>JAAGEH010000337.1:1927214-1974104 GCA_011751065.1 Lasiurus cinereus
CTGAAGCATGTGTTGACTAGGGCCTGCACACATGATCTTTCATTCAACAAGCATTTTCTGAGTATCTGTTGGCTGAGTGCTCTGAACATATCTATAATAATAAAAGGATCATATGCTCATTAGACCAGATATCTTCCGGACATCATTCCAGACGTCCTTCCTGACAAAGCCGGGGTCCCAGGTGCCTGCCAGCGGCTGGAGGAGAGAAGCCCGGGTCCCGGGTCTTGGATCCCCGGTGCCAGAGGGGAACTCGGTCCTGGCAGCTAAGGGAAGGAAGGCCTATTCTCGAACGAATTTCCATGCATCAGGCCTCTAGTTCAGAAATAAACGAGTAATTCCCAACCTTAAAGGACCTTGCAATATTTCAAGCAAAAATAGCACAACTCCTTCCAAAAACACAATTGGTTAGAGAATTAAGTGGTTTTCACACTGTTTAGAGGACACAGGTAATATTGAATTTCTTAGCATAAATTCATGATTTTCAATGTAGTTTTTAAAGCACTGTCATTGTTTTAATATTATTGATTAGATGATATATGGTCTCTTTGCAGACAGGAAAAGGCAAATAAACAATAGGCTTGCATTTCTTATTTTAATACAGTGTTTCTTTTTTTGTTTAGGTCTTAATTCTGTTTAAATTAATTCTTCTTGAAAAAAAGGTGAGATTGGGTGGGATGGAATATTGAATATTTATTGACATTTCTTAAATACTGTATACAATTAAAACTAATGATAAAGTATAAATTAATACTATAGACAGTTAAATACTATATACAATGAAAACTAATGATAAAGTATAAATTAATTCTATACACAATTAAAACTAATGATAAAGTATAAATTATGATGAGCTGAAGCCCACATTCTTTTTTACTTTATTTATTTATTCATTTATTTTGTTACTTTTTTCTGTTGAAGCCCGTATTCCTGTTCACTGCCATAGAAACATACGTCCTGTGCTCTTTTTTGAGGAGGCAGTGTGACGGCATTCAGTTCTGCTCTCAGTTCTTTGGGGTTTACATCCAGATGGGGTATCGCTGGATCAGATGGTAGTTCCGTTTTCCGTCTGAAGGGCGACCACACTGTTATCCCTAACAGCTGCCCCTCCTACCTTCTTGCCAATAGAGCACAGAGGCTCCGGTTTCTCCATATCCTCATCAATACTTGTCGTTTTCTGGGTTTTGACCCCTTCCAGCCACTCCCCCTCCCTGCCCAGGCCTTCGCCACTCCATTGCCTGAGTCCATGGGTGATGCACATTGCACACAAGGCCTTTGGTTGATCTCTCCCCACCCACCTCCTGGACTATTATGGAGGGTGTGACGTTTAATTGTTTGATTAAGGTAGTGATTGCCAGATTTCTTCATAGTAAGGTGCTTGGTTTTCCCTTTACAATTAATAGACTCTATGGCAGTGGTTCTCAACCCGTGGGTCGAGACCCCTTTGGGGGTCGAACGACCCTTTCACAGGGGTCGCCTAAGACCATCAGAAAATGCAGATATTGACATCACGATGCATCACAGGAGCAAAATTTCCTGGTTGGGGGTCACCACCCCATGAGGAACTGTATGCAAGGGTCGCGGCCTTAGGAAGGCTGAGAACCACTGATCTATGGGATGATAAATATGAATCTTTGTGAATATCCTGTTGCCCAGCAACCCTTCACCATAGCTTTAACGCCCACTGGTAATTTCTACCTGGTGATTTTCTAATTCTGTCAGTAGTTAACGGTTAATGTAAAGAAGAGTTTTCTCCTCTCTTTCCCCCTCTTCTTTTAAGAGTGTCATTGTGGACTCTGGTTTTCTAACTGGATTGTCATTGACTCCATTCCAGGTCCTCTTTTATATTTCTCCGGTGAATAAACTGGTGGGCGCCCTGATGACGGTGTTGTCCCTTTTTCCAGGTGAGAGGGTAACAGTGTCTACTCTTGCTATTGTGTAGCTTGTGCTGGAACGTTAGGTGGTAAAAGTCTTCAAGGATAAACTCAGCAGGGTTAACATTCCTAGTTTAAGATGATGTTTTTTGTTCTGGCAGTAGTTTTTTTTTGTGTGTGTGTGTGTGTTGTCTGACATTTTCTTTTTCTTTTTTTTCTTTTTTAATATATTTTATTGATTTTTTACAGAGATGAAGGGAGAGGGATGCAGAGTTAGAAACATCGATGAGAGAGAGACATCGATCAGCTGCCTCTTGCATACACCCACTGGGGATGTGCCCGCAACCAAGGTACACGCCCTTGACCGGAATCGAACCTGGGACCTTCCAGTCCACAGACCGACGCTCTATCCCCTGAGCCAAACCGGTTTCGGCCTGACATTTTCATTGAAATGTATGCACGCATAGCTTTTCACACTTTTATAGGAGAATTCTGCTGCTTAGACTAGAACGCACACCTCTTCCTCTCTTCTTCCTCATTATAAACTCAGCTGGCCTCCCTCCTCTTATGTTCTAGGCATGATCGAGCACGGCCTCAGGGACTGTTCTCAGTACAAACCACGAAAGAGCATGTCTGAGGATGCGGGCCTCCAGGAGAACACGCCCCCTGCAGACGATTTTGTCTCTGTGTCTGCGCCTCACGTCGCCCATGCCACCTCGGAGGCGGCCAGGAAAATGCTGACGGGAAACCACGGTGGAGATACGGCCTCCCTCTCGGCCACAGACGCTTTGTTCCCGGTAGACCACTGCAGCCCAGGGCAGGGACTCGGGGAGACCAGTCCGTATTTGAAACCTCCTTCTCATCCATCCCCAGAGTCTTCGGAAAGTGACTGGGAGACCTTGGACCCTAGTATCTTAGAGGACTCCGCCCTGAAAGAAAGGGACCAGGCGGGCTCAGAGCAGCCAAACTCATTTCCCAGGGAGGCGGCGCCCTCAGACAGCGCCCCAATCACCGTGCAGCCGCAAGCCAACACGGGCCAGGCGGTCCTGCTGCCAGGGCTGGTTTCCGGGCTGGAGGAGGACCAGTATGGCATGCCCCTGGCCATCTTCACCAAGGTAGAGTGTCGCGTCCTTCCAGAATTCGGCTTTTCGGGTGGCACGCATTTCCAGATCTGACAGTTCTCCTTGAGAACTAAAGCACATTCCGAAGGTGTACTGTGGTGGCATCTGTGACTATAGCTGAAAGACTCATCGGTAATTCATTCAGGCAGTTTTGATTGGGAAGAGTTTGGAATCTTAGTAAATATGAGCCATCACGGAGTGCGGTCTGCTTGTAATCATTCAGGTTTATCTTTGAAAAAAAAAAAAGATGAATTGAGAAACTCTAGACAGTGTTCTTTTAAAATATTTTTACTGATTTCAGGGAGGAAGAGAGAGAGAGAGAGAAACATCAATGATGAGAGAGAACATCAATGATAATCAGCTGCCTCCTGCACGCCCCCTACAGTGGTACCTCGAGATACAAGTGCCCTAACATACGAGATTTTTGAGATCCGAGCCATCGAGCGAGCGATTTTTGCTTTGAAATACGAGTAACATTTGAGATAGGAGTCATTGCGCGGATCGGCCGGCTGCACACGACCCACCAGTTTACCGCGACTCGAGTGTCTCATAGTTTCCCACGCCTCAAGGTTATGGAACAAATTAAACTCGTATCTCGAGGTACCACTGTACTAGGAATGGAGCTCACAATCCAGGCATGTGCCCTTGACCAGAACCCTTCAGTCTGTAGGCCGATGCTCTAGCCACTGAGCTAAACCAGTTAGGGCTAGACAGTTTTGATTACACTTAGTGGATATATATCAAATACTACAATTCCGAAAGCTACAATCTTGTGAGGAAAAGCTGCACAGTGGCTAACTTAAATAGTATATCTCACAGAGTTAGTGTTTTGGTTAACTTGCCCATAACGTTATGTTTTAATCTTTTTATGAAAAACCATTCAGAATGTATTTGTAATTTTTTATTTATTGCTTCTTTTTGCAATTTTTAAAAATAACTTAAACACAACATAGGGATTAATACAAAAACAAACAAACCTATAGGTGCAGACAACAGTATGGTGATTACTAGAGAGGAAGGAGGTGGGGGAGGTAGAAGAGAGTAAAGAGGGATAAATGGTGATGGAAGGAGACTAGACTTTGAACACACAAGTCTATAGATGATGTATTAGATAGAGTTGTGCACTGGAAACCTATGTCATTTTGTTAACCAATGTCACCCCAATAAATCCAATAAAAATTTTACAAGTAAAAATCTCTCTATATGTATCCTATATAACTGAGGATCAATCAGCAGAACAACTGGTCGCTATGACGTGCTCTAACCACCAGGGGGCAGATGCTCAATGCAGGAGCTGCCCCCAGCCCACAGGCCCCAGGCCAGCCAAGGCAGGTGCAAGCAGGGGACAGGGCTGACAAATGGGCGGTGCCATGCCAGCACTGATTATTCTACCCATCGCACCACAGATTGACCCTGATCGCTGGCCATGAATTTCCTGCACTGGGCCTCTAGTGTGGGGATCAGGCCAAAACAGCCGTCTGACATCCCCTGAGGGGTCCTGGCTTGCCAGGCCTGGGGACCCCACCAGTGCACGAATCTGTGCACCCGGCCTCTATTATAATAAAAAGAGAGTTTCTACGCTCTTCCACATCAATTTTAGGGTCGACTTAAGCTCCCACTCCTCCAGGTTGGCGTTTTGATTGGGATTACCTGTAAACGCTAGATCAGCAGTTCTCAACCTGTGGGGTCACCTAAGACATCCTGCATAGCAGATATTTACATTACGATTCATTAACAGTAGCACAATGACAGCTATGAAGTAGCAACGGAAATAATGTTATGGTTGGGGGTCACCACCCCATGAGGAGCTGTCTTAAAGGGTTGCGGCCTCAGGAAGGTTGAGAACCGCTGCGCCAGATGGATGTCGGAGAGAACAGGCAGCCCTGTAGTGAAGAGGCCTTTGGTTGGTGAACGGGCTTCTCACCGCTGACCAAGGCCAGCTGAGGAGTGGCGTTGGCCCCGATCGGCGGTAGCCCTTCCCAGGCGCCAGAGGGAGGGAGGGAAGGCGGAGGGAAGGCGCACTGCGTTTCGGCTGCTCTTGGCAGATCAGGTCTGATTGGCTGGTGGGCATAGCAGAGGGACGGTCACTTTGCATGTTTCTCTTTGACTAGTGTGATCTTATAAATCTGTACTACCTTCACATGTTCAATATGGCTCGGTGTTCAAACGGTTCCATGGCATCTGTAATAAGTCTCCCTGTCATTCCCTCCTCCCCTGCTGCTCACTGCCCTCTCCTCTGGCAGCCACATCATCACTGCCTTCTGTTTCCTTCTAGGGCAGCGGTTCTCAACCTGTGGGTCACGACCTCTTTGGGGGTCTTTCACAGGGGTCACCTAAGACCATCGGAAAACAGATACTTACATTATGATTCATAATAGTAGCAAAATTACAGTTATGAAGTAGCAATAATTTTATGGTTGGGGGTCACCACAACATGAGGAGCTGTATTAAAGGGTCACGGCATTAGGAAGGTTGAGAACCACTGCTCTAGGGGGATTTCGTGCATAAACAAATGCAGAGATGTTTTTACACAAATAGGAGCAGACCGTATACATTTTTATGTCCTTCATTTATTTATTTGTTTGTTTGTTTGTTTATTTGCGAAATATTCACTGGAACCCTACCTGGTTTGGCTCAGTGGATAGAGCGTCTGCCTACGGACTGAAAAGTCCCAGGTTCGATTCCGATCAAGGGCATGTATCTTGGTTGCGGGCACAGCCCCAGTAGGGGGCGTGCAGGAGGCAGCTGATCAACGTTTCTCTCTCATCGATGTTTCTAACTATCCCTCTCTCTTCCTCTCTGTAAGAAAAATCAATAAGATATATTTTAAAAATATATATTAATTGGAGATTAACTTCATTGCTCTTAATTGTTGCAGGGTGTGTTTCATAGCACAGATGAATGTTTATTTAGTTCCCTGTTCATGAATAGTTAGGGTTCCAGTCTTTTTTATTGTAATAAACAATGAAGCAATAAGTAACTTTTTTACAAATCTTACACATGAGTAGGTGTATCTGTAGAATAAATTACAAGAAGTGTAATGTTGGGTCAGAGAGTATGAAGATGTATTTTTTTGGTGGTGGGCTTTTTTTCTTGTTTACTTTGAATATGTATGTTTAAGGGATGTATGTTTTCGCATTCTTATAAATCTTTGAACTATTGATTTTTTTAAAAACATACTTTTGAGTTTTCATGATTTTAGAGACTTAGCCAAGATTCCATTGTTGAGATAGACTTTCCTGCTCTTACCGCATAAATTATGGGTATAATACTAGGAACAATTAAATTCGTTTATTACTGTTTTGCAGTATAAATCATTTGTAAGAACTGGCCGTTCTGAGAGTGCCTTTAGCAAGGATCCTCAGTTCTAGCTGGGGGAGTGAGTATTCTGTCTGAAAGTCCATTCGCTATTATAATATTTACGTCCAGAAACAGGGAGTTGGGGACGAGGGGAGTCTTGTTTTAAAATGCCTGAGGAGCTGAGACTGGTGTGGCTCAGTGGATAGAGCGTTGGCCTGCGGACTGAAAGGTCCTGGGTTCGATTCCAGTCGGGAGCATGTACCTTGCTTGCGGGCACATCTCCAGTAGGGGGCGTGCAGGAGGCGGCTGATTGATGTCTCTCTCTCATTGATGTGTCTAACTCTCTATCCCTCTCCCTTCCTCTCTGTGAAAAATCAATAAAATATATTTTTTTTAAAAAATAAATAAATAAATAAAATGCCTGAGGAGCCGAGATAGTTCAGTTGGGAGAGCGTTGGACTGAAGATCTAAACTGCCTGTCACATAAAGTGAAGGTGAACCCGAGCCCTGGCCAGCTCTCTGGACTGTTGGTGCAGGAGGAGCCGGGTCCTTCCGCCTGCAGTCACGAGAGGGCGTGTGTTCAGAAACACAGAGAGGAAGGGAGAGAGGCAGAGAGTTAGAAACATCGATGAGCGAGAAACATTGATCAGCTGCCTCCTGCACGCCCCCCACTGGGGATGTGCCCGCAACCAAGGTACATGCCCTTGACCGAAATCGAACCCGGGCCCCTCAGTCCGCAGGCCGATGCTCTATCCACTGAGCCAAACCGGTTAGGGCCTACTATGCCTAATCATAGCCGTGGATTTCCTTTTGCTGCTTAGTTGGCATTTTATCAAGCAGAGGCAGAGATGGTCAAGACCAAGACTAAAACCAAGTCACTAGACCCACATTCCGACTTTTGGAAGTCTCCTCTCCCACAGTAGGTGGTTTAACAACCACCTGGAGGTCCAGGGCGCATCTTAGCTACGGGCAGAATACGCAGCAGCAAAAGGCATAGCTAGGCCCTAACCGGTTTGGCTCAGTGGGTAGAGCGTCGGCCTGCGGACTGAGGGGTCCCAGGTTCAATTCTGGTCAAGGGCATGTATCTTGGTTGCGGGCACATTCCCAATAGGGGGTGTGCAGGAGGCAGCTGATGGATGTTTCTCGCTCATCAATGTTTCTAACTCTCTGTCCCTGTCCCTCTCTCTGTAAAAAATCAATTACATATATATAAATATTTTTAAAAAGGCATAGATAGCTCCTGCCCTCTCAGTCTCATCTTGTGACGTAAACAACACAGCATCCAGGCATCAGTTCCGCGTTTATAGAAAAGGGATGAGAGGCTTAAAAATAATGAACTAAAACTGTCACAGAACGTGAGCTGGAAAGCAAGCGCAGGCTTCCGCCAGCCCGCCTTCCTGGCTCTGTTCACCCACGGGCCACCTGTTGCCAGTCCATCTCCACGCAGACTCTTGGGGCAGAAACTCCAGGTCCTCCTCCAGGAGCATCAGCCCAGGGTCACCACCTTCCTTGTCAGGAGACACACTGCGTTCTGGACGCTGCCCTGCCGGCTGCGGTTTGGCAGCTCGGCTGACCTTCTTCCTCGGGCAGTGCAGTTTCCAAGTTCAGTTCGGCTGGAAGTGAACTCGGTGCTCAGGGACTGACTGCCAGGCGTCAGTTTTTGCTTCCAGCGTGCAGGAGCAAACATCTTGACGTATTTTCGCATCATTTCACCACGAGGACAGTCAAGCAGGATAAGGGGTGCTGTGTGCTTCTCACACTAAGGCCTTAGAGATTCTGGGCAGGGGCAGGTGCGGGGTATTACTGGACGAGCTAACAGTTTTCTGCTCCACCACACGCTCGTTTCCGTTCCTAAGCCAGCGGTTCTCCACCTTCCTAAGGCCGCGACCCTCACATACAGTTCCTCATGGGGTGGTGGCCCCCAACCATGAAATTTTGCTCCTGTGATGCATCGTGATGTAAATATCTGCATTTTCCGAATGGTCTGAGGCGACCCCTGTGAAAGGGTCATTTGACCCCCAAAAGGGTGGTGACCCACAGGTTGAGAACCCCTGTCCTAAGCGAAAAAGTCCAGCTTGTTAGTTACCGCGGAGGCTGTTAGGTTGAACCGAGAACCCAGGGATGGAGGAGGCCAGCCTCCCTGTTGGATGACTGTCCTTGCCAAGGTCGCCTGTCGGTGCGGTCACAGCCTGAGGGTGCCTGGGCCATGTGACTGCAGGGAGACGGGATGGGCTGCGTCGGGGATGGAGGAGGAGGTGGGAGAAAGTCGGGGTGTCCTCTCCGCCCCTCGGCTCTCTGGGCATGACGAGGGGGGCGAGGATCCCGCCGTTTTCCTAACGTCCCGTGCGACCCTTGTGCTTGTAGGGGTACCTGTGTCTGCCTTACATGGCCCTGCAGCAGCACCACCTCCTCTCGGACGTCACCGTTCGGGGGTTCGTGGCCGGAGCGACAAACATCCTTTTCCGACAACAGAAGCACCTCAGTGACGCCATCGTGGAGGTAGGTCGAGGTCTGGGTGCTCCTGGTCTGGGCGGGCCCCGGGGTTCTTTCTGATTTGGAAGGAGGAGGAGGGCAGAGTCATCGCGAAGAGCGGCGCTAACGGCTCCCTGCGCCAGGCACTCCGGCCGCAGGTGTATTAACTGATGTCATTGGCACGACAGCCAGCGTGGCACAGACTGTCACCGTCCCTACCTGATCCCTGTGGGAGCAGAGGACCAGAGAGGTCCAACAGCAAGGATCGTGGGTGGGCCGGGACCCCAAACCCCGGCAGCCTGGTCCCGCTACAGTCTTCCCGTGGAAATGTGTTGATGGTTTAAGTCAGTGGTTCTCAACCTTTCTAAGGCCGCAACCCTTTAATACAGCTCCTCATGTGGTGGTGACCCCCAACCATACTTCCTAACTGTAATGTTGCTATTGTTATGAATTGTAATGTAAATACCTGTGTTTTCCGATGGTCTTAGGCGACCCCTGTGAAAGTGTCGTTCGACCCCCAAAGGGGTCGCGACCCACAGGTTGAGAACCACTGGTTTAAGTGATGTGAATATTTCTGGCCTGTGTAATATGCTTCTGATATCAAGAGCAAGGAGCCGGAGATAAACTGTTTGACATCTTCTCAGTATAGAAGAAGTTTGTCGTTCGTTCCACTTTACAGTTGAAGGAATTTAAATGGGGAAGGGAGGTGGTTAAGCCATCTGAAGGTTTTTTGTTTTGTTTTTATAAATATATTTTATTGATTTTTCACAGAGAGGAAGGGAGAGGGATAGAGAGAAACATCGATGAGAGAGAAACATCGATCAGCTGCCTCCTGCATGCCCCCTACGAGGGATGTTCCCGCAACCAGGATACATGCCCTTGACGGGAATGGAACCTGGGACCTTTCAGTCTGCAGGCCGACGCTCTATCCACTGAGCCAAACCGGTTTTGGCATCTTTAGGTTTTTAGAAAGTACGGAATCATGCTTCCTGGGGAAATGTTTATAATGAATGAAGGACTGGAGTGCAAAGCTTTAGGTACTGCGATCCCAAGTTTGAGGAAGAGAAACATGCACAGACTTCCGAGGCGGAAGGATACAGGCGGGAGGGGGGCACGCCCCGGGGCTGCTGAGGCAGCGGTGGTGACAGTCAGTTCCTGGAGCTGGCTGCCAGGTTCTCGGGAACTGGTTTTCTTATCCTTCCAAGTTAGCCTGTAAGTTCCACGCACTTCTGTGCATTTCAACTATCACATAAGAAAAATATCCCAGAATATCTGTGCACTCTAAGGGGGGGAAAAATTAGAAATTCTCAATTGCACTCCTTCCTGACTGTGCAATAAAGGTGATTCATATTTCCCTGAATAGCACAATAAACATGAGTTCCTTTTATAATTCAAAGTTAAATACTTACGTGTATGTTTTCTGAAAATAGAAAAGGAGTGCTTTTTAAGTGCAGAAAGAAAAATGCTTGAGTGTAAAAGCCCGTGTCTTTCTTAGATTCACTTTTTGAGAATGATGTTACTCGTCTTTTTTATTGCCGGCTCCAACTTCCCAGTAGTTTCTCTCTCTAGATATAGATATAGATTTAGATTTAGATTTAGATTTAGATTTAGATATATAGATATATAGATATAGATTTATATATAGATTTAGAGATATAGATATAGACTTAGAGATATAGATATATAGATTTAGATATAGATATAGATTTAGAGATATAGAGATATACATTTAGATATAGATTTAGATTTAGATGATATAGATATAGATATTTCAGAGAGGAAGAGAGAGAGAAACATCAAATGAGAGAGAATCCCTGGTCAGTTGCATCCTGCACGCCCCACACTGGGGATGGAGCCTGCAACCCGGGCAGGTGCCGGGACCAGGAATCCAACCGGGACCTCCTGGTGCATGGATGGATGCTCAGCCCCCGAGTCAGCCCCGCCGGGCCAGTGGTTGCTAGGGAACCGGGCCAGTGATTGCCTGGAAACGGCGTGAGCGCCTCACTGACTCGTGCCTGGGTGCCCGCAGGTGGAAGAGGCGCTGATCCAGGTGCAGGACCCCGAGCTGAGGAAGCTGCTCAGCCCCACCACGGCCGACCTCAGGTTCGCCGACCACCTGGTGAAGCACGTCACCGAGAACCGCGACGACGTCTTCCTGGACGGCACGGGCTGGGAGGGGGGCGACGAGTGGATCCGGGCGCAGTTCGCGGTCTACATCCACGCGCTGCTGGCCGCCACGCTGCAGCTAGGTGAGCAGCGGCCGCCACTTCCCCCTCTGTCCGTCCGTCCGTCCGTCCGTCCATCCATCCGTCCGTCCATCCGTCACACCCCGCCCTCCGAGTCAGGCGCGAAGTGCAGCCTCGTTGTAGCCGGTGGAGCAGGGAAACAGTGTCACTAATGTATGACAGCTGCCTCATCCCACATCCACAGACACCGGGAGCTGGCAATGACTCTCCGCCCGGGAATGCTGGTCGGTGGCCGTAGATTTTGCTGCTGTTGTGGTTCAAAGTGTTGAGCTTGGTTTTGCCTCCCCCACGCCTCCCCCATCACTCTTTTTGTTGTTGTTGTTGTTGTTTTAATATATTTTATTGATTTTTTTTCAGAGAGGAAAGGAGAGGGATAGAGAGTTAGAAACATCGATGAGAGAGAGACATTGATCAGCTGCCTCCTGCACATTCCCAGTAGGCATGTACCGCAACCAAGGTACATGCCCTTGACCGGGATCGAACCTGGGACCCTTCAGTCCACAGGCTGACGCTCTATCCACTGAGCCACACCGGTTTCGGTTGCTTTTGTTTTTAATGGTGAATACACATCATCTAAGATGTGCTAGCAGCCGGTACATTAGTAACTAGTTTGTCACTAGCTTAACCATGTCTCCGTGTATTCTACGGCGGCATTAAGTACATTCACGTCGTCATGTCAGCAAGTTTCTTAAATCAGCCACCCACCGCCACCGCCACCACCTAAGTCCGCTCCTCGCAGCGTGTGTGTGGGGTGTCCACCCAGGCTCCTTCGAGTTCTTCACTGGAAAGGTGGATGTTTTTAAGCGTCTGCCTCTTCTACAAATGCAGCAGCTGAGACACCCAAATCCAGGCCTGTATGTGGGGCCATGGCATACTCAGCCCCATGTGTAATATGTAAATGTGTGCCGCTCCAGCTCCGGCCGGCTCAGTGACCCTGAGTCGGGGCGGTGAAGGGTTAGAAAAGACAGAAGAGAAGGAAAGCTGGGACTCAGTGGGGACGCTGCTTCCCTGATGGGGACCCAGCAGCGTTATGGACTATAGCCCGTGTCTTTATTTTATAGCGATGCCACGAGGCAAAGGAAGGGCGTGGCCAGGATGTTTGCAACATTCTCCTGGGTTTCAGTCCCACTCAGTGACATGCAGCTGATCCAGCTCTGTTTACTGGCAGCCTCTATCACTCGGGCAGTGGGACCACGTGTTCAGGCCACAGGTTCAAGCTCACGACCACAGCTGTGGGCTATCACTGTGGGGGGAGGGCTCTGGCCACCAGAGGACTGTACCCTCTCATCAGTCGGAGGCCTGAACCTGTCCAAACACTGTAGCCGCGCCCCACACCTGTAACCCAGGATCATGCAGGAATCTTATCCAATAAAGAGGGGATATGCTAGCTGACCACCACTCAGTCACAAAGATGGCTGCACCCCAGCTGAGGCCAAGTTCCCATAAGCAGCCTTAAGGCGCAATCAGTAAGGACCTGGGGCTTGACAGGGGACCTCAAAGTGCGCTTCCCATCCTGGTGCTGGGCTAGAGGACCCCAGGCTGCTCCCCCTGCCCCATCACCAGGCTGGGGGACCTCAGGCTGTGCCCCCCACCCAGCGGGGCTTGACAGGAGGACCTCAAGGCATGACTCCCTGCCCAGGTCTGGGTTGGGGGACCTCAGGCCACGCCCCCCATCCTGGTGCCAGGCCAGGGGACCTGAGGCTACACCCCCTGCCCGGTGGAGTTTGAAAAGGGTAGGACTGGCCAGGTCTGGATCTAGCCCAATGGGGGGGGAGGGTGGCCGGGCAGCCGGGTCTGGGTCTCGCGTGATTTTTGAGGTGCCTGTGGGTGGGCAGGGACTTGACTCTGGGTCCTGTGGTGAGCCCCAGACTCTGACAGGAGGAAGGTTTTCATATACATTTTACTAATTTTCTTTCATCTCTGACACTTCTATTATAGAGAAAGGGCAAACAGCAATATTAAATTATTTCCTCTAATGAATCCCCTTTTAATGTGCACGCATTTTGTGCACTGGGTCACTAGTTTAGTAAGAAAACCCCAGTCCCCACCCATCATGTAGCTTCGTGAGTAATTCATTCACCTTTAAAATAATTTGCCCAAAATGTTTGGAAATTTGCTGATAAAACTGACTGATAGGAGCGAGCTTCCTTTTTATAAGGGGAGAGGGGTGAGCACATTTAATCTGAGCAGGGATCTGAGTTGAGCTCTTTGCACCCACCTCCTCCTCCCAGCAGCCCTCGGGGCACATACCTTGTCCTCTTCCACTCGACCGAGGAGCACGCGAGGCCAGGACGGTGCTTTCAGCAGCTCGCCCCCCCTGGCAGGAGGCTGAGCTGGTATTGAAAGCCCAGCCCCGCTCCGTGCGGCCAAAGGACAGCCAGCCCTATGCCCTGTTTGGGGAATATGTTCCTCAAAGAACTTCCCGTGCTGCCCCGGGAACTGCGTGTACCTTTCTCTTCCTTCCCAGCAACAAACATCACCTTTCACCTTCAAAGCAAGCAGCTTGCCATGAAATGTGAAGCAATGGCCACTGGAGTCCAATCTCCAACCCTTTTCCGCGCCTCCAAGTGGCAGACCCGCCCGCATTGAAACTCCCCCACAGCACTGAGAAAGCCTCAAAGTTTTTTTGTTTGTTTTTTGTTTTTTAAATATATATATATATTAATATATTTTATTGATTCTTATAGAGAGAAAGGAAGAGGGATAGTTAGAAACATTGATGAGAGAGACATCGATCAGCTGCCTCCTGCACGCCCCCCACTGGGGATGTGCCCGCAACCAGGATACATGCCCTTGACCGGAATCGAACCCGGACCCTTCAGTCCGCAGGCCGACACTCTATCCACTGAGCCAAACCAGTTTCGGCTTAAATATATATTTTATTGATTTTTTTCACAGAGAGGAAGGGAGAGGAATAGAAAGTCAGAAACATCGATGAGAGAGAGACATCGATCAGCCGCCTCCTGTACGCCCCCTACTGGGGATGTTCCCGCAACCAAGGTACATGCCCTTGACCGGAATCGAACCTGGGACCTTTCAGTCCGCAGGCCGACGCTCTATCCACTGAGCAAACCGGTTCTGGCAAGCCTCAAACTTTTAAACGTTCCGCACAGACCTTCCCTGGCTGGGTTAAGTACCTTGACAGCAAAAGGCAGGGAAACTCTGGAGTGAGTTTCACCAGACAGCAAGACCGAGTCCAAAGAGGAGGAAACAGCGTTTCTAAAAGCACCCCTTCCTGTGCTGAGGGTCGGGGGCGTTTGTGCCCAGAAAAAAGACGCCCCACTGGCCGGCTCCCCACGTAAACAGCAGCAGAACCTTGGCTGGCTGTCCGGCCTGTCATTTGTTGAATAAATGCCTCCTGACCTTGGGGAGGAGAACGGGACCGAACTTGGCGTTGGGAGGAGCCGGGGCCAACCTCTGGCCCCCCCCCCCCCCCCTTTTCCCGTTCGGGAAGTGGCATTCCCGGTGACTGAGTGACCGGCCAAAGACCACAGGACATTGGGAGCTCGACCCAATTTCCTGACATCGGGTAGACGCCCCCAGAGAGCCGGGGGGGTTAGGGGGGGACAGGGGGGACTATTCCTTTACCCTTTGTGGTGGTTCATCACCCCCTGACCGGCCACCGCGCAGCTCAGCTCTCCCGCTCCCTCGCAGATAACGAGAAGGTGCTGGCGGACTACGGCACGGCCTTCGTGATGGCCTGGAAGAACACACACAACTACCGGGTCTGGAACAGCAACCGGCACCCCGCCCTCGCGGAAATAAACCCCAGGTAAGCGCCCCTCCAGACTCCGGCAGAGCGCGGGGCGAGGCGTTTCTTGCCCAGGAGGAAGGACCCCCTGTCCCACCCCGGCCAGTTTGGCTCCCCGGTTACAGCACTGGCCCCGGCACTGAAGGGTTCGGTTTCTGGTCAAAGGCATATATCTTTTTTTTTTTTTAATTGATTTTTTACAGAGAGGAAGGGAGAGCGATAGAGAGTCAGAAGCATCGATGAGAGAGAGACATCGATCAGCTGCCTCCTGCACGCCCCACAGTGGAGATGTGCCTGCAAGCAAGGTACATGCCCCCGACCGGAATCGAACCTGGGACCTTTCAGTCCACAGGCCGACGCTCTATCTACTGAGCCAAGCCGGTCTTGGCAAAGGCATATATCTTGGTTTCGGGCTCCTTCCCTAGTCCCAGTCTGGGTGCATGCAGGAGGCAACCAATCAATGTGTCTCTCACATCAAGGTCTCTCTCTCTTCCTCCCTTGCTCTTTCCCTCTCTCTCACTCTCTCTCTCCTCCCTTCCTTTCCACGTGTTCCCCGACAGGGGTGGGGATCCTGCAAACCAGGTACAAATTCTTGACCAGGAATTGAACCCTGGACCCCTTGGTCCAAGGGCCGATGCTCCAACCACTGAGCCAAACCGGCCAGAGCTCCACCATGTTATTTGGGAGCGAGGGTTAACTTAGCCAGACTGGGGTTACGATGATGTCTGCAGTGCTGAAAGGACATTCCCTCTCACACAGAAAACCGACATGTTTATGTCACAGGAACTTGGGGAGCAGCTGCACGAATGAGGTGGGGAGGGCAGGGTTGTGGGGAGCATGTCTGTTAAATTATATCATTTACCAACAGAAGGGACCAGGGTCGGCCCCAATTTGAGTCAATGTAGTCATCTGCTGAGCGAGAGCAGAAACCTGTATTGCCTTTGGAAGGTGAGGGAAACAGAATTAAAAGGCAGAACCGTGTTAGCAGCATTGAATGAAAGGGCTAAGGGTCCAGAGTCTTCTCCCGCCCTGACCACCAGGCCTGCAGTCGCAGAGTGAGGAAGAGAAGCAGGTGGAAGCCTGTCTGCACTGGCATTGCTGTGGCGGTGCTGTTGGGGTGGGGTGTCCAGTGGTCTCCAGCGAGCATGTGCGGCATGTGGCTCGCGAGTCGTGGTTTGCCAACCACCGGCCTAAACAACTGAACAACCAGTCGACCAGTCGCTATGAGCTCACTGACCACCAGGGGACAGATGCTCAACGCACAGGATCAGGCTCCCTCCTGCAGGGACTGGGCCAAAACCAGCTATCCGACATCCCCCAAGGAGTCCTGAATTGCAAGAGGGTGCAGGCCAGGCCGAGGGACCCCACTGGTGCACAAATCCATGCACCAGGCCTCTAGTGTATGTATGTTTATTGATTTCAGAGAGGATAGGAGAGGGGGAGAGAGAGACAAACATCAACGATGAGAGAAAATCATCGATCAGCTGCCTCCTACACATCCCTTACTGGGGATCGAGCCCATAACCCTGGCATGTGTTCTTGACAAAAATTGAACCCAGGACCACTCAGTCTGCAGGCCGACGCTCTATCCACTGAGCCAAACCAGTTAAGGTTCTGGGAGCTTTTTAGAAAATGTTAATGCTTGGGCCCCACACCAACCCAATAAACCATCTTCACTACCACAACCCTCCACCCCCAGCCTAGAAAAAACACCTATTTCCTGGGGGAGGGAGTAAATCAGGCCCCCCTCACTGCGGGCGGGAAGCTGGGGTCCCCTGACAGGGGCTCCCCAGTGCTCCCTGGGGTGACTGCTTGTGGCTCTCCGGCGGGACCCTCCGGTGCGACCTGGACCTTTGTCTTGCAGCCACCCGTTCCAGGGCCAGTACTCGGTGTCGGACATGAAGCTGCGGTTCTCACAGTGAGTGTTGGGGAGGATGCGGGCCTCTGCCTGTGCGTCGGGGCCAATCGGGGAGTGTGTCTCTGCACCCGCAGACTTGGGGCTCCAAATAGCCACAGCCACGCGCCTGGCAGCCTGCAGCTCAGCCGTGTGCGCGTCTCACAGCGAAAACACTGCTGTCACCCCAGGCTATGTGAACACAGCTCCGGCTTTGCCATTTTTATCCTGAAGTCCCTCTGGCAAAGCCTGTCAGGGAGTCAGTCATTCATCGGCACCCTTTCTTAGCACAGTGGTACCTCGAGATACGAGTTTAATTCGTTCCATAACCTTGAGGCGTGGGAAACTATGAGATGCTTGAGTCGAGGTGAACTGGTGGGTCGTGTGCAGCCGGCCGATCCGCGCGATGACTCCTATCTCAACTGTTGCTCGTATTTCAAAGCAAAAATCGCTCGCTCGACAGCTCGTATCTCAAAAATCTCGTATGTTAGGGCACTCGTATCTCGAGGTGCCACTGTATTTTACTGAACATGCACAGGCTTCCTTCAATGAGTCGATGGGTGACAAATAATAGCTCAGCTGCTTTTCTCTCTGCTGCTCATTTGGGGGATGGGTATAGAGTGGTGTGTGTGAGAGAGGGGAGGTTTATTTACCTTGCGTCTTTCCTTCACTCAGTTCTGTTCAAAACAGCGAACGTGGCAAAAAACTTGGCAACGTCATGGTCAGCACCAGCCGGAATGTTGTCCAGACCGGAAAAGCTGTTGGTAAGGCACGCCGTGGGCGGGAACAGACTGGGACGATCGCTCAGCTCCTCTGTGCCCTCAATATGTTGTTGATAAGGATGTAAAGTTGTAGAGGTCTGTGGATCACGTAATAGTACAGATAATTCCCAGAGTCAGGTACAGGGGTTTGTTTGTTGTTTTGTTGTGTTTTTATTTTTGTCTTATTTGTTTAAAAAAAATGTCATGGCACCAGATCAGATCCAAGTTCAGCAAATTTTGCCACATCTGGTGGGGAGTGACAGGGTTTCTGATGAGTTCACTGTCCTGCTACCAGCACTCAAGCATCAGTGGAATTGTCCCCCAGATCTGCCCAGAGTCCTTTAAAAACAGTAGCGAGGGGACATCACAATAGACCTTACGAAAATTAAAGGACTTTTGTGAATAACTCTATGCCAGTTTTTTGACAGCTTAGATGACGTATACAGATTCTTTTGGAAGACTCCGTTGAAATAGTCTTATCGATCAGTGACACAATAAGAAATAGAAAATCTGGCCCTAGCCAGTTTGGCTCAGTGGATAGAGCGTCAGCCTGGGGACTGAAGGGTCCCGGGTTCGATTCCAATCAAGGGCACATGCCCTGGTTGTGGGCTCCATCCATGATTCTCTCTCATCGTGATATTTCTCTCTCTCTCTCTTCCTCTTCCTTCTTCTCTGAAATTAATAAAAGTATATTTAAAAGAGAAAATCTGAATAGCCCTGTTAAAGAAATGGAATTAAATATTAAAAACCTTGCGGCAAGGCCTTTAACTTAATGCAGGCCCAGACGGCTTTACCTGCAAGTCTTCTCAAACATTGGAGGAATGATATGACTTTACAAACTCTTTCAAAAAGGGGTGGATGCAGCAATGCTGCCTGATTCCTTCAGGGAGACCAGCGCCCCAGCTGGCCAAGCCAGCCCAGGGGTGTGTCGAACACACGCTTCTGCTCCCAGCACTCTTTACGATTGTTGTGTTTTTTTAAATATATTTCTTTATTGATTTCAGAGAGGAAGGGAAAAGGAGAGAGAGATAGAGACATCAATGATGAGAGAGAATCATTGATTGGCTGCCTCCTGCACGCCCCCCACTGGGGATGGAGCCCGCAACCCAGGCATGTGCCTTTGGCCAGAATCGAACCCGGGACCCTTCAGTCCGCAGGCTGACACTCTACCCACTGAGCCAAACTGGCCAGGGCCAGAAAACTGTGCAGTCTCCTACCCCACAAGCGTGGAGAGGGATGGTTTTGGAACTAGAAATTGAGATGGCACGTTGGTGATCGCTAACGGATTGCCACGTGACCGTGAGTTGACATTTACCCATCAGCATCGGCGGCGTTTTTCCTTTTGTCCCTCTCCCCCCCCCCCATGCCCAGGCCAGTCGGTGGGAGGAGCCCTGTCCAGCGCCAAGACAGCCATGTCCTCCTGGCTCTCCACCTTCACCAGCTCCGCGCCCCAGAGCCTGCCGGAGCCGCCCAGCGGGAAGCCGTGAGCTGGCCGGAGGCGGCTGCCGCTGCTTCCTGAGGGGGAAGGTCCCCGTCCGTCCGTCTGTCTGTCTGCCGCTCCCCGGCCGGCCTCCACCAGCCCCAGGGCCACAGCCGGGGACCCACGTGTCGCTCTGTTTACATGGATGGCCGCGCCCGCCCTCTGAATGAATGAATGGATGGATGGATGTCACGGGATGCTGCCGAGGTGCAGTCCCAAGCACAGAGGGCTGGCTCTCCGGGTCGGGGTTCGAACCGGCTCCTTTAATTCCGGTCTGAGCCTGATCAACACACGCAGCGTCCTCGCCGCGGGGGTTTGCGGTTCTGCCCGCGGACACTCGTTTACCGTAGGAACGTTTTCCCGTTTGTACATTTTGTTCTGTTTCGCTGTTTGGATAGTTGGATGATCGTTGTAATTTATTAGCGTTCAAAATTGTTGTAATCGTCTTTTAATTTCTCTAAAGTTGGCCCTAAACTACGCTTATAAAGCTAAGGGCCCGTCCTACCCACCACCCTTGGTTATTATTATTTTTGCTGAGGTCTCCGATGATTTTTTTTTTCTTTGATTGGTTTTCTACCGACAAACTATCAATTCGCTTCCTCTCGGGAAGGTGAAAGTCACGGGCGAGGGTTCCGAGGACGCTGGTTCGCTTCCTATGTGACGTGTCCTTTGCCAACCCGAACCCTGGCACCGAGGCCCAGGAGTGGGGGCGCTTTTCTGCTCTCCCCACCGTCCGGGCGGCCGTGCGGAGGGACCGCCCAGGGACGGGCCATCCGCCGTGCTGGCTGGGGCTGGCGAACACCGGTCTGTATGTAGGGCCAGACTCGGGGAAACCCAGCTCTGCGTTCTGTGGACTCTCGTCGTGTTGTAACCTCTCCCGAGCATTTTTACCCCGAGGTTCGTGCCTTCTATGTCTTCTTTCGGACAGTTTTCCGCCGGGTGTTTACAGACCTGACGTCTTTCCCTTCGTCTTGCTCTTCGGAAGCGTTTTCAGGGTTCCCCTGGTGGAAACTCCTGGAATCCAGCCCCTAAAATACGCTTATAAAGTTAAGGGCCCGTCCTACCCACAAGGCGACATCAGGCATCAGGCAGTGAGGCTCCTTTTTTAGGAATTTTCAAAGGAAAGCGAGATGCGCTGTACATAGCAAATAGACATCTCAGCTTAGCGCACCTCTAGGAAAGCAAGCAGCAGGGCGAGAAAACCGCAGCCGGGACATCGGTCCTGCTTTCATTTCAGACACGAGCACGTGTGTGTGCCGTGTGCCGCGGAGTCTCACACACCTGGATCTCCTGTCTGCCACGCTCAGCGCTCGCCGGCTTTCCGTGGGGGCAGGGGAGGGGTGTTCTCAGGGAGTACGTGCAGGGGACAGACTGCTTGTTCAGGAACAGAGGGTTCGTGGGAAACACGTAGTGAGCTAACTAACCTACGTGTGGTATAAAGTGTACGGGGAAAGCAGGGCCTAATGAAGGATGGCACTCGGTGAGGTGTGACTCGCCCCTCAGGAGATGTTTATGCCGTGTAAGCCCTTCTAGGGCACGTGAAATGGCCAGAGGACACACTCCGAATGTCCCTACATGTTCCAGTTGGTGTCGCCACCCAAGCTGAGCAAATCCAAAAGCATACGTCCATGGGGCAGGGGGTGATGAGCCCACAAGGCGACACCCAGGTGATGATGTATCAGAGAATTGTACGCTTGAAACCTATAGAATTTTATTAGCCGATGTCACCCCAATCCATGCAATAAAAATTTTTAAAAATAAAGTGTCTCGTTAAAAAAAAAAAAAAAATTCAGCGATGCTCATTTAAAGGGCTGGTGGTGAAAACTCCCTTAATTCCCCTTCTGCTAGGAAAGCTTACCTTCTCAGGAAATAGCACTTGAAGAGAGAAGTAAAACCCACAAACCCTTGAAAGGTATTTTGGTCAACGTTGCGCTGAAACTCCAAGGAATCCCTGCGGCATCGCCTCTCGTGTCGTTGGTTGGAGAGACAGGGTATTCGTGCAGGCTTTCCCCTCTCAGCGGCCAGACGTGCACAGGGAGGGGACTCGCAGCCGCGGATTCATCCTCACTTTGCGTGTGTGTGTGTGTGTGTGTGTGTGTGTGTGTGTGTGATCGGGGGTCGGTTCCCATCTCTCACTCTTCCGAAGCAGCCAGCCACCTTGGGGACCCCTCTGAAAGACAGTCACATGAACTCCAACTGTGTTCTAGTTCCATGTGTTCCATGTAATATGCACCTTCCGTGGACTTTCCATCAGTGTTTCCAGTGAAGCGTTCAAAGCGGTCCTGTAAGGAGCTTTCAGCATCACGCAAATATGGCAGAAGGTAGAACTGTGGCTGTAGGAATGGTCACAGACGGTCCTCTTTCCACCAGGTCCTCGGGGCCACGGGGGTTTTCGGGGAGCGGAGGCTCCAGCCCAGAAGCAGTCCCCTCCCTTCAGTCACTGGCTCTGGAGCCGACCCCAGGCCATCTCTCGGACACGTGGCTGGGCAGGGTGTGTGTTTAGCTTGGCCGTGCCTGCTCTAGTCCTTCTGTGTCTTAAGAACCGAGTGTATGTAACTCGGTCAACCAGGCCTTTGCCAGGTGTGCCAGGCACACAGGCCTCACTGCCTGATGCCTGCGAGGCACTGCCATGGCACTGACGGAGGCCAGGAAAGCAAGAGTTAAAGCGGCTGTGTCTTGGGCCAGGTGAGCAGGGAACGTTGCAGGCAAGGCTCAGAGCCACTTGGCATTTGCGTTTGGTTCCTATAACCAGGATGGATAGTCTGTTTCCAGATCCCTTAGTGATCTGTCAGCCCGCGCACCTTACAATAACCCCCACCTCCTTTGTGCTTTGAGAAACATGGCAGCTGTCGAGCTGGTGTGGCTCAGTGGTGGAGCAGAGACCTGTAAACTCAGAGGTCACGGTTGGATTCCGGTCAGGGCACAGGCCCCGGTTCCCAGCTAGATCCCCGGTAGGGAGCGTGCAGGAGGCAGCCAATCAGCGAGTCTCCCATCATGGATGTTTCTCTCCCTTCCTCTCTGAAATCAATTAAAATATGTTTTAAAAAAGAAACATGGCAGCAAGATCCCTGGGCAGCAAACCCGATTTCCACAACCTTCCCTTGCTTTCCGAGCTCTCTATTCAGCATTGAACTTTTTCTGAGATTAATTTATTTTGGGAAGGCAAGGAGAAAAGCAAATGAGAAGAGAGAGGAGACGTGAGATGTCTTTGCAAGGCTGAGGAGCAAGGTACTAAAAATCTGAATGGAAGTATTTTTTTAAAAATATATTTTATTGATTTTTTACAGAGAGAAAGGGAGAGAGAGAGTTAGAAACATAGATGACAGAGAGACATCGATCAGCCACCTTCTGCATGCCTCCTACTGGGGATGTGCCCGCAACCAAGGTACGTGCCATTGACCGGAATCGAACCTGGGACCTTTCAGTCCGCAGACCGACGCTCTATCCACTGAGCCAAACCGGTTTCGGCTGAATGGAAGTATTTTGAGAGCAGCGTTTCCCAGCTAAAGGTTGTAAGAATTATTTCATCGGGAAGTTAACACCTTCATCTGCCGGGGACAAGTTGAAAAGGAAGCTGTCCGTTATCTTCCTGGCAGGCGGGTTTCGGGTTTATGTTCTGTGGAAGTGACAGCCAGGGGTCCTGCGCCCTCCTGGCTGGGTGATGCATCGGGGGCCCTCAGCTCTGTACGAGGCCCCCGGTCGGATCCCCAACCTCAGGTGTCGCATCAGCAGCGAGGGGAAGTAGCCTGCGCAGACGGTAGCTGCTAAGAGGTGCCTGTTGTTTTATCGAGGATGGGGTCAGGGCTTGGAATGGCATCCACGTTTGAACACTTGCATGCCCGCTTCTTGGGCCAGAGGTGGCTCGGCATGCGTGGCCTTCCCCCCCCCCCCAGTTCTGTGGCGGGTTGTCCCGGTGACAGAGACCAGGGCTTTGAACTTCAGGAACTTTGCGATGGTCTTTTCATCATTTCCAACATTCCACTCATAGTTGTCAAGGACACAGAAAAGGAAATGGAGGTTTTTGCTCTTTCCATGTAAATAACTTTGACCAGGCGACTTCCTGCTTTCATATGGAGAAGAAACGAGGTCCCTGGTATTGTAACTCCCAAAATTATTAAAATGATAAATTGTGCACGTAGAAGGGGTTGAATATATTTTGTAAAAACTAATGCATTTGTATTTCTGTGCTGTTCTAAAGTTTACCTTTTTACTTCTATTAATTAAAGATAGAGAAACTATATATTTAAATCCTACAAATGGGACACAAGGTAGGGGGTTTTCCAATCTTGGTTTTCATCAGCTTCTCACGCACACAGTATGCTGCTCAAACGTTGTGTGTGTGTGTGTGAGTGTGTGCATGTGTGTGCGTGTGTGTGTGCATGTGTGTGTGTGTGTGAGAGTGTGTGTGCCCGTGCACACGTGCAACATGAACATTTGAACATTTCAGTCAGGTACTGAGCCAGAGAAGGGAACTGAAGTTTTTAGAAAGCTGCTGTGCTTAGAACACACTTGGTTTCCTTGAAACATGAATGATTTGTGGCTGGAAAAATAGGATCAAGACTTACCTGTTTCAGGGCACACGGTCACGGGCTCCTACACGTAGGAAGCTTTTGATGAACAAGTTGGTAAAAGGTCAGGTGCCCACAGAAATGGTTTCTGGGAGCCCAGGCTTCCCACAAACCCTGTCTAGGGAAGTTTAGCTTGGAAATCTTAGGCCGCTTTCCAAGGAGGTTTAGCTGTGGCACGTGTCTGATCCAACAGGTAGCTTTTCTCTTCGCTCTAGTGAGATGTATCATCTGTAGCAGTTCTTTGTTTCTGCTGTCATTTATTCAGAAAGAAATGTTAAAAACTATAAATCGCGTCTAATCATACTGAACTGTAAAACTCCTACTGTATCTTTATTTTAAAGAAAAATGAGAATAAAATCATCCGATTTCACCTGCGTGCAGTCGTACTGGATGTGTCTTTCGAGAAGTCCCCATTGGACAGCAGCCCCAGCTACCGAAGGAAGCAGCACATGGAATGACCCATAGTGGGCACTTCACACACAGTCCCTGGTGCTTGCTGTTCAGCAGGAGGAGACAGTTCCCACAGAGGGCCAGGTCAAGGGTCAGCGAGGGGGTGTTCAACCACACCATGGAGGTCAATTTCTTGGCAGAGATGAGTAGATGAGTCTTCCCTGGGAGCCTAATGGAGACCAGAGTCCAGGTGTCAGTTTAGGGGGGATGTGGGGGGCGGGGTGGAAGAATTTGTAAGATAGGAAGGCCTTTAGGACCTAGGAGAGCAGCATAGGCAGGGGCCTGGGAGCAGGTGTGTTCTTTGGGGGTGTTCTTTAGTGTGGCAAGGAGGGATGGGCAAGACCTGAGGCTGGAAAAGAAGGCCCCTCAGGATGGGGGATCCCTGCCGGACTGACCTGGGGGCGTGGACTTGATCTAAAAGGCAAGAGTAGCCTCTGGAAGGCTTCCCGCAGGTCAGTGGCATGGGGAGCTGCGTGTTAGGAAGTCCCTAATGGAGCGGGCATCACTGCGCCTGCGTGGCCCTACGCTGTGAGTTCAGCGATGTTTCTCCAAACCCACAGGCCACCCTTCCCTTCCTCTAGGGCAGCGGTTCTCAACCTGTGGGTTGCGACCCCTTTGGGGGTCCATCGACCCCATCACAGGGGTCGCCTAAGACCATCAGAAAACACAGATATTTACATTACGATTCACAACAGTAGCAAAATTACAGTTATGAAGTAGCAACGGAAATAATTTTATGGTTGGGGGTCACCACAACATGAGGAACTGTATTAAAGGGTCCCGGCATTAGGAAGGTTGAGAACCACTGCTCTAGGGCCCAATCACAGCTCCCCACCACTTGAAATCGCTTTGGTCTCCCACAAAACTCGGCCCTCCATCCAGGAAGGCAGGCAGGCAAGCAGTTGGGAGCCAGTAGCCCTGGATTGTGAGAGGGATGTCTGACTACCCAGTAGGATCGGGCCTCAATGGGCAGTCGAACATCCCTTGAGGGGTCCCAGATTGCAGAGGGTGTATGCTGGGCTGAGGGACACCCTCCCCCCCCCCATGCACAAATTTTGTGCACCGGGCCTCTAGTGTGTGTGTGTATTATTGATTTCAGAGAGGAAGGGAGAGGGAGAGAGAGATAGAAACATTTACGCTGAGAATCATTGATCGGCTACCTCCCTCACACCCCCCACTGGGGACCAAGCCCACAACACCCACATATGCCCTTGACTGGAATCGAACCTGGGACCTTCAGTCTGCAGGCTCTATCCACTGAGCCAAACCAGCCAGGGTCATTTTTCATTCTTTATATTTAACAACAAAATCAAACGAATTTCTAGCAGATGTGTAGGCCATGGAGGATCACAATACAACGAATACTTCCTACCCTACCGGTGCCTCTCATCCTCTGAGTTAGGAAAGGGACAGGAAGAAGAGACAAGACACGCAAAGAGCCGAAACCGGTGTGGCTCAGTGGATAGAGCGTCGGTCTGCAGACTGAAAGGTCCCAGGTTCGATTCCAGTCAAGGGCATGTACCTTGGTTGCGGGCACATCCCCAGTAGGAGGCGTGCAAGAGGCAGCTGATCGATGTCTCTCCCATCGATGTTTCTAACTCTCTATCCCTCTCCCTTCCTCTCTATAAAAAAATCAATAAAATATATTAAAAAAAAAAAAAGACACGCAGAGAGCACACCTCAGACTCCTCCTCAGGCTCCCGGTGACCTAGTCCACTCACTACCTCAGCTCCCCTCGTTTACTAGGACATTTCTGTGTATGGAGAACCCCCAAAGGGGAGGGCAGAATATAGTCCCAGATTGCCATGTGACCTTGGGCAAGTAAATGAAAGAACCCCCTGAGCCATGTTCTGAGTTAAACAAGGCAGGCAGATCAGAGGCTTCCAAAGGCCCTCTCTGAGGGAAACTGCTCAGATCAAACCCTCTCCCAGATGACAAGTCTTCTCTGGGGTGACAGGAACCACCCCCACACTGACCACTGATTAGCTGCTTCCTTGTGTAGACCTCTAGAATGGGCCCCCTGTACTGTAACAGCTCCCCCACTCTGATGGGGGTGCTTTTTTGAGTGTTTGAATGTTGAGCTAACTACTACTTGTTTCACTGCTTCAAGAGAGAGGTGCGTTTCTAAGAAGCACGGTCAACAAAGCGGAAGTGGACGTTTTTATGGCCCTTCACCTTTCTCAGGAGACATCCTCATTCCATCCAAAAGGAGAAAGCTCTGTGCATGAACTTGTCTGTCATGGCATTGTTTATTACACTCAATACTGAGCAAGTGGGGCCCCCAACAGACAAAGAAGGGCTAGTCCAGGGACTCGGGCGCAACCCCCCGTATGATGCTCACGGCCATGTTAGGCAGATACCTAACAGTCCCTGTGAAAACGGGGCCATGCTGGAGGAGGGGAAGGAAGAACAGCTACAAAGGGAGGGGGTAGGAATCCAGCTTGCTTGCCCTGCATTTCTTTTTCCTTCTTCCTCTCTGTTTCTCGCATGTTGCTGGAGGACATGGAAAGTGAGTTGGTTTGTGAGGCTGATGACACGGTGCTGATTCCCTTCAGTTACTGCGATGGGGAAGGGACGGAATCAAAGCACCGAGAGAGGCAGAGAAGACACTGATGTGAGTGAGAGCCTGTTGGGCCTTGAGGTGGGCCCAGGCTCCTCTCTCCCCGTGGGCCTGGAAGACATTCCATCACCGCCCCTGTGTTCTGGGGCGCAGCCCGGCTGTGAGCCGTGAGGTCAGGGCGGCTGGCACCTGACGGTAACTGGCTCACCCTGTGGCAGGAACAAAACCTTCCTCCCCAGCGCCAGGCGCCGTGCCCGCGGCTTTCCAAGGAGCCGGGTGAGGATGACGTAGTCCGGCAGCGAAAGAAAGCAGCGCTTTCAGCTGTTGGTGCTCCAGAGCGCGCGGTGATGCTGGAAAAGGATATGTCGCACAGAAAAAGTAGGCCAAGGGTAAGAAAAACTCTGCATCCCCAGGAGAGTTCAGCTGACCAGAGTCAGCCCGGTCCAGAATAAACAGGCCTCGTGTGGAAATCGGGCAGTTTCAGACAGCGCTGTCCAAGGGCAGCGCGGCCCCGGGATGCTGGCCGCCTCGTTATGTAACGGGCGAGGAGAGGGCAGTGCCATGGCACCGTGCGCAGGGAGAGGCAAACGGGGGGGATAGCAGTTCTCAGGGCCCCACCAGGACTTTGTTCCCAAAGTCCCTTTCCCAGGAACGTGGCCGGCCTCCCTAGGTTCTCCCTGCACCCCTGGCATCCAAGGCCTAAAACAGGGTTTCTATGATCAAACCCCTCCACTAGAAAGAACTTGCACATGGTTGTGTGAAGAGCACTGTACTTGAAGGAGTTCGTTCGAAATGAAAGGAGCTTAGTTAGCCGTTCTGAACAGGTCAAGGCCATTTATACTCATCTAAGACTCAGGCTTTGCCTGAATATAAAATATGGCAAAGGGATTTAGAATATTGCCAGGAGTGGCCCAAGTATGAAGATAACAGATCTAAGATGGATGGTTAAATGGGGGGAGGGAGGGGAGAGGAGAGGAGAGAGGTGGGAGGTGACTAATGAACCTTCTAATGAGAATAAAGAATTTGTTAGATGGGGTTTGACTTTCTATCACCAGCTATGCCACAGTATAGGGGGGATGCAGCCCTATATAAGTCCTTACTCTCAAACACACCGATCACTTGGTAGAAAAGCATTCAGAGCAGACAGAATACACAATAAATGATTGGTAAATTAATCGGCCAAGGTACAAGGTACTAGGGATGTGAGAAGGGACTCTTCAGCACAGGGAAGCATTCATTTAAAAACTACCTTAGCCAAGACCGGTTTGGCTCAGTGGTAGAGTGTCGGCTTGCGGACTGAAGGGTCCCAGGTTCGATTCCGGTTGGGGGCATGTACCTTGCTTGCGGTACATCTCCACTGTGGAGCGTGCAGGAGGTGACTGATCGATGTCTCTCTCTCATCGATGTTTCTGACTTTCTATGTCTCTCCCTTCCTCTCTGTAAAAAATCAATAAAATATATATTTTAAAAAAATAAACTACCTTAATGGGGAGAAGCAGAGGGGAAAATTAAGACTACCTTAAACAGATCTTGGGTAGTACAGACCGTCACAGGCCTGTTTAGAGTGTGGAAAGACCATTCTGAGTAGAGCAAGAAGCAAAGGCAGGAAACTACAGCGGAAACCTAGTTCAAGCTAAGGTTTATGGATAAACAATGGAAGACTACGCTGCAAAGGCAACTTAAAGCCAGATCTTGAGCTTTAAATGTGTTCAAGAACGTGCCCTTCACTCTCCACCATGTGAAGATGGGAAGGGGGCCATCGGCAAGCCAGAAACCAGGTGTTCACCAGAAACCAGTCCTTCTGGACTTTGGTTGGGAACATGTAGCTTCCAGAAGTTTCTGGAGGCTGAGAATTCTGAGATCAAGATGCTGGCAGCTCTGCTTGCTGGCGAGAGGACGCATTCTGAGAAAGAACACCGTGAACACGCAGACGGCCGCTACAAGCCAGGAGGGGCCCCGCACGCTCCTTCCCTCACAGCCATCAGAGGAAAGCAATCCCGCCAGCACCTCCATTCCCGAGTTCTAGCCTCCAGAGCTGCCTGTAATACTTTCTCACATGAAAGGACACAGATGGCAATTGTCCATGGAAGGATGTTGTTATGATCCAAGGATTCGTCCGTCAAATGTGAGTTTGCTGGAAACTTATTCCCAATGTTTTCCTCCAGTTTCCTTTCCCCTTTGTAATTTTTAGGGCAAAGATTCCATTTTTCTACCAATTTCCCTGCTTCCTTTTATGGTGTCTACAGGAGATGTGAAAAGTCACCTCTTTCATCCTATATAATAAAAGCCTAATATGCAAATTGTCCCCTCGGCCTGGAGTTCAACCAGGAGTTGGACCAGGGAGTGGGGCTGGTGGCGGTGGTGGGGGAAGGAAGGTGCCCTGGCTGGCAGCCGCTAGAGACCCTTCCTGTGCACCATTTTCATGCATTGGGCCTCTAGTTCTTTTATAAAATATTTTTTATTGATTTTTTACAGAGAGGGAGAGGGATAGTTAGAAACATCAATGAGAGAGAAACATCGATTAGCTGCCTCATGCACATCCCCTGCTGGGGATGTGCCCGCAACCAAGGTACATGCCCTTGACTGGAATTGAACCTGGGACCTGTTTGCAGGCTGACGCTCTATCTGCTGAGCCAAACCAGTCAGGCGGGCCTCTAGTTCTTTTATAAATCCAGCGGGTTATGGTGCTAGTCTGGACTGAAACCACCTCCATTTCTGATCATCTAGGATGAAATTCTGCAAAAATAATTTGCCTCGAATAGTAAATGTGTTTCCTCATTAAGTGGAATTTTCAACTTTAAAATCACTTTTACACCTTGATATCTAAAAAAAAAAGGATCGTTGCTTTGTGTTATCATGGATTTAAATTTCTTAAATACAATGTCTTACAAACTGAAAAAAGCAAAAGAAATTGGACTTCATTCAGTAGAGGCAGTTCAAGTCTGGAAACCTGACCAAGGATGTGTTCTAGGAAGACTGATGATCTAGAATCAAATCCTCCCACAGGCACACCTTGCTGTATTGCGTTTCCCAGGTTGCAATTGGACAAACTGAAGGCAACCCTCCACCAGCAGAGGCTTTCTGTGGTGGATGGCACTGAGCTTGTGGTACCATCCCCAAGGCATGCCTGCATTTAAAGCCTAAACCCACGTCCCTCATGAACTGCACATCAGATCCTGTGCTAGGACCACCCCCAAGACAGTTCACTTTGTTTGGGATGAGGCTCAGGCACCACCACCACCTCAGATGATTCTAACATGCAGGTAGGGTTTGAAAGGCGTTGCTTTTTATCTGCGGTTTGTGTCGATACTCAAAATTCTGAAGAAAACACATCAGCAAGGTAAACCGACCCAGTACGATGAAAACCGAGCGCACACCATTACACCATCCCCACCACAAAAGAAAAACGAGTATGGAATATATACAACTTATTTAATAAATTAATGTCATTCAAAATACAGTGCCAGAACATCGGGCAGTTGAACATGCTAGTGATGTTTGTCGTGAAGCACCTGTGCTCATGTCGCTGGGCGGCGCCGCTGCTGCTAGTGGTTCCCGGATGAATGTGCCAGAGCAGCCCGTGTGCCCTGCTCGCACGCGCAGCCAGGGCCGAGAGCTCCCGACCGGCTCGCCCTCCTCACCCTCCCCACACACACAACGGGTTACACACACACACACCCTGACGGCTGACGGGCATCGACACACACTCACTCTACAGTAACGCTTGGGATGGAGTTAAGACGGGATGACCTGGTTGACCCACTGGAAGTCTCTGAACACGGAGGGATACAGCAGCATCAGGCGGTTACACGCATGAGCCATGTGAATGTAATACAGAGAGTGGGGGCAGAGCGACGGGCAGCTCCACCCGGACCCGCACAATGAGGGACAAGCAGCTTTTCTTGCAAGTCCGGCAACGTTAAGTCTATACCTGGCGAGTGACCAGCTGATTGGAAGACCTGTATTCTAGAGACAAGTATTATAAGTTAGTGGGGAGAGAGTGCATGCACCCCATGGTATAGTCAGACTGGTCCTGCAGTCACCGCTCTCCCGGTGTAACACCGTAAAGTGGAAGATCTTCCTCAACTCTGGTACAGGACGGAGACATTTCTATGCCAACGTGGATGTTAGTGTTAAGTGCAGCTGAACTAATTACACCCCAAACCTGCATTCCGGGACTTCCGAACAGCAGCACGGGAACGAGATTCATCTGCTAAAATAACCTCAGCACAATCTGGGATATACCACACTAGGAACAGGAAACTAGTTTAATAAGTGAGCTTTTTTGAGCTGTACATACACAGGGCTAAACAATGTTAGATAATCTAGGGTCTATGCTCTCATGATACACATAAAATTATGACAATTATTGGATAATCTATTTCATATTATGGAAGCATATCTTTCTGCAAGACTCACTGATATATATTATACTGATGCAAATATTAAGTAGGGCATAAAAATAAAATTTATCAAAGATAGATTTTTATGTACTCCTATTAGTCCTTTCATAGCCTCTCTTCTTTAGCAAAGAAAATGACAAAGCACATAAGTGAGGCGTGCACCTCCCGAACCCCCCACTCTGCAGGTGGTAGAGCGCAACCATTTCTCAGTCCAGTTCAAACTCTTCCATCCCATCCGGTGAGAAGAGATAGGTTGGTGGTTTCCATGGAGATTCTTCAAGGCAAGATGGATACAGTTTCCCCACAGTGCATCGAAAGTCTCTCCCGAGGTCCCACAGCACACGCTCGGATATATGCTGCCGCAGCGACCAGCGGTCGAGTTCCAGATCGTACTGGTAAATGACATATTTAGCTCTTTCGTTTAAGTGCGTTTCTCGCATAAACACACACAGAGAATTTGAGATCACCACGGCTCGAACGCAGGGGTCCGAGTACCTCTTAGCAGGGATGTTAGCTGCCATTTTCCACTCGTTTTTATTCACATCATAAATTTCCACAGTTACTGAAGACCCATCGACAGTGCCCGAAGGGAATCTCAAACCGGAATTGGTGGCAATGTGTAACCCCCCGATATAGAAGATTTTATCGCCAAAAGCTGCAGCGGAAGCAAACGACCTGCTGGTCTGCCTCATGGCCATTTCTACCCAGGAGTCAGACCTTGGGAAATAGCAATACATGAGGTTCAGCGTCATCACGTAGATACAGTCATGAACCACAACTGCTGCGCTCCACTGCCACGCGCAAGGCAAGGGGCTCACCATTGTCCACTCGTCCTTCTCCGTGTCGTATCTTTCCACGGTCCTCCGGTTAAGTTCGCCGCCTACACTGTCTCCTCCGATTGCGTAGATGTAGCCTTCGCAGCAAACCAGGGATGGCTTTACGCGGACAAAAAGCATCGGCGTCTTTGGAAACCAGGTGTTTTGCTGTGCATCAAACCAGTAAAAGCAATTCACAGTTCTGAAGGCAGTCTGGAGCTTGCTTGTCTTACTGTGATTTGTTTTTGTGTTTTTCAAAGGAATCTGACCACCTGCTATATAGATGTCATTATCAGGAGTTACGACGGTCCCCACTTTATGCAAATCAGCCGGCGGGCTGCAGAGCTTGTAAACTTTTTCTGCTTGGGGACTGTAACAGACGGACGAGTAAAGACCACAAGAATTTTCTGAAGAGGCTTCGATGAAAATCATCATCTCCTCTTTAGTCATCCCCAGTCTGGGTTTGAAAAACTTGGGCATGGATTTGTACAGACCTTGAACCACCACGGACTTATCATTGGGCGGCAGGCCTTGAAACCAAGCTCTCTGTGTTACTTCGGAAAGTGCATCGATTCGGATTTGGCTAAGCACTGACGACAAATACTGGGACCGGGATTCTGTGTTGTACTCCAGCCACAGCATAGCAGCTTCGCGAACCGTCTCCTCCTTTTCCACATTCAAGTTGTCACTACTGAGAATGTCTATCAGGAGGTCATGGGACAGCTGCATGAACGCTTCCTGGTGACACACAGCAGTGAACTTGTGCTCCACCATTCTTTTAGCACTTTGTTTCAATTCCTCACAACTGAACAGATCGGCAAAGCTCAACAGTCGCACACAATTCTCGGCATTTATCTTTTTAATTAAATATTCCCGACAACGCTGCAATACATCTTCTACCTAAAAGAAAAAAAAAAGTTCATCAAGGCAGAACAGATACGTTTTATTTTGTGTAGATACCAGTAGGTTAATCTGATCACTATACTGTAGTTTTTCTTTTTATTGTTTTTTTCTTTTTAATATATTTTATTGATTTTTTTACAGAGAGGAAGGGAGAGAGATAGTTAGAAACATCGATGAGAGGGAGACATCGATCAGCCGCCTCCTGCATACCCACTACTGGAGATGTGCCCACAACCAAGGTACATGCCCTTGACCGGAATCGAACCTAGGACCTTTCAGTCTGCAGGCCGACGCTCTATCCACTGAGCCAAACCGGTTTTGGCTAGTTTTTATTTTTAGACGCTTCTTTTGGGCTAAGAGATGTTTTCTGTAATAATAAAATTAGGAGACTATACATATACCTTTGCATTTTTTCCACCTGTCCAGTGGCCTACTTAACTGCCCTACTTAGGAGCCTGTAGTATGACATTAAACAAGCTCTTAAAACACGAAAGGGAAAGGTTAGGAAATTCAGTGTAAGTTAAAAATATGTCACTGATAGAACCAAATGAAAACGATGTAAATAAATCATAGTACAGAAAATGAACATTGTTAAGTAGCTGGAATCTGATTTTATCAATATGGACAAGATAGTAAAATAAAACTAGAAAACCATACATAATGACTAAGAATGGTTATATATGCCTTTCTTATCTAGAGAGCTAACCAATCAAAGGAATAACAAATACATTTCTTTGTAGTTATAAATTATCTTTATTTATTTACTTACTTATTTTTAAAGAGCATGGGAGGGAGGAAGGGAAGGGGGTAGAGAGAGAAACATTGATGTGAGAGAGACACACTGATTCATTGCCTCAGGACCAAACCTACAACCAAAGTCCATGTTCTCGAATGGGAATTAAACCCAAGACCCTTCAGTGCAGGGGCCTACACTCACCACTGAACCAAACTGGCCAGGGCTAAATTATCTACATTTACATGACCTAAGCCACAGTTTTCTAGGTTTGTTTTTTCTTAAGAAGGAAAAGAAGATCTCAGATGAATCAGCAGTGTTAACCTACTACACTTACTATCACAGAGGTTAAAAAGTAAAGAAAAAATCACAGTGGTTAACTAAACGCAATCTGTGGAGAGAGTTGGGTTGCTTGGATTAAAAACTTGGGTTGGCCAGTCAATACTCACACCCTATTAGACAAGTAGCTACTTCTCTAAGTCTCAAGTGTATAAATTGGGGAAATCTTTACAAATGATTATTGTAAGAATTAGAAAAACCTATTTAGAGGATATAGTACAGAAGCTGGCACATAAAAACGTTAACCACAAAGCCCTGGCTTGGCAGCTCAATTGGTTAGAGCAGTGGTCGGCAAACTCATTAGTCCACAGAGCCAAATATCAATAGTACAACGATTGACATTTCTTTTGAGAGCCAAATTTTTTAAACTTAAACTTCTTCTAACGCCACTTCTTCAAAAGAGACTCGCCCAGGCCGTGGTATTTTGTGGAAGAGCCACACTCAAGAGGCTAAAGAGCCGCCTGTGGCTCGAGAGCCGCAGTGTGCCGACCATGGGGTTAGAGCACCATTCCAATATGCCAAGGTTGTGGGTTCGATCCCATGTTAGGGCGCATACAAGACGCAACCAATGAATGCACAAATAAATGGAACAACGAAATCTCTCTTTAAAAACAATAAAAATATTTTTAAACAAGTAAAAGGAAACCGGTTAATATAAACAGAAGAACTGCTTACCTGCAGGAAGCAAGCTGTTTCATACAGCTGTTCTACAGTGCTGTCGTTTATTGCCAGATTACCCGTGTACGCGTACGTGATTATTATCTGTAAGGTGGCTGCGTCCACATTCCTCAGGTGTACGTGTGTCTGTTTGCTCTCACTGAGCCCGCTCATGAACATGGCCCTACAGCAGAGAAAACAAACCTTTGCTTTCAGTGTAAAACAAGTGAGAGCCACAGAGAGAAGCTAGATAGCATCACATGTTTATTCAGGCCATTTGCTGATGAACAACTTCTTGGGAAAACTTGAGACGACACGAAAGTACAATCCAGGGCCAAGGTTATACCAAACCTCTATTTTACCACACATTGTGAGCGACAACGCCAATATTCCTTTACAGGCAAAGCTTGGTTTATTTCACTTTGCCATACCACTCTTTGCAGGTATCATGTTTTTGTTTGTTTTTACAAATTGAAGGTAAGACCCAGCAAAAAAAGATTACAATTCACTGAAGGCTCACCTATTAGTATTTTTCAGAAAGATTACTTTTTAATTAGAATATATATACACACACACACACACACACACATATATATATATATTTTAGACATAATGCTATTGGCACACTACTACACTATAGTACAAACTTTTATATGCACTGGGAAACAAAAAAATCATGTGACTCGCTTTATTATGATATTTGCTTTGTTGCGGTGGTCTGGACCTGAATTCACAGTATCTCTGAAGTCTGTCATTGAACACTACTGGGCAATAAAAAGGAACTAAGTATTGATATGTATTGTAACACATATGAACCTCAAAACATTATACGCAGCAAAAAGAGCCAAATACCAAAAAAAGGGCCACATGGTACATGAGTCCATGTATATGAAATGTCCAAATATGTGGAGGCACAAAAAGGAGACTAGTGAACAAATAAGCATCTATTATTCTAAAATGTCAATAATGCTTAAAGAGTTCCTATTAATAAAAGCTATCATTCTGCATTTGAAATGAGAAACTCATCAAGATTGAAGTACTTACCTAAAATAAGAGCTACACGTGGCAAGAACCATCTTATGACAAGGGAACTCGGTGCCCTCGACAATCAACACGATGTCCGTAAACAACTGCTGCTCATAAAACAGTCTCAACTGTTCCAACAAGGACACCGCATACTCAGTATTGATCTGCCTCTCGTCTGGAGTGGACATGACTGTATTCCATTAATAGCTCCCGGAGCAAATTTAAAGAGTCAGTCTTGCGGACGGAAGGTCAAGTGAACGTTTCAGAAATAATGAAAGGAGAAATTCCGCTTGCTGGTATCTGCAGCATTCAGAACCAATAACGAATCGTTTCTCGTTAGAGATTTAAAATCACTCCTAGGCCATCCTGTGTTAGGTTCTTCGGAGTTTTTCAACACAGTCTGCAGGCATCTTGCTCAACTTTGCAAAGGTTGTACAGGCCGTGTGGGAAAGACAGAGGTAGGGCTTCGTGGCCACATCCTATCGTCTGTGGATCTTCTGGAGTCACTAAAAAGAAAAAAATTCAGTTAAAGAGTATCTAGGCCAGGATACTAGATATTACTATAAAAATGGAACATGAAGAATGTTTTTAAAAAGTCTATTTAAAATTAAAAATACACTAACGAAAATTGACATTTGTAATTTTGCCTGCTATACAAAATGTAAACATTCTAGAAAACAAGAGGCACATAAGTACATTTTTAAAGTTTTTTTTAAAAGAATTTGGGAAAAAAAATCCAGCAACAGAATTTGAATCACAAAGCCAGTTATTTGTTTAGTAGCGATACAGGGCCATAACTTAAGAGGAAAAATACCATTTTTCTTAAAGCGATTCTCATTTGGGGATATGTTTTACATGCATTCATAAAAGCTGTATATTTTAATTATTAAACTATATGGTAGATTCAACTTATTTGCAAGACATAAACTACGTATTTTTTAAGCCTGCATTTCAATTCTACAAGTAATGTTTATGTAATATTAATCTTCAGTGTTTCCTTCCTATAAATCTTTTTAAAATTGATTTTATTCCTTCCTTTAATTTTCTTATAAGAGCATACAATTTTACTGGAGGGAAAACCAAAAACACAAAACAAGATAAAATAGATGTTTTTTTATATAGAAGACTCCCATATTATATGAGTAAATTTAATATAAATCCTATCTGCGGAGGATTCATCTGGAAGAATGCGTAAGAAAAGAGGGCAATTTTGTCCGCATGACTTGTTTCAAATTGGAAGAGTGGCTATTTCAAATGTTGGAACCAATGGCTATCCACAAAAACCCACATTTTAACCACGTTGTACACCATTCATAAAAAGAAAACTCCCACTGAATTAAAGTTTAACTTTATCTGTAAATCAGTATCCTATATAATAAAAGCCGAATATGCTAAGTGTCTGGCTGCTTGTTCAACTGTTTGACCAGTTGCTATGACGTGCACTGACCACCAGGGGGAAGATGCTCTGACTGGTAGGTTAGCGTGCTGCTGGGGTCCCGCTGATTGGGACTGGGCTACATGGGCCGGACATGCCCTCCTGCCGTCCCCCCTTCCTGGTCTCTAAAATATTTCTTCTAATTAATTTCAACATGCACAAATCCGTGCACGAGACCTCTATTGTGAAATGACACTGATTACTGCATTGCAGTATTACAAAGAAATTACAAATAAGGAAGAGGGGGAACTCATATAGAAAGCTATTAATAGCTAATTAAAACTAATTAGATGACTCTTAGTTCCCATAATCAGAAAGTCAAGTGGCTGACACAACACCTGAAATATGAGCATGACTGGACCCACTACACACTCATGAAATACCATTCATATGTCAAAGAGATCACATTGTACTTCCTGCCCAACTATACTATTACAGAAACTGCTAACGTGGTGTAAGCTGTCAAATTCCTAGCCAAGTTAACTATGGAAGTAACTGAAACAGATGCAGAGGTAGAATGTGACTTCGGGTCAGCTAAGTAATTGCTTTGCGATTCCAGATCTGGGAGTTGCTCTATAAATCTAAGTTTTACTACTTATTACATAACCTCTACGGCTAATAATACCTAAAATCACTGGCTGTTTTCCCATATTAATAATGCAGCAAAGCCTAGTGTTAGTGAGAATGTGGAAAATGAGCTTTCTTATAGAGGACTAACTTGGCACATAACTACAAGGCCTTATTCAAAACTCTCGGGGCTAGATACGTTCTGGATTTGAATTTTAGATTTTATAGAGTAATGTGGTACATATATCATGTAGTACAAGGCTCTCTCAAGAGTAGGGGCGGCACCCCGTAACCAAACATACCAGGTGTACTGGTTAATAATGCAGATTTTGTACTCAAAGAAAACACAATAATGTCAAGAGAAACATCAAAAGTGCTTTATTCAAAGTAATGTCCATTGGTAACTACACATTTCTCCCATCTTTCAGGTAATTGGTGGATACTGTCCCATTAGAACTTTCCTTGTTTTGAGGCAGGCCATTCAGAGACCCCATTTTCCACTTCTTCATATGTTTTGAAGTGCTGCTCAGAAAGTGTGTGTGTCATACTGTCAAACTACAGTGGGAAGGTTAGGGAGAGGTGGGGGAGATAAGAGATCAACCAAAGGATTTGTATGCATGCTTATAAGCATCACCAATGGACACAAGACACTGGGGGGTTAGGGTATGCTTGGGAGGCGTGGTGCAATGGGAAGATACGTATACATGTAATATACTAATAAAAAATTTTTTTTAAAAAAAGAAAAGAAAGTATGTGTACCATCGTTGGAACATAATCTGAAGGAGCAAGGTCTGGTGAATCAGTGTGTAGGTTAATACTTCCCTGACAAGATTTTTTTTAACGTGTCTTTAACTGGTTTTGAAGTGTGTGATGGTGCGACATCATGAAGCAAAATTACTTTGCCGTGTCTTCTGGAACAGAATTCTGGTCGTTTCATGATCAAAGCATGGTTCAAAAATTGATTATTTGTTGTTGGTAGCAATCAGTATTAATGGTTTCACCTGGTTTTAGCAGCTCATAATATATCACACCTTTCCGATCCCACCAAACGCAGAGGGATTGTCTTCTTTCCGAAGTGACTTGGCCTTGCAGTCGACGTTGATGATTGACCTGGATCATTCCATGATTTTGTGCATTTGGGATTCTCAAAATAAATCATTTTATCACCAGTCACAATTCGATGCAAAAAAGACTTTCTTTCATGCCTTTGAAGCAATATTTTACTGATGACTTTTCGGTTTTCCATTTGTCTTTCTTTCAGTTGATGTGGTACCCATTTTCCTTTCTTTAAAATCTTTCCCATTGCTTGGAAATGATCAGAAATTGCTGAGCAATGCTTAATCTTTCTGCAAGTTGTTTCTGAGTTTGACACATATCTTCATCCAATAATGCTTGTAATTGTTGGTCTTCAAACTTTTCGGTTGACCTGGACGTTGTCTTTCTTATCGAAATCAACACTTTTAAAGCATTTAAACCAGCGTTCACAAGGATCTTCAGATGGAGCATGTTCACCATAAGCTTCCTGAAGTATAAACTTTCAGTAGCACTTTTCTTCAAAATAAACTAATGAATTATAACTTCCTGCAAATGCTTTTTTGGCATGAAATTCGACATATTTAAGTATAAAAATATCTATGATGTTAACACCTTCAGCAAATTTGACAAATGAAGTTTTGAAGCTTGCTGTCAATACAACAAAATAGCAAACATACCGAATCGCATGTATGTCAACCTATGTGAAACTCCATCTAGTGAAAAAAAAAACCACATTATTAACAAGTATGCCTATATTACTATCCTTACTGCAGGAAACAGGAACAGTGTGAAACATAGTACTATATATGGCCTCATGTTACTTCAGGTCAGGTTTCATAGGCAAAGCTTTATTAAAACTTCATTTTAAGAGCTTTCTGAATTTTGGAATTGCAAGTGAAGTATTACATAGGTATAATATTTGGCATTATAAATGCTCAATAACTCAATCAATTCTATCTCCAGGAACTTATCTTACAGAAATGCATGCATTTAATAAACTGAAAGTTCTAACACTAGCTGCAGGGCCCAAATCATCCCCATCCACACTTAAAGCAGGTGACAGGAACTGGCTGTCAAGGTCAGGATGGATTTGGACTGTACTGCTAGCCCCCAGAATTCCTTGTAGGCTACTATACAGGCTCACTCTGGTAATTTCTTTAACCTCCTGCTATGACCTGATTTATTTTGCAGTGACTTTTTTGGGCCGCACTTAATTTCTGTTTAGATTTTGTTTTATAAATCACATATGAAACTATTAAAATAATTGAAGTCTGCTTTCAGAACATCAATTAGCCAACTTTATGTAATCAGGTATTCCTCATTATCATTAATTATACACCTCTATTTCCCACCCCTTCTTTTGTAATTTAGGGTAAATTTCATCCTAAGGTAATTTTTATTCAGAATACCTAAATATTAAAATAGATAGAAAAAAGTAAGTAATTTAGATATCACATTAGGTACATTTTTATTGTCTACATGACTTACTGGGAACATAAACTTCAAAATGTATTAACTAAAAAAATGTGAAAAGTTAAGCTGAAGATGATCAACCAGCAGCCTTCAAATGCCTGTAACATGAACACTTTCTATAACAAGATTCCTTCTTTCCTAAAAACAAAACCAGAAATCAATAGCCTAAATGCTCTAAAACACTTCACAAAGTTTATACTATATTACTTAACTACGGATGATCTGACACATTATACAAATTTTCCTTTTAATAAATATATTGTCATATCACTCTGAATTACATTAAAATTCACTTTAAAATAAGTGCTACATCCTATTATCTGAAGATGTTAGCATCCTCAGATTGAGCAATTTTCAGGTATCAAGGAAATTTGTTTACTTAATCTTCTATTATAAATTAACTAGACGCCCAGAGGGGGTGGGTGTCCTTCAGCCCAGATTGGGTGTCCTCTCCAATCTGGGACCCCTTGAGGGATGTCTGACTGCCCGTTTAGGCCCGATCCTACCTGGATCACCTGCCTGCCTTCCTGCCAGCCTGATCACCCGCTAAACACTCCCCTGCCAGCCTGATTGATGCCTAAGAGCTCCCCTGCCAGCCTGTTTGCCCCTAACTGCCCTCCTCTGCAGGCTTGGTCACCCCCAATTGCCCTCCCTTGCAGGCCTGGTCCCTGCCAACTGCCCTCCCCTGCTGGCCATTTGTGTCCACATGGGGGCAGCCATCTTGTGTGTTGGAGTGATGGTCAATCTGCACATTACTCTTGTATTAGATAGGATAGAGGCCTGGTGCACAGTGGGGGCCAGCTGGTTTGCCCTGAAGGGTGTCCTGGATCAGGATGGGTGTTCCCTTCAGGCGTGGGGCAGCCTGGGCAAGGGGCCTGTGGTAGTTTGTAGGCTGGACACGTGCAGGCCCCCCCCCTCAACCCCCCCCCTACCATGACCCAAGTGGAGGCCTGGTATCTGGGATTTATTTATCTTCTACAACTGAAACTTTGTAGCCTGGAGTGGAGCCAAGCCTTCTGCCCACACAGCCACTGAAACCTGCTTGCCTTAAGCCCGGGCCAGTGTGTGGAAATCTTGGCTTCCTCCATCGCCAGGGGCAACCCAAGCCTCCCTCTCCTGCTCTCTGTGGCTGTAGCCATCTTGGTTGGGTTAATTTGCATATCCGCTTTGATTGGCTGGTGGGCATGGGTTGTGGGTGTAACAGAGGTATGGTCAATTTGCATGTTACTCTATTAGATAGGATGGCTACTGAAACCTAACTTTGCAAATGTTTATTGAGTTATCCAGTAAGTGTTGGTCACTGTACTATAAGTAATCAGACCAAATGGGCCAACTACTACAGTGCCAAATATAGACTACGGCCAAAACCATGACTGGCCCTTAAAAACAGGGTGTTTAAAAACCAAACTAGACAAATAGCCAAAAGAAGTGAATCTATACTAATAAAAGGGTAATATGTAAATTGGTCATGAAGCCCTCACAACAACAACAGAACAGCAGGCTGTGTGGGCTAACCAGGCCAGCAGCGGGGGGAGTGAGGGGTGGCCAGGCCAGCAGGAGGAGGGGCAGTTGGGGGCAACCAGGCTGGCTGGGGATGGGGGGACCAGTTAGGGGCAACCAGGCTGGCAGGAGGCAGTGAAGGGGGAAGCAGTTAGGGGTGACCAAGCCAGCAGAGGGGGGCAGTGCGGGGTGACCAGGCCGTTGGGGGTAGTTGGGGGCAAGCAGGCTGGCAGGGGGGACAGTTGAGGTGCCCCCGCCACCCGGGGGGACAGTTAGGGGCAAACAGGCAGGCAGGTGAGCAGTTAGGAGCCAGCAGTCCCAGATTGTGAGAGGGATGTCCAACTGGTTTTGGCCCATTTCCTGGGACCAGCAGTCAGACATCCCCCGAGGAGTTCCGGATTGGAGAGGGTCCAGGCTGAGCTGAGGGGCCACCTGCCCTCATGCACAAATTTTGTGGACCAGGCCTCTAATAGGTAAATAATAAGCAAGCCAAGTTGGGTATAAGAAACATTTTTCTTGAAATCTAGCTGTCTTGATCTTTCATTTCCAAACTTTGGACAAAGAAAGTTTATTCTTTACCATAAGACAAATTATATGAGCAAAGGAGGTAGTTGGCACCTGGCCCCACTGTTAACAGTGGTTCACACTGCAGAGGAATTTATTGAACACCCATTGGATTTATTAACATATGCAAATGATTATCTAATTAAAAAAAAAAAACTCTCAAAAGGTATACTACTCTGTTCTCATTATAAAGACAAAATATTTTAGGCCTTGTATGTAAGCCACAAAGTATCTGTCCCAAATACTTAACTGTTGTTCTAGCCTGCAAAAAGCAATAGACAATATAAAAGAGTAAGATGCAAATTAACCACAACTTTGTGACACCCACCAATGAGGAGTGACTGCAAACTAACCCAACAAAGATGGCGGCTTAATTTGCATACACCAGCACCAAATAGCCAGGGGCAGGACAGGACACAGGCATTCCACACTGCCCCAGCTGCTCCAGACCTCTGGGCAGCATGGGAAAGTGGAAAGGCAGCGCCGGTAGCCAGGGAAGGAAGGCGCATTCTTGCACTAAAATTCGTGCATCGAGCCTCCAGTAAACAATATTTAGACAAATGGACATGATTATTTCTCTAAAATGTTATCTACAGGTTGCAGGCCACATATACCCATCTCTGCTGTCAGATTGTTTTTTGATTACATATTAAAAATCTGTGATGAGTTTCCTTAGGTTTGTTCCTATTGTCTGAACTGTCCCCTCAAATGGTGTGATACATGCTCATACATATTATATTAAAATAAATACATCCTTGTATTTTTGTTTTCAGTACGGCTAAGGTAAAGTAGAAAAAATAGAATTCCTTAAAAGAAAAATAATTGTTTTTCTTATAATCTTTTCCCTTCAGATTGCAAAACAAGGAAAAAGCACAAAACTTAAGTGCCTCAAAGTTGAATGTAGTTCTTTACCTAACCTGTATATAGTCCTTTTCTTTTCAAAATATTTTAACATCTCACACCTAATCACACAACTGCTTTCCCCCACCTACCCTCCGTGAAATACTTTCTTGTATTTAGTATGAACAAGATATCCTTTTTAAACCTCTAATAAAGGTTTAAAAAAAGGGACATTACTCTCCAAGGGAATCTGTGGGGAAAAACCCACAATGAGAAAAAAACTATTATAGTCAGAAACACTTAAATTACTTTCCATTCTTATTAACTACAATATTTGCAAATGTATGTAATGTCTACATATATTTCAAAGAGAAGATGTATATAAGACAATGCTTGCATTAAGACAGTGGATACTTGGATTAATTAAATGAAAGGGGCAGAGATTGAGAAATCACTGTTGCAGGCTACAATTCCTGATTATTAGGAAAGCCTTACATTTTAGAGCAGATCATTAGAACATGTTTCATAGTGAAAAATGTCAACTAGAATAAGAAATACGAGTCATACAAACATAATATAACGAAATTCAGGATCTAATAAAGTATAATGCACTCTGACATAAAATTTAGGTTCTAACATACTTTGTCTAGAATACCCAAGCTTCTAAGGTTCTAATGAGTGAATTCCACTACACAAAATAATTTCAAATCAAACATTCTGCTATTAAATGATCATTAGGATTAAATCAGTCAGCAATCCATAGTAATATATATATAATTCTACTTAAAAACCTGAAACACCTCTTATGGAAAATTATTGCAACTGGTTTTCCTCCCTTAAATAATCAATGAGACTGATCAGCGGTTAACTGAGCTGTGTATATTAAAAGGAAGGATAAAAAAATGTGCACAGAAATTACAGGGCGGGGATAAAATAGTGATAGAAGGTCAATGGCTATAGGTCATCACCTGTACTGAGCACCTTCAAGTTGGGTGCTGCATCTTCCATCGCTACCAATGTCAACCCCGAAGACTGAAAACTGCCACTGGAAAGAACCCAAGGCTTTCTGGATGTTACATATTGCCAAAAATTTATAAGAATAAGAACTGTGAAGCCAAATTACTTGGGTTGAAAGCCCAATTGGCAACTTATTAGTTGTGTGACCTTTTAAAAGATATTTACTTTCTGTGATATAAAATGCGGGATAAAAATAAACTCTTCTTCATGGATTAAGGATTAAATGGGTTTTATAAAGAGGCTGGAGGAGTGACACACAGCACTACTATAAAATATAGGCAATGGTTTTAATTGATGCATCACTGATGAAGCTTTTGTAGTCCTTCCCAACTCCTGAATCTCCGCACCAGGACCAGGGCTAGGGGTCCCAATTACAAGGGCGCGGCACTTAAACACAGTTCTCATTTCTCCCCGGGCGAACACTATTTTAGATCAGAGAAGTTCGTTCCAAGTTTTTAGGGAGTATTTTTTGATGGTACAAATCACAAAACAAACTAATTCAACAAAGACTAATCCTCAGAAGGCTGGTGCCAGGACAGAAAAAGGAAATGAGGGCCAGGGAGGCGCAGTCATAAAAAAAAAAGTCTTCCTTCACTTCAATGAGACAGGCCTCTCTTGGGGGAGAACAAAGGACTGGTGCCAGAAATAGTTTGCTTTCAAATTATCAAAACAACCGGCAGTTGAGAATGCTCGGAAGACTTAAGTCTTTGAATTGTCAACCACTTCACAGACCGAGTTTTTTCTGAATTGTGACAAACACCAATTAAAAGACAAACACTCCTCAAGTGTGACACATTTCAGCAGTGTCCCCCACTCATAATAAAATTCAAATTCAGAGCTCAGGTCTAGTCCCATGCTCCTCCTTCCCGACCACACTGAAAAACACAACGTGGCTCCATCAAGTAAACGAGGCTCAGTACTCGAGTCAATTCAGATCACAAGTTGAATAAATTACCGCACTTTTAAACAATTAAACAAGAACATAAGGAGACGCCATCTATGACAATAATTACGTGTGGTATGTCTTTTCTTAATGTTACTTTTTCCCTCTCAGCTCTGCATGCTGACTAAAGAAAGCTTTAGCTAAATTTCCCTAAAGAGAAACGAACCCTTAACTTTTTTTACTGGGATTTCAAATCAATGATCTTTTCAATCACAATGGCAGAAGAAAGTATTTCCCAGATAGTCATACGCATGAGGTCATTAGGGACATAGGCACTTAATGATTACAAATACCGATGTTTCTCAATTTCTTTAAAAAAATAAAGGGCAAACAAACTGAGCAATACTTAGAATGTTCTGCCTACCATGGAAACTACTGCATGCAACCGCATGTCCGAGGTGTGGGAGGAGAGAAAGGGAAAAAATTTTCGGCACCTCTCATAAAAAGATCGTATTTTCTCCAAATCCCTTCTTCCAACACCAAAGGTATCAAGGTACTGCAAATACCTGGCAAGGGAACCAGGAGTAACCTTAACATCCTTTAGAAAGTTGTTTGAAGTCAATCTGTCACTTCAAATATTGAGCTATTCAAATATTAGTTGCTCTATTCAAATGCCACAAAACCGAAAACGGTAAGACTGACTGTAATGAAGGGCTTTGGCATTTTCACTCATGTACTTTACAGCAGCAGGATCAATCGTTTTTTCCTGGTCTCAGGAGGGTGGGCAAGGAGAAAAACAACTCTTTTCTGAACGTGTGAAATCAACTGCATTCCCGTTTCCAGGAGCTGACCGTCCACCTTAAACACATTCATTGCTGGGCAATGTTTGGAAGGTATGAAATGCCTCCACTATTTCCATTAACCACGAGAAAGAAAACCCATGGAAGAGAGCAGACTTAGGTACTATGGCACCTCTATTCCCACCCGTCTCCTTACAGCCCCCGGAAATAACTGAAGCTAACATTTGTATTTATATATATATACTTTTTAATTGATTTTTCACAGAGAGGAAGGGAGAGGGATAGAGAGAAACATGGATGAGATAGACACATCCATCAGCCGCCTCCTGCACGCCCCCTACTGGAGATGCGCCCGCAACCAAGGTGCATGCCCTTGACCGGAATCGAACCCGGGACCCTTCAGTCCGCAGGCCGACGCTCCATCCCCTGAGCCAGACGGGTTTGGGCCTGAAGCCTACATGTTACGGCATCGCTTCTTCCGAGAGCAAAAGGGTAGAAGAGTTACTGCACGCAACTCCCCCCGCGCTGTCCGGAGAAAAGGACGCCGGCCCCCCGCACAGAGCCGGGGTGCGGGCGGGGGTCCTGACCCGCGGCCACCCCGGCGGCTCTCAGGGCCCCGCGCCGAGGCCTGCACCGAGCACCGAGCACCGAGCACCGAGCACGGGGCCCTGAGAGCAGCCAGGGGTCTGAGCGGGGAAGCCAGCTTCCTCCCCGCGAGGGGGCGGCGGAGGGCGGAGGACAGAATCCCCCGCAGGGACCCGCATGGCCCCGCATGGCCGCTGGAGGAGGATGGCCCGCTTTCACCGCCCGCTCCCTTCCAGGCCGGGGCACACACAGCCCGAGACGCCCCAGGACAAAGCCCCTCCGCACGCCCCTGCCACACACACTCACACACACACTCCCACACACACTCACACACACACTCACACTCACACACACACTCACACACACACTCACACACACACACACTCACACACACACTCACACACACACAGGCTCACTCACACACTCACACACACTCACACACACACACACTCACACTCACACACACACACTCACACACACACTCACACACACATACACACACACACACACACTCACACACACATACACACACACACTCACACACTCACACTCACACACACTCACACAGACGCTGGAATACGGGGGACTTCCCCCTTCGGGCTGTTTCCCTCCTCCGCTCGGGGCTGCGGGGTGCGGGGTGCGGGGGGACCGGCCATCGCGGCGGCGGCGCCTCGGGCTCTGCAGTCGCGGGGCGCCCGGGCCCCCGCTGGCGCCCCCGTCTCCGGGCCTCCGGGGCTGCTCCGCCGCACAGCAAAAAACAGCCAGCCCCCCCCCTGCACTAGCTGCTGCTCCACTCGGGGGCCGCCGTCCCCTCCGCCGCGACAGGGGGAAGCGGCGGCGG
>JAAGEH010000337.1:1979104-1995220 GCA_011751065.1 Lasiurus cinereus
GGAAAGCCCAAACAACCCGAGCCGCGCAGGCGCGAACGGGGAAGCGGAAGTGGCAGGAAGGGAAGGGGGCGGGGGCGGCGCGCGCGGCGCCGGGGAAGCGCCCGCCGGGAAGGGGTTTCCCGGGACAGGTCAGCGGAGGGCGCGTGCGCGGCGGCGGTTGGCGGTCCCCGGTTCCCCCCCCCCCCTTTCCGGTCCCCCCGGGCGCAAGGGGCTGGAACGGACTAGGGTTCCGGCGGCGGGCGCCTTGGAGGTGACTCGGGGGGTTGGGGGGTTGGGGGGGAAGGAGAGCCCCCCCAGGGTTTGGCTGCTGGGAAAGGCGGGGAGCGAGGCGGCCCCTCTGACGCCGCGGGCTGTTTCCCGCCCTCTGGGAATGGAGGCGTTTGCAGCGGAGCCCGGGGCAGGAGAGCGCGGCCCCACCCACCGGACCGGGGGGCTGCAGCGGGGAGGGGTGCTTTGTCCCGTCTCCCCCCAAAACACGCCCGTGCACTTCCCCAGAGCGCGCTCGTGCTCCCCGATCGCATCCAGATCGGCTTGGGGTCCCGGTCTCAGACCCAGGTACCGGGCTGAGCCGTCGGGGTGCGGAGCGGAGGGAGTCTCTGCCTGCAGAGGACGCGTCCGGGTGGTGGGGTGCCGCAGTGCGGACTGCTCCCTGCCCCCCGCACCCCTGCAAGTTCAAAGGAGCACCTTGTGCTGTGCAAAGCCCAGCCTCAGCAGCCGCCAGCCGGAGGCATGTGGCCCACGCTGGTTGCATGAACTTGGCACCGTTGGTTCCCGCGTTTGATGAGCGTTATCTGTGGACCTGCAATGGTCAGAAATGCCCACGCAGCCGCCACCCGCTTTCATAACTCCACTCCTGGCACCTGCGCCTTCTCCGCAGCACCGACAGGACTAATTAATTAAGCACGCGCGTGGGTTCTTGGAGAGCCTCTTCCTGCAGGGTGGTGGGCTGGGTCAGCTGAGTGCACACCTGGATGTGAGTGAGCATCTGGGGCTACGAACTGGTAAAGGGTTTAGAAACTACTGGATTCATTCAACACATCTGCATCGGGTGCCCAATATGCTGCCACTCTGCTTAGTCTTGATTGAATGTGTGTCTTAATATTAAACAACAAAGACACCGTGCAAAATACGCAGCCATTTAACAAATATTGTGCTCGAGAACCTGCTTTGTGCCAGACTAGACCCTGGAGCTGCAAAGTTTCAGTAGGAAGGTGCGCCTTGGCCAGCATCCTGCAGTGGGTGAGCCTCGACCTATGAACCAGGAGGTCAGGGTTTGAGTCCCCAACTGGGTACAGGGCAGGGACTCGGGCTGGATCCCCAGTGAGGGATGTGCAGGAGGCAGCCCGTCAGTGATTGTCTTACGTCATTGATGTTTCAGTCTCTCCTTCTCGCTTCCACTCTGAAATCAATAAAAATATATTTAAAAATAAACAGGAAGGTGGAAAAACACACACACACACAATGCCTATGGCAAGAAGCGTGTTTCATCCTGTAGAAAAGCCATTTAAGAATTTAAAGAATATTTTGTAAGATTTGTTTTATTTATTTTATTTTTTTATTTTTTTTAATATATTTTATTGATTTCTTACAGAGAGAAAGAAAGAAGGATAGAGAGTTGGAAACATCGATGAGAGAGACATCGATCAGCCACCTCCTGCACGCCCCCTTTTGGGGACGTGCCCCCAACCAGGATACATGCCCTTAACCAGAATCGAACCTGGGACCTTCCAGTCCACAGGTCGACCCTCTATCCATTGAGCCAGACCGGTTTCAGCGCTGATAAGATTTTAGAAATTCTGGAGCATGGTGGATGATCAGAAACTAGTTAGACATAATACACAAGATGAGGGAAATGGAGTGATTATACAGTAAGATCAGTAAAGCTAACTGTGAAGATTAAAGAGAGAGAGGACTACAAAGGTGGCTTAATAACTACAGTTAGAAGTGCAATTTGGCTGCAAGTAAAAAAACAAAACACAAAACTCCATTGCCACGGCTTAAACAAATAAGGGTCTATTTGGTCACGTAACCAGTCTGTAGGTAGGCGGTTACTCTTTTTGATTCAACCGGTTAAGGACAACAGAGCCACACTTTCTATGATTCTTTTGACATTTCCCTCATGGTTGCAAGATGGTTGTAGCAGTTTTAGCTTTCACACTGGAAGATGGAGAAAGGAATGGCTTCAGCCTTCTATGTTTTTTTTTTCCAGGAAAATAATATTTTTAACATTACTTTTAGCTAGTTTTAGATAATCCTGTGCAAATTGCTCTACGGAACAAGTTATTTAATTGATTATATGAGGCCAACTGATTATATGAACCCAAGAAAAGACAGTATGGATACTGAAAATTATAAAGCACTTCCATTTATAATCTCAGATTCCAAAATCCTAAATGAAATGCTGGCAAATGGAACCCTAAGCTTTCTAATATTAAAGCATATCAATATGAGTTGAGTGTATCTCAACAATATAAGGATTGTTTAATGAGAAAAATCTATTAAAGGATCTGCTTAATTATGAGGAAGATGGAAAAATATATAATTGTTGAGTTTTAGCAAATGGTTTTCCTGCATCTACAGGACCTGGCGCAAGAGCCTCCTTGCCCCGGCTGGCATGCCTCAGAGGTTGAGCCTGAGCCCAAGAGGTCATGGTTCGATTCCCCATGAGGGCACATGCCCGGGTTGCTGGCTCTGCCCCCAGGAGGGGGCCTGCAAGAGGCCGCTGATCAATGATTCTCATTATTGATGTTTCTATCTTTCCCTCTCCTTTCGTCTCTGAAATCAATAAAAAAAATTTTTATATAAAAAGAGCCTCCTTACATTGTGTGGCCTGGATGCCGTACCTCATCATCTAGCCAGGGAGAGGAATAATGTCAGGAGCTGATCAAATGGAGGAAAAGTAACGGAGGTCTTCTACACGAGAGGCAAGGAGCAGGCAGAGGGGTGTGGTCAGAGAAGGGACTTTTGAGGTGTGCCATTCCAGAGTTGGGAGCCGTTGTAAGTTATAGCCAGGTCCAGCAGGGAGCCATGGCAGTGGTCTGCTGAAGGGCTCTGGGAGTGAAGAAGGTCTTTGATGCTGAGGAAGGAAAATAGCCAAAAAGGTGGCATGAGTCTCTGCCTCCTTCATATGGTAGTCATTTCCGGGATCGCAGGCCTTCGATGAATGTGCCAGAGTGTCCAGCAAGATGAGAGAGAGAGCCCTGGCTGCTTTGGCTCAGTGGTAGAGCGTCGGCCTGCGGACTGAGGGGTCCCAGGTTCGATTCCGGTCCAGCGCGCATCCCCAGTGGGAGTGTGCAGGAGGCAGCTGATGGATGTTTCTCTCTCATTGATGTTTCTAACTCTCCTCCCTTCCTCTCTGTAAAAAATCAATAAAATATATTTTTTTAAAAAAGATGAGAGAGACATCACAAGATGTTTGTGTTCACAGTTTTATACTGTTTTTCTTAAAGAGAGCCTCCTAAGCTGTCTACTATTCAGTCCTCATAGAGCTTGGATCTGCCACAAGCTAGTGGCCATGCCCCAGCATGGAGAGGGGAGAGTAAAGAACCCCCCTTTCCTTCCCCCCCCACCCCCCCCTGGGGGGAGCGGGCCTCGGGAGAGCCCTCAGGAGGGAGCACGGTTCAGGGCTGTTCAGTGAATAGGATGAGGGAGCTGGTGGCTGCTGTGCAGCCAAACAGGGCAGCGAGGCGGTACAGTGGAGAGGGCTGGTCGGTAGATCCCCAGGGAGCAGGGGTGGATGAGAACACCTCTGACACACCAGCGGGCTGGGTATGGGGCTGGGGCAGTGCTGAAAGCTGTCAAAGGTAAAACAGAATGGTCTACCCCGTGGATTCCAACTGGCCTCTTTTTTCTTTTAATATATATATTTTTATTGATTTCAGAGAGGAAGGAAGAGGGGGAGAGAGAGAAACACCAATGATGAAAGAGAACCATTGATTGGCTGCCTCCTGCACACACACACACACACACACACACACACACACAACCACTGGGAATTGAACCCATAACCCAGGCATGTGCCCTTGATCAGAATCAAATGTGAGACCCTTCAATCCACAGGCCAATGCGCTATCCACTGAGCCAAACCAGCTAGGGCTCCAACTGCCCTCTTACCTAAGGAGGTTTTGTGCGGTATTTTTTTTTGTTGGGGGCGGGGGGGGGAGGGAGGTGATCTGAGGTTAGGTGGTGGCTGCTATTTTGGTGGTGAGGTCCAGTTAGTGAACTGTGTGTTCTCCGCTCAGAATTCCAAATGGGTATTATCCCCATCGTCTCTATCCTAAGATGAGGACACCTGAGGTGCAGGGAGGTTAAGTCATCTCCCCAAACACCTGAAGTTCCAGTCCTACTGGGTGGCAAGGGAGTGGGCTGAGATCTTTTCCAGGGCTTGGGTGGTCAGTGTCACCTTCATTTTGACAATGTGACAGTCCATGTCTCAGTAAAGAAGACTGATTTCACTCTCCCCTCGGCTGGCGCACTGCTTTCACATTGAAATGTTAGACACGGGTGTAAAGACAGTATGTTTTCACACCTTGAGCCTCATCTTTTATGTGAAAACGATAGAGACTCTAGTAATATAAACACACCAAGGATGCTCAGCCTCATTGGTAGTCCTTCATTCATTCATTCACTCCACAGATATTTGAATCCCTACAATGGGACCAGTACAATGGTAGCTCTAAGGGGTCAGCAGGGAAGAAAATAAAGTTATAATTCATAGGGAGCCTATAGTTTGCATTGAGATGCCATTTATAACTAGCATATTGGGGTGGGGGATGTAATAAGTCTGGCAACACATAGGTTTGAAGAGGAAGTGGGGTGACACCACTCATAATGTTCTGCAGCTGACATGGATGGGGATCTGCCAGTCAGGACAGATACCTACTCTAGTGCTGAAGGGTTTAGGGGCCACACTGTTCCACTCATTGCCTCTTTTTTTTTTTTAATATATTTTATTGATTTTTTACAGAGAGGAAGGGAGAGAGATAGAAAGTCAGAAACATCGATGAGAGAGAGACATCGATCAGCCGCCTCCAGCACGCCCCACAGTGGAGATGTGCCTGCAAGCAAGGTACATGCCCCCAACCGGAATCGAACCTGGGACCTTTCAGTCCGCACATTGCCTCTTTTTTAAAAAATAAATGTTTTATTGATTTTTTACAGAGAGGAAGGAAGAGGGATAGAGAGTTAGAAACATCGATGAGAGAGAGACATCGATCAGCTGCCTCCGGCACACCCCCTATTGAGAATGTGCCCGCAACCAAGGTACATGCCCTTGACTGGAATCGAACCCGGGACCTTGCAGTCCGCAGGCCGATGCTCTATCCACAGAGCCACACCGGCCTCGGCCACTCATTGCCCCCTCATTTGCTGAATCCTGGGATATCCAGGGAGGAACGGGGGGCCATTCGTTAGCGACTCCAGGGTGTGCCTTACAGGTGCACATCGCCTGAATGTTGTGGCTGGCTGTGCGGGACAAAATGACCATATTTTCCTTCTGGGTTTCAGAAACGGAAGTTTGTGTTTTCCATGTTCCCTGGTGCTCAGTGAACATCTGGCTTCTCCGTATCTCAGGCCCCATTGCCCGCTACACTTAACCACACACCTGTATTCCCTGTGTGCGATCATCAGGCACAGTCCCCGCACTAAGTGGTTATGGGGAAATGAAAACGACAGAGACTCACACTGAACTTCAACGGGCTGGAAACTTGGGTGGAAAACAAGACTTACGCTTAGAAGGCAAGAGCTGGGACATGGGTGACCAGTTATCCCTGCTACTGATATTGACATGGAAACTGACAGTATCCCTCAGACACGGATGAGCTGTATCTTCCGTTGCCCAGAAGAGGGAGCTACATGGTAAGAGCTCTTGAAAGGAGGTTCTGTCCGGAAATGCAACCTCAAAGAAACCATGCATTTGGGAAAGAGAAAATGAGGACGGAAGAGGGCAAAGGATCCCATGTAATACGGTTCTGGGAAGCTTTAAAAAACAAAACAGCCGAAACTGGTTTGGCTCAGTGGATAGAGCGTCGGCCTGCAGACTGAAAGGTCCCAGGTTTGATTCCAGTCAAGGGCATGTGCCTTGGTTGCAGGCACATCCCCGGTGGGGGTGTGTGCAAGAGGCAGCAGATGGATGTCTCTCATTGATGTTTCTAACTCTCTATCCCTCTCCCTTCCTCTCTGTAAAAAATTAATAAAATATATTCAAAACAAAACAAAACACCAAAACTGTGTCCGGGTGGCCTGGCTTATACTAAAGCCATGCCAGATACCTGGTTTATGGTGCAGCCCCATGGGAACTGAAGCAAAGTGAAGACCTTCAGCTTTAGCCTGAAGATGAAAAGATATGGCTAATGATTCTCTCTGTAAGGCATCTTGAGTCTGTTATTCAACTGGTTTAAGGGGATGGACTATCCGATTGTTATTTCATAGGAAACCGGTTTCTGAGTCCAGCTACAAAGCACAGCTAAAGATTGCAAGGGCATGAGATTCAGCTTAGAACATTGATATGGCTCTTGATATGAACTAATAAAGCTACGATACCAACAACCACCTTAAGTATGTGTCACATTATAAAGCCTTCAGCGTAAGTTGTAAAACCGTAAATAAACTGAATTGCACATGGTTGTGTGAATCTGACACATTTTCTCCCCTTTCCCAAGTGGCCACATCGCTGATAACACCACTAATACGGTTGGGTCATTTACATATACTTCTACCATGTATCCTGCCTTATAATCTTCGGGGACCTTTAGATAAGGAGACCATGATGGTGGTGTTGAGGACAGAAGAAACACATGAGGGCATCTCCATGAACAGGTCCTTCCCTGGGAATAGAGAGTATGCCTTGCTCATTTTAAAAATATATATATATTTTATTGATTTTTTTATAGAGAGGAAGGGAGAGAAATAGAGAGTTAGAAACATCAATGAGAGAGAAACATCGATCAGCTGCCTCCTGCACACCCCCTACTGGGGATGTGCCTACAACCAAGGCACATGCCTTTGACCGGAATCGAACCTGGGACCCTTGAGTCCGTAGGGTGACGCTCTATCCACTGAGCCAAACCGGTTTTGGAGAGAACTCCTCTATTTTTAACTCCCTGTCTAACCAAGTACCTCTCCAGATGGTGTGAATAGATGGTACAAAGTGATTGCAATGCATTTTTTTCAGATGAGTTGCAAACAGGCAAACAAAAGGTACCTTCTTTGAGATTGGTCTGAATGAGGTCTATGTCTTCTCCTAACATCTACTTCAGGATTCCCTTTGGATCCTCCAGGTAAACACCTTTGACCCATACCGCCACCCAGGCTGGCCTGTGACTGTCCTGTTTTCACTGTCAGAGCCCATTTCAGGGCCTCACACGTGAAGTTTGCAACGTTCTCCATCTCCTCCAGGAGACCACTTATTCCTCAGAGCAGCGTCCACGGCAGAATCTCCATGGCATAGTTCATACGGAGCCTGAGACAGAGGCACTCAAGTATTTCTCAGTGAATGGCTTGGCGTCTGTCAGGTGAACCGATTTGGCCCTGTGGTCGCTGGTCCCACCATCCCCAGCCCCGCAGGACACAGCTGAGCTGGAGAGGCTGAGGGAGGGATGCACTGGCCAGAGTCACTGACAAACAGGGGAGACCCGAGTCCCCATGACCCGCCTTCCCTGCTTTCATGGGAACCGGGCTGGCGTTCTGCTGCTCTAACACCCCACCAGGAATTCCAACAACCTGGTTCATCCCCCTATAAATTCCCACAAGAGATGAGCGTGTTACCATGAATGAGCTGAATCTCATTGCCTTTCGGACACGTGGGAAACAGCAGTTTGAAGTGGTGCGGGTGAACCAACTCCAGGCACTTCCATGGCCACCCTGGGGAAGACGCTAATACAGTGGTACGTCGAGATACGAGTGCCCTAACATACGAGATTTTTGAGATACGAGCCGTCGAGCGAGCGATTTTTGCTTTGAAATACGAGCAACATTTGAGATAGGAGTCATCGCGCAGATCGGCCGGCTGCACACGACCCACCAGTTTACCGCGCCTCAAGGTGACGGAACGAATTAAACTCGTATCTCGAGGTACCACTGTACCAGGGCATGGAAGAGGAAGCGCAGAAAGAGGCAGGCCCCGCCAGTGCACCCTTCCCTGATGTATGACCCTTCCCGGGATCTTCCCTTCATCCTGGAGGCTGGATGAAGAGTCAGAGACATACGTTTGGCAATTGAGTCCAAACTGTAAGGCAACTCCTGACAACTACCCCGGTTTGAGAATCCCTGACCTGCTTCTTCTAGAGCAGCGGTTCTCAACCTTCCTAATGACGCGACCCTTTAAGACAGCTCCTCATGGGGTGGTGACCCCCAACCATAAAATTATTTCCGTTGCTACTTCATCACTATCATTTTGCTACTGTTATGAACTGTAATGTAAATACCTGATATGCAGGATGTATTTTCGTTGTTACAAATGGAACATAATTAAAGCATAGGGATTAGTCACAAAAACAATATGTAATTGTATATTGTGAAATATTTATTTCTAATTACAAATAAATGAAGTTTTGTCTTGAATCGTGGTGTAGCATGGACAACAGTCTTCATATGACAACAGTAAACTATATTGTCACACTTGGCTACACCGAGGAGCGGTGTGTTGGTTCCTAAGACCATGGGAAATAGGTGTTTTCCGATGGTCATAGGCGACCTCTGTGAAAGGGTCATTCGACCCCCAAAGGGGTTGGTACCCACAGGTGGAGAACCTCTGTCCTGGAGGCTGGATGAAGAGTCAGGCATGGGTTTGGCAATCGAGTCCAAACTGTAAGGCAACTCCTGACAACTACCCCGGTTTGAGAATCCCTGACCTGCTTCTTCCAGAGTGTAAGAGAACATGTTTAGCATAAACGGCATTCCATGGGAAGGAAGAAGACTCCTGGCAGGAGAATTGCCTGCTGCATGCTGCGTGAGCTAGGATGCTTGGGGTGAGTGCACAGCATGGCTGCATTCACCGGCCTTAGGGTTTCCAGAAATAACAAGCTCTGGCCAGTCCAGTCCGGGCCAATTGTGTCGCTGAGGTAAACTTTCTAAGGCCAAGTCTAAGAGCAGTTATTGAAGAGAGCTGGGGAAGGAGCCAGCCTGGCCTGCCTCGGTTACTCTTGACAAAAGATGTGGGAATCCAGCCGAGACCGGTGTGGCTCAGTGGATAGAGCGTCGGCCTGTGGACTGAAAGATCCCAGGTTCGATTCCGGTCGGGGGCATGTACCTTGGTTGCGGGCACATCTCCAGTGGGGGGTGTGCAGGAGGCGGCTGATCGATGTCTCTCTCTCATCCATGTTTCTGACTCTCTATCCCTCTCCCTTCCTCTCTGCAAAAAATCAATAAAATATATTTTTTTAAAAAAAGATGCGGGGATCCAACCTCCAGGGGAATGGGGAGCTCCAGGGACCTCCGAGTGGTGACAGCAGCACCTGAAGCTGGAGAGGGAGGGACGCTTGTCCCCGAGCACGATGTGGCTCCCTCACCAGAGAACAGACGCCCTCCCCTGGCTGCAGACACCACCCCAGGCTGCGGAGTTGCCTGGGCTACACGCAGTCAAAGCCAGTCATTCCCAGGAGGGCTGTGCTTAGCCAACAGGACGAGGGCGAGTTTTGGGATGTGGGTGCTTGACCCAGCACAGTCATCCCTGAATCCTTATAATTCCTCTGAGTCAACTGTTCCGGGCATAATCATAACCCTGGGAAGAAGATCTAAGCAAGTTAAGTACATGATTTTTCACTGTTATTACAGAAAACCCAATTACCCCTCGCCAGCCCCCACCCCCATAAAAACAGCCCATCGTGCCAGGAAGTTTATGAACACAGGCTTTTGTGAGCAGCGAGGCCCAACATACTTGACACTGTTGGGTGAAAAACACACACACAAAAAAAAACGGCCAAAACTGATTTGGCTCAGTGGAGAGCGTCGGCCTGCGGACTGAAAGGTCCCAGGTTCAATTCCGGTCAAGGGCATGTATCCTGGTTGCGGGCACATCCCCTGTAAGGGACGTGCAGGAGGCAGCTGATCGATGTCTCTCATCGATGTTTCTGACTCTCTCTTTTTTCCTTTTTTTTAAAAATATATTTTATTGATTTTTTACAGAAAGGAAAGTTAGAAACATCAGTGAGAGATAGACATCGATCAGCTGCCTCCTGCACGTCCCCTACTGGGGATGTGCCCACAACCAAAGTACATGCCCTTGACCGGAATCACAACCAAAGTACATGCCCTTGACCGGAATTGAACCTGAGACCTTTCAGTCCGCAGGCCGATGCTCTATCCACTGAGCCAAACCGGTTTTGGCGATGTTTCTGACTCTCTATCCCTCTCCCTTCCTCTCTGTAAAAAAATCAATAAAATATATTAAAAAGTAATAATAAAAAACAAAAACAAATGTGGATGGTATACGAACATGTATGTTAAAAAAAAACCAACAAAAGAAAACCCACCTTTACTTAAGGTTCATAATTAAACCTGAGCACCTCTGAAATTTGAAAAAAGTGCAAGTGTTATTCAGAAATAAACCATTAATAAATACCTGTGAAAAATAAATAGTGAACTTTTATTATCTTCCACAACAGACAAGAGTCGAGCCTGAAGTCTGGGAATCCAGCAGCCTCGCTGTGGAGGTGGCAGCCCCCGGAGGAGTGCCCTCGGAGGCTCTGAGGTCCGGGCACCCCGACTTTCCAGGCATCGCAGGCCACAGGGACCAGCAGGAGGAAGACTGGGGGGCCCGTCCTGCCGCAGCCAGAGCTGGCACCTGGGAAGACACAGTCCCGCTCGGGGGTCGCAGCTTCACTGGAAGGTAGGCGAGAAGTCACTCGTGTGTGTGTGTGACCCCAGATGTGCTCCTGGGTGTCCCCTCTCCGGCCCCGGCCCCCTGTTCTCGGCCACAGCGTGTGATTCTGCGACGAGAACACGGACAAGCCGAGCGGCTGTCAGTCCGAGTCCGCGCTCTCGCTGGACTTGGAGGACTTATGCTTCCGCTTCTTCTTCCTTTTCTTCTCCTTCTTCTTCTTCTTCTGCTTGTCCTTCTTCCTCCTTTTCCTGTGCCTCTCCTTACACTCCGAGGAGCTGGAGCTGCTCCCCTCGTCCTCGGAGGTGGAATCCTCCAGCAACTGCTTCAGCTGCTGGATCCTGAACAGAGCAGACCGACCCGTCAGAGAACCAGGAACCATAACAGCTTAAAAATATATTTTTTTTAGTTACAGGATTATTAGTGAGGGTAAGAAAAGTCCCAGATAATCACCTCATTCTGCACAGTCCTTATTTTTTATTTTTCATGTTTCCCATGCCTGTCCACATCCTCGCCCCTTTTACAGGGCTGTTTACATCCACGCCTATGTACCAGTGTACAGCCCTTCTGTATCCTTTTCACTGTCCTAAGTATTTCCACATGTTTCCTTTCTGAATTTTTAAAAAATGTATTTTATTGGTTTTTTTACAGAGAGAAAGGGAGAGGGATAGAGAGCTAGAAACATTGATGAGAGAGAGACATCGATCAGCCGCCTCCTGCACGCCCTCTACTGGGGATGTGCCCGCAACCAGGATACATGTCCTTGACCGGAATCGAACCCAGGACCTTTCAGTCCACAGGTAGATGCTCGATATATCCACTGAGCCGAATCGGTTTCAGCTTTCTTTCTTTCTTTTTTTTAAAAAAACACATACACACATATTTTATTGATTTTTTACAGAGAGGAAGGGAGAGGGATAGAGAGTTAGAAACATCGATCAGCTGCCTCCTGCACGCCCCCCACCGGGCATGTGCCCACAACCAAAGTACATGCCCTTGACCGGAATTGAACCTGGGACCTTTCAGTCCGCAGGCCGACGCTCTATCCACTGAGCCAAACCGGTCTCGGCTAAACTTTTATGATTATTTTTTGATAGTACGCTTATTAAAGCTGAGGACAGCACAACAAGGAAGGGACTAGGACAGAAGTGACAGGAGACGGAAGTGGGCTGCTTTCGCTCACTAGGAAGTCAGAGAAAAGGGGTCTTGGGACCCTTCATCAGGGGGTAGGAGAGGGATGCGCCATCACTCCCCATTGCTCCCCTGGTTACAAGTCTTGTGGGGTCCCATGGAGTTCAGGAGAAATAAAATTCGCCTAAAAAGGAGATGTGAGTGCACAGGCCCTAAGGAGGTGGTGCCTGCCTATGTCTATAGTCCCTCCTGTTATAACTTCTAACAGACACAGCCTTCCTAACCCATCCCCCCACTGCTCAAGTTCATACCAGGAAATCTACCCTCTCAACAGTTATAACTCAAGACCACAAATATGAAAAAATAAAAACCTCCTGTCTTTCCACTGTCTTTATTCATGTTTAACCAGAGCTCAGATCCAGAAGACATCGGAGAAGATAAACGAAATCACATGACAGAGAAGCAATCAAATAGCAGAACCACACACCACCCAGAGGGCTGCCAACAGCAACCATCCATGCCACACCCACTGCATTAAGCTAACCCAGTGGTCAGCAAACCGCGGCTTGCAGGCCAAGGTGGCTCTTTGGCCCCTTGAGTGTGGCTCTTCCACAAAGTCCCACGGCCTGGGCGAGTCTGTCTTGAAGAAGTGGCATTAGAAGAGGTTTAAGTTTAAAAAATGTGGCTCTCAAAAGAAATTTCAGCCGAGACCGGTTTGGCTCAGTGGATAGAGCATCGGCCTGTGGACTGAGAGGACCCAGGTTCGATTCTGGTCAGGGGCATGTGCCTTGCTTGCAGGCACATCCCCAGTAGGGGGTGTGCAAGAGGCGGCTGATCAATGTCTCTCTCTCATCGATGTTTCTGACTCTCTATCCCTCTCCCTTCCGCTCTGTAAAAGATCAATAAAATATATTTTTAAAAAAAAAAAAAGAGAAATTTCAATCGTTGTGCTGTTGATACCTGGCTCTGTGGACTAATGAGTTTGCCAACCACTGAGCTCACCCAATGGAGCAAGCTCCCTGCTCATTGCTGGAACACTGGCCTTTCAGGGATTGCTCCTGACCTCCAAGTGCCACACAATTAAAGCACCACCTTCGTTCCTCTGCTCCTCTAATAGGAATGGTTGTTTCCAACGTAACACAATTTAAAACTTTAAGGGGGTTTTGTTATCAGGACAACCTCACCTTATATCCTTTTCATGTCTTTTATTCTCTCGGATGATGTCATACATGGGATCTTCATGTGCCTTGAGGGTTAGAGAAAGTTAACGTTGGGTAAGACTTCATGAACCATTAGTTAAATGAATATTAAATCTCTATGTTACTAACACCAGATATTTTCTTCCAGTTTGGTAGATTTTTAACATGTTTTAATTCTTCCTGAGAGTCACCATCACTGACTGCTAACTCACTGATGCTGTGAAAAGGATTTTCCAAATAGGAAAAACACAGGATTGAAAATAAAATAAAATAATTTTTAAAAAGAAAAAAGATTTAAAAAGATAGGATTGAAAAAATAGATATAATGTATATTTTAAATATAATTTAATTATCTTTTATAAGTCAATAAACTCTGGCAGAATCACAAACCACTATAAAGGTAGAAATATTGAGGTAATTCTCTTTGGTCTATGTATGTAGATAACGAAGAGATAGGATTTTTTAGAAAGTGAATTATAAGAGATGATACATTTTCATGCACCAGACCTCTAGTTTCTAATAAATGCAAATTCACATGGGAGGGTTCTACTTACTACTCTGAACTGTTCTAACTTTTGGTTGCCTTTGATAAAGAAAGGGCACTCTTTGTCGCCCGTTCGGTGACCATACCGTTTACAGCGCCAACCTGAAAACAAAGATAAGAAGAAATATTTCTGTAAGATGACACAGTTTCATTTAGTGAAAATCATCAGTGGATTGCATTAAGGTTTTCCTTCATTAGACTCCAGGCTAAAAGCATAGGCAATCAGGGAGTGAACCATTAAGAGTTTAGAAAACTGCCGAAACCAGTGTGGCTCAGTGGATAGAGCCTCGGCCTGCAGACTGAAAGGTCCCGGGTTCGATTCCGGTCAAGGGCATGTATCTTGGTTGCGGGCACATCTCCAGTAGGGGACGTGCAGGAGGCGGCTGGTCGATGTTTCTCATTGATGTTTCTAACTCTCTCTCCCTCTCCCTTCCTCTCTGTAAAAAATCAATAAAACATATATTAAAAAAAAAAAGAGTTTAGAAAACTGGGGACACGTGAGATTGCTGGAAATGCATAGTAGGCCCACTCCAGCAATACTGACACATCCTTGAATTTCAAAGGAGTTATTGGTGATGTGTAGACATATTAAAGTGTAAAAAACGCTGTTCTAGGTAACACTGTAATCAATAAAAACAGAGAGAAAGTATGTATAGTTTACATGTCTGGAACAAGTTCAAGTTCCGGGGGGCCTGGAGGCAGTGGGCGTTTTGGGAAAGAAAAGAAAAATCTGGCCTTGACAAATTTTACAAAAGCTATGATCCGATCAACATGTCACTGGGATCCCCGCAGGCCCTTGGAAGATGCCACTGAGGTTCCCTGAAGTTTGAACTTTGGTTACTTCTGGGTAGAACTGGGTCTGGTCCCAACGCACATACACTTACCATGCAAATAGCTATCAAATAGTAAGTGAAATGCAGCTAACAACAACCTCATCAAATAGAGTAGTAACTTTCAAACTTAAAAATCTTCAAAAAAAAAAAAGGCCAAAACCTGTTTGGCTCAGTGGATAGAGTGTCGGCCTATGGACTGAAAGGTCCCAGGTTTGATTCCGGTCAGGGGCATGTACCTTGGTTGCGGGCACATCTCCGATTCAAATAAAAATAAAAAAAAGCTGTAGACTTCTGGGTACAGATGACAGACCAAACACATTCATCTGCTTTCACCCTTCCTAAAAAGTCATCCCAATGACAACGAAGGAAATTCTTCTCGGAAGCGAGAACCCGGGAAGTCTGTCAAGAATGGCCATGTGACAATCTCTATAAATTTGTTCTTCCAGCTGAAACCGGTTTGGCTCGGTGGATAGAGCACTGACCTGCGGACTGAGGGGTCCCAGGTTCGATTCTGGTCAGGGGCATGTACCTTGGTTGCGGGCACATCTCCAGTAGGGGGCGTGCAGGAGGCAGCTGATTGATGTCTCTATCTCTCATCAATGTTTTTAACTCTCTATCCCTCTCCCTTCCTCTCTGTAAAAATCAATTATATATATATCTTTTGTTCTTCTATAAAAGCACTGACAGGAGTTGCAAATTTGCCCAAATCAACTGTGTGCCACCCAGGGAATGAACCAGAGGCCCGCCACGACCTGAGGAGCATTCATTCAACCAGGAGCGGTGGGCCCTGGCGAAGAACAGCAGGCTCTCTGGCATTTTAACGGGGTCCTTCGCCCCTTCTCTAAGTCCGGAAAGCAAGCAGCCACCACCCCGGTGGCGGCCGTGAAAAGCAGCAGCCTTGCACCCTCTGAAGCGGGAAGCCTGGGACTGTGAAGCCCTATAGAGCCCTAACCTCAGTTGAAAACCCACATGTATCTCTGACTCCCCCCAAAACTTAAAATTGTCTACTATGGCCAAGCTGGTTTGGCTCAGTGGAGAGAGCATCTGCCTGTGGACTGAAGGGTCCCAGGTTTGATCAGGTTTGATTCTGATCAAGGGCACATGCCTGGGTTGTGGGCTCCATCCCCAGTAGGAGGCAGCCGATCAATTATTCCCTCTCATCATTGATGTTTCTCTCTCTCTCCCTCTCCCTTCCTCTCTGAAACCAATAAAAAAATACATTTTTACTTTTTAAAATATATTTTATTGATTTTTCACAGAGAGGAAAGAAGAGGGATAGAGAGTCAGAAACATCAATGAGAGAGAGACATCGATCAGCCGCCTCCTGCACACCTCCTACTGGGGATGTGCCCGCAACCAAGGTACATGCCCTTGAGCGGAATCGAACGTGGGACCCCTCAGTCCGCAGGCCGACGCTCTATCCACTGAGCCAAATCGGTTTCAACCCAATAAAAAGATATTAAAAACATGCCAGGACTCGGACGCGCTGAGCGGAGAACACGTTACATGAAGGAAAGGCGCCTGTGACCCGGGGTGGGAGACCCGCGTGCATTGGGGAGTCCCGGCCGCACGCGCCCACTCACACTGCATGAC
>JAAGEH010000337.1:2005220-2033830 GCA_011751065.1 Lasiurus cinereus
AGCAGTGATTGAGGGTTCTAACTGCTCCACATTCTCCCAGCACCTATAATTGTGTGTGTGTGTTTTTAAATTATAGCCACTTAAGTATTGGTGGGTGCGAAGTGGTATCTCATTGTGGTTTTAAGCGGTACTTCCCTCAGGATAACGATGCTGAGCATCTTCTCACGTGTTTACCGACCATTTGTGTGTCTTCTTTCATTTGCTTCTTTACTTAGACACAGGAAACATTTCCTGCTCACACGGGTGTCGTTTAATAATTCCCACTGGAACAAGTTGTCTGATACGTTCTACCCTGTAGGCATGGCAACCACTTTGAGGCGGTGTGGCACAGTGGGAAGAGCACAGAGGGGCTACCGTCCCCTCAGCAAACGTGGATGCAGTGTCTGCCCCTGAAGGGATGGTCCCCTCCCTGCCCCTACCACTGACAGTTCAGCAATTACAGAGTGAAGTGGTCCAGAAAGGATAATAGTGCTCTGACCGGTATGGCTCAGTGGGTAGAGCGTCGGCCTGCGGACTGAAGGGTCCCAGGTTCGATTCCCGTCAAGGGCATGTACCTTGGTTGCGGGCACATGCCCAGTTGGGGGCATGCAGGAGGCAGCTGATCGATGTCTCTCTCCCATTGATGTTTCTAACTCTCTATCCCTCTCCCTTCCTCTCTGTAAAAAAAATCAATAAAATATATTTAAAAAAAAGAAAAAATAATAGCACACACTTCTGTTTCTCCCATAGAGTTCACATGTAGTTTTTATCACATGTCTTTACACACATTAATTCCTTTAACCTCAGATGGATTCACTTAACTTACAAGACAGTGAGGTAGATGCCTCATTACGAATGAAGAAACGGCAGCTCAGAAAATTCAAGTCATTTGCTGAAGGTCGCTAGCTCCTTAGCGGTGGAGGGGGGATTTGAACCCAGGCGTTTTAGTGCCAGAGTCTCTGGGCTGCCATATATACGACGGAAGAGAAGCAAGGAGCTATGGAAGCACACAGAAGGCTTACCCGCATGTCCCGTTGGGGTAGGGTTCAGGATGGAGCCCTCGGATTTCAGGGAGGAGACCGAGGAGGGTTACCATTTACTGGGCGATGCTGAGGGGTGAGGGCTGTAGGGAGACGAGGGTGTGGCTGGTAAAGGGAAGAGCAGCGCTGAGATCTGTGGTGGGAGCATTGCGTCGGGGGACATTCAATCTGTCCGTTGTGGCCTGAGCTGGGTGTGGGAGCGTGGCAGTGGCCGAGGGGAGGGAAGGAGAGGAGGCCAGAGGGAGGGCTGGCCGGCGTTAGAGGGATGTTGCCTTCTTGGCTGTGGAGGGTGGACACGTTGACTGAGGACAATGGGAAGCCATTGGAGAGTTTGCTTTTTTTAAAAAAAATATATTTTATTGATTTTTACAGAGAAGAAGGGAGAGGGATAGAAAGGCAGAAATATCGATGAGAGAGAGACATCGATCAGCTGCCTCCCTGTACGCCCCACACGGGAGATGTGCCCGCAGCCAAAGTACATGCCTGGATGGGAATCGAACCTGGGCCGACGCTCTATCCACTGAGCCAAACCGATTTTGGCAAGAGTTTGCTTTCTTTTTTTATTTTTTTTATTGGAGAGTTTTAATCAGGGGAACGAGGGACCAGATGTGTGTTTTACAAAGGTCCCGGTGGCTGCAGTGTGGACAGAGGAGTGGAAGGGGCAGGGCACACAGTAGGTGCTTTACTAAGGTGCGATTGCTTTTAATCTAGGGCCCCTTTCCTTTGGGATTTTTATGAAGCATTAGGGATGGCTTTGCTATTCCTGCTCAGAGATCTTGAGGGAGGAGAAAGCTAAGGTGTTGCCAAAACCGGTGTGGCTCAGTGGATAGAGCTTCGGCCTGCGGAATGAAAGGTCCCAGGTTCGATGCCGGTCAAGGGCATGTACCTCGGTGGCGCACAATCCCCAGTAGGGGACGTGCAGGAGGCAGCTGATCGATGCTTCTCTCTCATCGATGTTTCAAACTCTCTATCCCTCTCCCTTCCTCTCTGTAAAAAATCAATAAAATATATTTAAAAAAGGAAAAGAAAAAAAAAAGCAAGACAGCTAAGCTGTTTGGGACTTTGGCTGCTGATTTGGAGATTGTGCCCAGAAGGATGTAATGGCTGTCACCCCAACCAGAGTCATAAACCTGAAAGGGCCTTTCTTTCCACGGGGCTTTCTTCCCGCGTCTCTGCCTGGCACCCGGGAGCAGTAGGTGATGGCTTGGCTCATGGGCACTTGCAGTTGCCAGGAGGTCCAGCCCTTCAGCCCTGGGCCCCTGGCTTTTGGACCGGGTTTGGTTTCATTCGGAGCCTCTGCGGGCTTGTTCATACGCCCCTGTGGCGGCTGCTCCGGACCCAAGGAGGGGACACCAGCTTTCTGCCTGCAGGTGTCCGGGCGACTCCTGCCCTCACTCTCCGCATCTTGGAGCACCTGGTCAGCCAGTCCCGCTTCAGCTTTTAGGGTTTTTGCGGTGTTCCTAGCAATCCTTGTCCCCCTAAAGGGGCATGATCTCTTCCGTTTGCTCGGATTTCCTTGGGGGGCTGACGTTGACCAGTTCCTGTTATCTTAGCAGGCAAACCAAGCCTCTGGTCATTGCATGCACAGCCTGCAGGCCTAAGAGTCCAGATGTTCTGTAACTATTATTATTATTATTTTAAAAATGTATTTTATTGATTTTTTTATGAAAGGAAAGGAGAGGGATAGAGAGGTAGAAGTATCGATGAGAGAGAAACATCGACCAGCTGCCTCCTGCACCCCCTTCCCCCCGGGGATGTGCCTGCAACCAAGGTACGTGTCCTTGACTGGAATGGAACCTGGGACCCCTCAGTCCGCAGGCTGATGTTCTATCCACTGAGCCAGACCAGTCAGGGCAACAGTAAATCTGATGGTGCGCATACTACGTGCCCTGTTGGGCAGGATGCTGTGACACAGCTCCAGGCTTCCTTCTGCCCTGCTGCCTTCCACCTGCAGGCTCCGGGAGGCACCGGGCACCCACCCGTGGCCACATCCCTTTTCTATACATCGAGATTCTGTTTCTGCATTTCTAGGTCAGTTCCAGCTCATCCATTCCCTTTCCGCCTTCCAAAATGTAGTTGCCCTCTCTTGACATCATGTCCTCGTTTGAAAAGAGGAGCTTGAGCCCGAGCCGGTTTGGCTCAGTGGATAGAGTGTCTACCTGTGGACTGAAGGGTCCCAGCTTCGATTCCAGTCAAGGGCACATGTCCATCAAGTCAAGGGCACATGTCTAGGTTTCAGGCTCAATCCCCAGTAGGGGGCATGCAGAAGGCAGCTGATCAATGATTCTCTCATCATTGATGTTTTTCTCTCTTCCTCTCCTTTTCTCTCTGAAATCTATATATATATATATATACATACACACACTAGAGCCCAAGTGCATGAAATTTGTGCATGGGAGGGATGTCCCTCAACCCCTCCTGCACCCTCTTCAATCTGAGACCCTACAAGGGATGTCCGACTGCCTATTGAGGCCCGATCCCAGTAGGATCGAACCTAAATGGGCAGTCAGCCATCCCTCTCACAATCCAGGACTGCTGGCTCCCAACTGCTCGCCTGCCTGCCTTCCTGATTGCCCCTAACTGCTTCTGCCTGCCAGCCTGATCACCCCCTAACCACTCCCCTGCCAGCCTGATTGATGCCTAACTGCTCCCCTGCCAGCCTGTTTGCCCCTATCTGTCCCCTCCTGCAGGCCTGGTCACCCCTAACTGTCTTCCCCTACAGGCTTGATCGTCCCCAACTGCCCTCCCTTGCAAGCCTGGTCCCTCCCAACTTCCCTCCCCTGCTGGCCATCTTATGGTGGCCATCTTGTGTCCACATGGGGGCAGGAACTTTGACCACATGGGGGCAGCCATCTTGTGTGTTGGAGTGATGGCCAATATGCATATTACTCCTTTATTAGATAGGATAGAGACCTGGTGCATGAGTGGGAGCCAGCTGGTTTGCTCTGAAGAGTGTCCTGGATCAGGGTGGGGGTTCTCTTGGGGCGTGGGGTGGCCTGGGTGAGGGGCCTGTGGTGGTTTGCTGGCTGGCCACACCCCTGGGCCATCCAAGCAGAGGCCCTGTGATCTGGGATGTATTTATCTTCTATAATTGAAACTTTGAACCTGGAGCAGAGCCAAGCCTCCTGCTTACTCCATGGCCACAGCCATTTTTGTTGAGATTTATTTATCTTCTATAATTGAAACTTTGTAGCCTTAAGTGTGGGTCAAGACAGGCCAGGGCTGCAGAAACTTGGTTTCCTCCATTACTGGGGGCAACCCTAGCCTCCTGCTCTCTCCAGCTTCATGGCTGCTGCCATTGTTGTTGGGATTTATTTATCTTCTATAATTGAAACTTTGTAGCCTTGAGTGGAGGCCTGGGCCCGCCAGGGTGTGTGGAAAGCTTGATTTCCTCCAGTGCTGGGGAAACCCAAGCCTCCCTTCTGCTTGTTCCGTGTCCACAGCCATCTTGGCGGGGGTTAATTTGCATACTTGTTCCTGATTGGCTTTGTGAGTGTAGCAGAGTGATGGTTAATTTGCATATTATTCCTTTTTTAAAATTTCAAATCTGTTTTATTGATTTTCCACAGAGAGGAAGGGAGAGAAATAGAGAGTTAGAAACACTGATGAGAGAGAAACATCGATTAGCTGCCTCCTGCACACCCCCTACTGGGGATGTGCCTGCAACCAAGGCACATGCCCTTGACCAGAATTGAACCTGGGACCTTTCAGTCCACAGGCTGACACTCTATCCACTGAGCCAAACTGGTTTGGCTGTGTTTCTATATATACAAACATATATATATGCAAACATTTTTTAAAAATAAGAGAAACTTGGGAGCTTCAGGAAGGAATGGGCTTTGGGGACCCGAGAGAGGGAATGTGTGCAGTTTGCCTTATGTTCTTCTCAAGATTCATCCTCATGGCAGGTTGAAACCTACACTTCCCAATGGAGCCACAGTATTTGCTTAAAAATACAGCCACGGAGAGTCATTTATCCTGAGGAACATGCTGCAAGGTGGTGTGTGCTTATGGGTATACGGTTGAGTGAGGTGCATATATCATGGCTTTACATGATGTCTCCAGCCTTAGTGGGTTTTGGGCTGATAATTGTGAAGAGCATCATTGGAGAATACTGCAGGCACCTCCCATCCCCCCCACACCTTCCCCCAACCCTCCAGCCCTGCTCGGGGCAGGGGAAGGTAGAAGTGTCTGCAGGAGAGAATGAGCAGGGAGAAAAATCAGCTGGTGGAGAGGAAAGGGGAGTTTTGGAGGTGCTGGAGGATTTCCACTTGCCTTTCTAGGTCCCCTTTCCTCATTCCAACGTATCAGTGACCTCCTTGTCATTTGGCTTTTGGTTGGGTTCAGCCGATGGGGCATCAGCAAAAGAACCGAGGGAGGGAGGCGAATACAGAGGAAACATTTATTTCCCAGGCTCCGTGTCTGTGGTAGAGTCATGGGGGACGGTGTCCCCAGACCTAAGGTCCCAGCTTAGCTTCTATGCGCGCTTTGAGCTACCATCTCTGACCCTGAATCCCTCAGGCCCATCGGTGACAACAGTACTCCCTACTGGTCCCCTGGGGTACTGCGTCTCTCTGTCATTTCTGGGCACCCTGCACCCCACACTTTTGCACACAGCCCCTTTTGTTACACTTCCCGGGAGCCGCCGCCTCCTTCGGGTGTCTCATCTGTTTCCCCCAGCACCCGGCCCGGGGCGTCTGCAAAAGGTGCCAGTCAGCCAGATGCTGGGTCCGGCGGTGGACTGCTCATTCCCGGCTTTCCTTTTCACGACCGGCGCTGGGCTGGGCTGGGCGCTGCAAGGAGCGTGTGCCAGCTGTGCTGATCAGCACAAATGTGCGCAGAACAACTTTATTTTTCCAGAACCACTTCATTTTTCCAGATGGCCAGCGTCTTCAGCAGTAAATAAGATTGGCCTGCCTTGCACCGTTCGCTTCTCGAGTGCGTCCGTTTTCTTTCGGGAGGGTGTTTTGCGCTCTTAGTGCTTAGTTTACGGGGTCATCAAATGAAGAAACTAATGCTGTGAGGCAGTTGCAGTTTTTTAAAAAAAATACATTTTATTGATTTTTTTTTTTTACAAAGAGGAAGGGAGAGAGATAGCTAGAAACATCGATGAGAGAGAAACACCCATCAGCTGCCTCCTGCAGGCCCCCCACTGGGGATGTGCCCGCAACCAAGGTACGTGCCCTTGACTGGAATCGAACCTGGGACCTCTCAGTCCTCGGGCTGACGCTCTATCCACTGAGCCAAACCAGTCTGGCAATAGTAGTTTTTATACAATGTGTAGGGAGGCCCTGTGCCTGAAAGGTAAGAATTGGACAGTCCTGGGTACTAGCTCTCCCCCCCACCCCCCAACTTGGCTAACTATGTGAGTTTGGGAAATGTTTTCACCTCCAAGGAACCCAGGTGCCAGCATCCCCCTTAAAGTGTTGTGTGAGGATCCAATGAGGAAGGGGTATATGGCAAAACCGAGTCTGCCTCTGTGCCTCACATCAGAAACACCCTCTAAGTAGTAATTATTAAACCCTCTCATTAAACTTGGGAACTATAACCCTGCCAGTGTGGCTTGATGGTTGAGTGTCAACCTATGAACCAGGAGGTCATTGGTTCTATTCCTGGTCGGGGCACGTACCACTGTTGCAGGCTCAATTCCCGGTAGAAGGCATGCAGGAGGCAGCTGATCAATGACATTCTCTCATCACTGATGTTTCTATCTCTCCCTTTCCCTTCCTCTCTGAAATCAATAATTTAAAAAATTTATATATATATATATAAAAGGCTAATATGCAAATTGGTCAGGACACCCTCACATTAATGACCTGACAGCAGGCTGTGTTGGGATAACCAGGCCGGCAGAGAGGTTAGTGCGGGATGACCAAATGACTGAACAGCAGACTGTGTGGGGTGCAGAGTGGGGAGAGTGAGGGGTGACCAGGCTGACAGGGAGGGGCAGTTAGAGGCGATCAGCCTGGCAGTTAGGGGCAATCAAGTAGGCAGGCAGGTGAGCAGTTAGGAGCCAGCGGTCCCAGATTGTGAGAGGGATCAGGATCGGGCCTAAATTGATAGTCGGATATCCCCCAAGGAGTCCCAGATTGGAGACGGTACGGGCTGGGCTGAGGGCCCCTACCCTGGTGCACAAATTTCATGCATTGGACCTGTGTGTGTGTGTGTGTGTGTGTGTGTGTGTGTGTGTACATTCTTTAAAGAAATGCGTGAAGTATATTCAAGTGCTGTGGATGGCAAATAGAAAGTAGTTTTCAGCCTGCGCATTGTTGCTATTTGTGCACGTTCTGGGCTGGGGGAGTCTTTGAGGCCTCGGGTTCTGGCCATTATTAACATAAACCCACCAGTTAGATGGTGGTTCAGGGCCTGGTGGATCTGGCCTGGCCGCGGCCACGTAGGATTCCGAGCTGGCATTCCAGGGAGCGGCTGTTGGCCCTCCGGAGGCTGAGGCTGAAGGTGTAAAGCCGCCCAGGGCACAAAGCTGACCCATTCTTTTGTCCTCGGTTTGTTGGCCTGAGCTTGGAATTCTGGGTTCTGTTCCCTGACCTTGGAGAAAGGAAGGCTATGAAATGAGCCGTAAAACTGAGGACGAGGGGAAGTGGGGGTGGGGGTGCGAGGAAGCTGCCCTTCCATCGGGAGGAGGAGGCCGGTGTCCCAGCCTTTTTTAGAGAAAAGGAAGAAGCGGTGGAAGTGATTTACCGAAGGAAGGGCAGTGTATCCTGACGGGTAAATTCCAACCGCTCGTCACGTTTCATTACACACATATCACACGATCAGTTTGAAAATTAAGAGAGAATTAAAGGGAAGACCAGTCACTTGTAATCTCCTACCCAGGGATTATCATGGATATGATTTTCATGTATCGCCTTGTGAGTTTTTCCATGTGCATCTATCTATGTAAATCCATAATGGGATTGTTTTATACCGTGGCTCTGTCACCTGCACTTTTCTTTCTCTCTCTCTCTCTCTTTTTAAATATATATTTTATTGATTTTTTACAGAGAGGAATGGAAAGGGATAGAGAGTTAGAAACATCGATGAGAGAAAGACATCAATCAGCCGCCTTCTGCATACCCCTACTGGGGATGTGCCCTTGACCGGAATTGAACCTGGGACCTTTCAGTCTGCAGGCTGACGCTCTATCCACGGAGCCAAACCGGTTTCGGCTGCACTTTTCTCTTAATGAGTGTATCCTCTCTTCCAGTGAATAGAAATATGTTTGTTTGTTGTTGTTTTCAAAATTTTAACTGAGGTATAATGGACATATGACATATTAGTTTCAGATGTATGACATAATGATTTGATATTTGTATGTATTTGATCATATTGCAAAATGATCACCAGAGTGTAGTTAACATCTGTCACCATACGTAGTTACAAAAATTTTTTCCTTTTTTTAAAAAATATATTTTATTGATTTTTTACAGAGAAGAAGGGAGAGAGATAGAAAGTCAGAAACATCGATGAGAGAGAGACATCGATCAGCCGCCTCCCACACGCCCCACAGTGGAGATGTGCCCGCAACCAAGGTACATGCCCCCGCCCGGAACTGAACCTGGGACCCCTCAGTCCGCAGGCCGATGCTCTATCCATGGAGCCAAACCGGTCTCGGCAAATTTTTTCCTTTTGATGGAAAATTTTTAAGACCTTCACTCTTAGGAGCTTACAAATATGAAATATAATATGCAAATTTTTAGCTATAGACCCATGCTGTACATTACATGACCGTAACAGAAATCTGTTATTTTTATTAATTTTTATTGCTATTTTAATCTGGTATTTTAACATGGCCATACAACCTTTATTGTATGTATTTTTTTATTATTTTTTAATTTTTTAATGTTTTTATTGACTTTTAGAGACAGAGGAAGGGAGATAGAAACATCATCAATTGGCTGCCTCCTACACACCCCCTCCTGGAGATTGAGCCTGCAACCCAGGCATGTGCCCTGACCGGGAATTTCACCGGGACTTCCTTCCTGGTTTATAGGTTGATGCTCAGCCACTGAGCCACGCTGGGTGGGCTGTAATGATGTTTTTAGGGTATCAGTCACACAGAAATGGAGTAAACGGGGTGCTCTCCCTCCAGGGAGCATGTCCATGCCGTTCTCTCCCCCATTCCTTCCCCCCACAGGCATGTATTTCCAAGCTCTAAGGGGCCCCATGAGACTTGCAACCAGGGGAGCGGTGGGCAGCGGCAGCTCATCCTGAACCCTCCGCCGGACCCTGCCTCCGAGGCCCCTTGTCTCTGACCTCCCAGCGGGCAAAGCAGCTCAGCCCAGGCTGTCCGCTGCTCCCTCTCTGCCTGCCCTTGTTTCCCGGCCTGAAGTGTGTTTTTATTGCGGAAAAGAAATGGAGCAAACTAATTTTAGTAGAATTGGAAGTTACTTTTCAAAATAAATTGTATACATATGTATATATATTATATATATAAGGGGGGCGGAGTTATGCTGATGCTATCTAACTAGATTTGCTGGCGATATTCACAGGAATTTAAAATATTCTAGCACTGTAAGAACAGTTTCCAGCCCTAACCAGTTTGGTTCAGTGGATAGAGCATCGGCCTGTGGACTGAAGGGTCAAGGGCATGTATCCTGGTTGCGGGCACATCCCCAGTAGGGGGCGTGCAGGAGGCGGCTGATCTATGTTTCTCTCTCATCGATGTTTCTGGCTATCTGTCCCTCTCCCTTCCTCTCTGTAAAAATTCCATAAAATATATTTTTAAAAAAGAACAGTTTCCATGTCAGTAACTCCGCTGCAGGCTTTTTGCTTTGCAGTGACCTCACTCCGTCCGCGGGTACACGTTCACTAAGGGAAACGTTGTTTATACTGTCCTCTCTCTCCCCACCCTTTGGGCCGCCAGCTACGACAGAGACTCCACCTTCAACGTGTTTGTGGGGAAGGGCCAGCTGATCGCGGGCATGGACCAGGCGCTGGTCGGGATGTGCGTGAACGAGAGGCGATTTGTGACGATCCCCCCCAAGCTCGCTTACGGGAGTGAAGGCGTCGGTGAGTGTTTGTTCCCTGGTTGTCAGCACATCTGCGGGAGCACCCCAACATCTGCAGGCTGGTCAGTCAGGCCGCTGGGAGAATCCTTGGAAGCTTTAGATGGGGGTTGGGGGTGGGGATTAAGAAGCATTGAACAGCCCTAACCGGTTTGGCTCAGTGGATATAGAGCATTGGCCTGCGGACTGAAGGGTCCCGGGTTTGATTCTGGTCAAGGGCATGTACCTTGGTTGGGGGCACATCCCAAGTAGGGGATGTGCAGGAGGCAGCTGATCGATGTCTCTCTCTCATCAATGTTTCTTTTTTTAATATATTTTATTGATTTTTTACAGAGAGGAAGGGAGAGAGATAGAAAGTCAGAAGCATCGGTGAGAGAGAGACATCGATCAGCCGCCTCCTGCACACCCCACTGTGGAGATGTGCCCGCAAGCAAGGTACATGCCCCCAGCTAGAATCGAACCTGGGACCTTTTGTCCGCAGGCCGACGCTCTATCCACTGAGCCAAACCGGTCTCGGCTCTTATCAATGTTTCTAACTCTCTATCCCTCTCCCTTCCTCTCTGTAAGAAATCAATAAAAAAAAAATATTTTTTTTAATAAAAAAAAAATAGAAGCATTGAACACACACACAGGCACACGCACACAGAGCTAACTTTTCTCTTAGGGTCATTCCTTCCAGATCTGAAGGAAGGTGTTGTTAGCCCAGGTATCGTGCATGACACCCTTGCTGAGAGGAACATTTTACTCTTCCGTTTTCTTTCTGTTCCACTGGGAGGACAGGGGGGCTCCATTTGGAATTGGAGGCCAGCGTCCCCCCGAGTTCCCCGACGGCAGCTCCTCGGAGTGACCTCTCTCTCATTTCCAGCGGGCGTGATTCCGCCAGATTCCGTGCTGCACTTTGACGTGCTTCTGATGGACATCTGGAATTCCGAAGATCAGGTTCAGGTCCACACGTACTTCACGCCCCCCAGCTGCCCTCGGGCCATCCAGGTGTCCGATTTCGTGAGGTACCACTACAACGGCACGTTCTTGGACGGGACACTGTTCGATTCCAGGTGAGTCCCACGTCCATGCTCGTACCTGTGAAATTCCCAGAGTCCCTCCATCTCACCTGCTTGTTATACCCACGGAGGGACCAGAAGACGGACTCTTCCCAGCGTTCACCAGCATTAACTTCTTCTCCCCATGGTGCCAGAGTCCACAATGTAACTTATCTTAGAAAAACAGGGTTTATCTAAATTAGCAGTATTTTCAGGTCTCAGTAAGTGAAAGGGCCCTGTGACCAAAGAGTTCATGCATTTTTTGGTCCATTTTTGCCGTTTTTCCACAGAAGGAGTGGGGGAAGGCTGCATGTACATGAAGCTTGGAGAAGTGTGGGCCGAAGGAGCTAAGCTGGGAAAGGGATCCTTTCTCCTCCTTGTAGGTGTGTTTGGTTAGACAGAAGACGAGCCTAATTTTGTGAACCACGGGTGGCTCAATTACACACTTTTTATAAATTCTGGGACCTGTGCTGTGTGATGAGGAGCAAAGATCCAGATATGCTTGTCCCCCGGGATGGAGATGGGTCCCTTGTTCAGCTGAGATGTGGGTAACAGAAACCTTCATGAGCAGGGAGTTAGAAATGTCCTTATGGGTACGGAACTTCTCCCCTTTCTCGTTGGCTCTCAGTCATAACCGCATGAAAACGTACGACACCTACGTGGGAATCGGCTGGCTGATCCCTGGCATGGACAAGGGGCTGCTGGGGATGTGTGTGGGGGAGAAGCGCCTCATCACCATTCCGCCTTTTCTGGCCTACGGAGAGGACGGAGACGGTAAGCCCGCTCACACGCCAGCCCCTCTCATCTGTCCTTTTTTAAAAGATTTTTTTCTTGTTTTATTTTTGGAAAAGAAGGAAGGCATAGAGAGAGAGAGAAAGAGAAACAATGATGGGAGAGAGAAACACCCATCACTGCTTTCTGCACGCCCCCGAACAGAGATCCGAGCCCGAAACCTGAGCATGTGCCCTGACTGGGGATTGAACCGGCAGCTTTTTAGGGCACAGATAACACTCAGTCAACGGAGGCGCCCTGGGCCGGGCTGGCCTTATTTTCTTTTTAAATATATTTTATTGATTTTTTTTACAGAGAGGAAGGGAGAGGGATAGAGAGTTAGAAACATTGATCAGCTGCCTCTTGCATACCTCCTACTGGGGATGTGCCTGCAACCAAGGTACATGCCCTTGACCGGAATGGAACCTGGGACCTTTCAGTCCGTGGGCTGACGCTCTATCCACTGAGCCAAACCAGTTAGGGCTGGCCTTATTTTCATTGCAGTGGTTAATGCAACTCGCTACCCGAAATCCCCCAGACCTGTCAGTCTAGAGGGCACTGTCCAGTATGGCAGCCGTTGGCTACTTGTGACTGTGTACATGGCCGAGCACTCCTGTCCTGGACGGTACAGACGCAGCATTTCCGTCTCTGAGTGCTAGTCTAGCTCCTCTGCTCTCTGATGATGAGGGGCGGGGACCTCCGTGTGTTCACGGTCATGGGCGTTCACAGCCGTCTGCCATTGCCTCATAAGCACAAACCATCCCCAAGCCTATGCTTTTCCCACCAGTGACATGAGATTCGAACTAGACAGTCTGACCTTACCGATGCTCCCGTTGTCTCATCCTTGCCCAGGGACGTTCGTTCATGTTGGCTCCCAAATCCTTTTGACATCATCCACCTGCACCCGACATACATAATAAAACTGAATGCCTAGCTAAATATGAGGAATATTACTTACTTACTTTAGAGAATTAATATTTAAGTATTCAAAAAAAAAAGGTTGATTTAAAATAACAACTCTAAGAATTTCATACTTTAATACTGTGCTCAGCTGTCTAGATATCACTTTGAATAGGTGAATTGTATGGGAGTTATATCTGAACAAAGTTGTTAAAAAAAAGACAACAAATCGTCAGTTAGTACCTGATAATGCTAAGAAAATTTAAGGTCTGGGGTGACTTTTAAGGTTTTCTTTCTCTCTCTTAAATTAAAAGATTCAGAAAAAGTACAAAAGATGCATATCCTGCCCTGGCCAGCTTGGCTCAATGGATAGACCATCAGCCTGTGGACTGAAGGGTCCTGGGTTTGATTCTGGTCACCAGGGCACATGCCCAGGTTGCAGGCTCGATCCCCGGTAGGGGGTGTGCAGGAGGCAGCCAGTCAGTGATTCTCTCTCATCATTGATGTTTCAACTCTCTCTCCCTCTCTGAAATCAATAAAAAAAAAAGATGCATACACACACACACACACACACACACACACACACACGCACGCACGCACACGCCTCACGGGATGGGCCACACCTTGCATTCCGGAGGCTGACTCAGCAGCCTGTTCCAGCCGATTTCATCATCCCCCCAGGAAGGGACCCAGAGCCAGTGGCGGGAGCACAGGCGGGGCTTGAGCCCCGTGCGGCTCTCTTGCCCAGGCCTCCTCCTCTGCGTGGCGGACCCGTGGCAAGTGAGAGGCTTGAGGCTTGAGGCTTGAGGTCGGTGGTTTGTCAGTGAACTGACTTTCATCCCCAAGTCCTGGACTTAGAGGTCATGACTGGTGGCTGCTGGTCTTTGCAGGACGAGCTAGTGCTCAGTCAGCTCACCACGTGGATGGTCACGTGGCTGATACTCAGTGACTCCTCACGGTCAGGAAGATCCATGAGAGGCAGTGCCATCTGGAAGCCAGATAGAAACGATTCGAGAACTCTGTATATGTTAGGCTGTGGGGGCCGCTTTTCCTCTGACCTCAGCTAACTTTAGTTTGTTTTTTAAAAAAGTTTATTTTATTGACTCTTTACAGAGAAGAAGGGAGAGGGATAGAGAGCTAGAAACATCGATGAGAGAGAAACATTGATCAGCTGCCTCCTGCGCACTCCCCCACTGGGTATGTGCCCGCAGCCGAGGTACATGCCCTTGACCGGAATCGAACCTGGGACCCCTGAGTCCCCAGGCCGACACTATCCACTGAGCCAAAACAGTTGGCTAACTTTAGTTTTATTTATATCTTATTTTGGAGTCACACAGAGGATTTAATTTTGCATAGTGTCTCTTAAAAAAAAAAACCCCACAAAAAACTGGCTGAGGATTCCCAAGAACAAGTCTAGGTAAAGCAGACCTGAGCTTGGGAATCTATACCTTTAAATCTCTGTTATTTGCCTTTCTACAACAAAGAAGTATGTCTTGCTTGGAGTTTGCATGTAGGGTATCCACGTGGAGCCGTGATTTGCCAGCACAAGCATAGACAACATGGTCGGAGCAATCTTTGATGTCATTACCATCACTTTGCTCCTTTTTCTGAGGGAATATGGCTTCAGATTGTATCTGCCGGCCCACGGTCAGACACCAGGGGGAACTGAGACGAGGAACATTTGTTTGCTTTGCTTACAAACGTCAAAGGGCCAAAACCGGTGTGGCTCAGTGGATAGAGCGTCGGCCTGCGGACTGAAAGGTCCCAGGTTCGATTCTGCTCGAGGACACGTACCTTGGTTGCGGGCACATCCCCAGTGGGAGGTGTGCAGGACGCAGCTGATCGATGTTTTTCTCTCATCGAGGTTCCTAACTCTCTATCCCTCTCCCTTCCTCTCTGTAAAAAAATCAATAAAATATATTAAAAAGAAAATAAAACAAAAAACCGTCAAAGGATGAGTAGTTACACCTGCTCCTGGGGTGTGGAGTGGCAGTCCCTGTGTCCTGATTTCATGACCTTCCGATTTCATGACCTTGCTGCATCCCGCCCCAGGGAAGGACATCCCCGGGCAGGCCTCGCTGGTGTTCGACGTGGCCTTGCTGGACCTGCACAACCCCAAGGATGGCATCTCCGTGGAGAACAAGGTGGTGCCTGAACACTGCGAGCGCCTCAGCCAGAGCGGGGACTTCCTGCGGTACCACTACAACGGCTCGCTGCTGGACGGCACCCTCTTTGATTCCAGGTGAGGCTCGCGCTCTGAACGCCGCTTTGTCGGTGCCCACCGGGAGCGCGTGTTTTCAGCTCCCACACAGGCTGCTGCTTGCCGGACTGCTAGACCTGTCCCCTGGGGGCCTGGGGGACCTGCATCTGCAGGAAAAGAGGAGAGGTTCACCTTAGATGCCCGCCAAGCCCCTCTCTTGTGCTTAGCTGTCCATCCAAGCACAGTGGTACCTCAAGATACGAGTGCCCTAACATACGAGATTTTTGAGATACGAGCCGTCGAGCGAGCGATTTTTGCTTTGAAATACGAGCAACAGTTGAGATAGGAGTCATCACGCGGATCGGCCGGCTGCACACGACCCACCAGTTTACCGCGACTCGAGCGTCTCACAGTTTCCCACGCCTCAAGGTTACGGAACGAATTAAACTCGTATCTCGAGGTACCACTGTGCACACTCAGCTGGGAGGCCCCAGAGGGGAAGTGGCCGGAAGGGAGGTCCAGGCAGTCGGCTGGGAAGAGAACAGACTTGGTGGCAGACACCTGGTTCCGGTCCCCGTGCACTAGCTGCGGACAGCGTTTGGCCTCCCTCAGTCTCAGGTTTGGGCCTGTGGTAGCACCTTGCTCCCGGAGGTGGTTACAGACGTCAGGGAGAGAGAGCACTGGTCAGACTGTACAGCAGCGGTTCTCCACCTTCCTAAGGCCGCGACCCTTGCATACAGCTCCTCGTGTGGTGGTGACCCCCAACCATGACATTTTGCTCCTGTGATGCATCGTGATGTCAATATCTGCATTTTCCGATGGTCTTAGGCGACCCCTGTGAAAGGGTCATTCGACCCCCAAAGGGGTCGCGACCCACAGGTTGAGAACCGCTGCTTTACAGCTTTCCCGGTACCGCAGGGGCTGGCTGGCTGCGTTCCGCGGCCTTCCTGCGGGCGAGGAAGCTCATGGCCCAGCCTCTGGTGTGACGCTGAGTCGTGCTTGGTTTTTAAGGCTCCGCCGCAGGTTCGAGGGCGGGGGCATGCCCGTGTGTGGCGTGTCTGGCTCCTCAGGGGCCTGTGCTGTTTGGAAACCACTCCTGTAGAGCACACAATCCCGACAGCAGTCCCTGGTCACTCCGAGGCAGGACACTCCGAGTGTATGTAGTCAGCCAGAAACACTCAGAACCGTTAGATGGTATTGTGGTCTTTGAGTAATCCTTTCTTCCTGCTCCAAAGGTCTCTTCTTCTAAATTTTTCATTTCGTTTTCTTTTCTTTTTTTAAAATATATTTTATTGATTTCTTACAGAGAGGAAGGAAGAGAGATAGAGAGTTAGAAACATTGAGGAGAGAAAGACATCGATCAGCCGCCTCCTGCACGCCCCCTACTGGGGATGTGCCCGTAACCAGGATACATGCCCTTGATCGGAATCGAACCTGGGACCTTTCAGTCCGCAGGCCAACGCTCTATCCACCGGGCCACACCGGTTTCGGCTCGTTTTCTTTTTTTGGGGGGGAAAGTAAGTCATGGTTCCAAATGAAAGCCACATACGCATTATGATACGTTGTCCTCCCAGTCCCTCCTTTATTACCTAAGGGAAGCAATGCAAAGGTGTATACTAGAACATCATAATTTCCCATCAGCCCCTTCTCTTCTCGCTCTCAGGGTAAACATGAATAACCTTCCACAGGCCCTCTCCACTGCTATGAAGGCATTCATGCTTAAATATTCAATCCATCTGGAATTGGTTGTATTCAGTGTGACAGCAAGCATCGAACTAGTTTTTTCCAGATGGTTCGCTGGCGCTTCCAATCCTCTTTATTAAATAGCTGTTTTTTTCCTCACTCATCAAATATCTGGCTTTTATTACGTACCAAATTCTTAAAATATGCTTTTGGATCTTTGTCTAGAATTTTTATCCTTTTCCATTGGCCTAACACTTCCTGGGCCGGTGTCATACCTTAAACTATTATGGCTTTCTAATTTGTATGATAGATGGTATTCTTTTTATTTTTTCCAACATTATTATTTTTTACGAAGTGATACGCTGACGTAGTTCCAAATCCTCAAATTATAGAAGTGTTTACAGTGAAGGATCGTTCTCCTGTCCTTGTCCTTTGACACCCAGTGCCCCTCTTCAAAGAAAAGCGGTGTTATGAATTTCATCGATCATCCATACACATACATGAAATACATATTCCCCTGATTTAATTTTTTAGAGGAATGAGAGCTTGCTATATCCTGCGCCTTCAAAACAGTATTTTTTTTTTAAAAAATCCTCACCCAAGATATGTTTTTATTTTTATTTTTTTAATCTTTTTTTTAAAAAAATATATTTTATTGGTTTTTACAGAGAGGAAGGGAGAAGGATAGAGAGTTAGAAACATCGATGAGAGAGAGACATCGATCAGCCGCCTCCTGCACACCCCCTACTGGAGATGTGCCCGAAACCAAGATACATGCCCATGACCGGAATCGAACCTGGGACCTTTCAGTCCGCAGGCTGATGCTCACTGAGCCAAATCGGTTTCTGCTGTTTTTATTGATTTTTAGAAAGAAAGGGGGTGGGAGTCGGGGGGAGAGAGAGACAGACAGAAACATATATGTGTGAGAGAAACATCCATCAGCTGCCTCCCGATTTGGTATCATCCTTTGATCAGGGGGATCGAGCTCACAACCCGGGCATATGCCCTGACCAGGAATTGAACCAGCAGTGGAACTCTTGGTGCATGACGATACTCAACCAACTGAGCCACACCGGCCAGGGCTATCATTACCATTTCTCCACGCCCCTGGGCTTTGTGGTCTCTGAGGGTGCTGAGGAGGAAGGCCCTCCCAGCTCTCCCCTCTTCTCTGAGGCAGTCACCCCGGGGCTGTGCTCCATGCGGGAATGTGGGACAGACTGGCTCTTCCCGGACAGGCTTTCTGCCCCGCCTGCCCCAGGTGGGGGTGGAGACCGGTGCAGATCCCCGTGGCTCAGAGCTGGGTAGTAGACGTGGCAGATGGAATTTCATGATTTTTATTCTGGAATCATCGGGCTTGAAGAAATTGCTTCTCGTCCTCACCAAACTCATGATTCTTGACCGATTCAATTGGCAGTTCAGCCAGAGCCTGGATCTCCCTCCGCTGAGCGGAATGCTTGGGCCGCCTGCCAGCGGCACCTGGGAAGCCCAAGTCCTCGCCACACGGAACGTGGCGGGGGCATCCCGGCAGGGAGGACTCACCGGGCGGTGGTGCAGACGGCCGAGTCCGGGTGCTCTCGGTGCACACGCTGCTGTTCTGGCCGTGCGAGCATTCAGATCTCACCTGGGAGGTGTTCTCGTCGGAGACTGGACGTTGTCCGTGGACGCATGCTGAGCTTCTGAGAAGGGCTCCCCCTGATGCTCTTCCATCAGCCTGTTCAATAAAGAGGGTTGGAAACACGAGCTAAGCATCTGGTTTGCTGGGTGTTTGCATCGGAGAGAAGCGGAGGGTTGTGGTCCCCTGGGGTACGGGGAGGATGGATTGCCAAGCGTATGTCCCAGTTACGTTAGCTGCATTTCTGTGGATGCACCTCGTTACGATGTCCCATTCGTCAGGTGACCAGAAGGCTGGAGGGCTTGTTTCTTTCTTTCTTTTTTAAAAAATATATTTTATTGATTTTTTACAGAGAGGAAGGGAGAGGGATAGAAAGTCAGAAACATCTATGAGAGAGAGAGACATCGATCAGCTGCCTCCTGCACGCCCCTACACTGGAGATGTGCCCACAACCAAGGTACATGCCTCGTACCGGAATCGAACCCGGCACCTTTTAGTCCGCAGGCCAACGCTCTATTCACTGAGCCAAACCGGTTTCGGCTGGAGGGCTTGTTTGTAAGGTGCACCTGCCGACGGGCAGCCTGGACGCTGGCTGTGGACAGAGGAGCCCTTTCCTGGCTGGGTCCTCGGATGCTAAGGTTCCCTGAACTTGCCCAGCTAGTTGAGCTCACGCTCCAGGAAGTTGCTGGTTTGATTCCCGGTCATTCACAGGCCTGGGGTGGGGGCTCGATCTCCAGGAGGGGGCATGTAGAAGGCAGCCATCCATGTTTCTCTCTCATCGATGTTTCTATCTCTATCTCCCTCTCCCTCTCCCTTTCATTCTCTGAAACCAATAAAACCATACATATATATATTTAAATATATTTTATTGATTTGTTACAGAGGAAGGGAGAGGGATAGAGAGTTAGAAACATTGATGGGAGAGAGACATTGATCAGCTGCCTCTTGCATACCCCCTACTAGGGATGAACCCGCAACCAAGGTACATGCCCTTGACCGGAATCGAACCTGGGACCTTTGAGTCTGCAGGCCGACGCTCTATCCACTGAGCCAAACCGGTCTCGGCAAACCATCCATATTTTTAAAGATAAGGTCAGAGTATTCGGGGACTGGCGGCCTCGGCTTCCTGCTGCCTCGCCGTGCCGACTGATGTCACAGCCGCGGCGTCCCCTGGCGGGGAACTCTCTGTGTTCTTTCCTAGCTACTCACGGAACCGCACCTTCGACACGTACATCGGGCAGGGCTACGTGATTCCGGGGATGGATGAAGGTTTGCTGGGAGTTTGCATCGGAGAGAAGCGGAGGATTGTGGTCCCCCCTCACCTGGGGTACGGAGAGGAAGGGAGAGGTGAGTGCCGGCTGCCTGCGGGCAGTTCCCAGCCGCCCGGCCTTCAGGAGCGCAGTGTCCAAACTCAGATGCAACTGGACGTGAGGGCCCAGACAAGTGTCCTTTCTGGAAATGCCATTTCCCTGAGTCCTCCCTGCCCATTGACTGTCCTTTTCCTTCGGAAAAACCGTGAATCTCCTCCAGAGTGAAAGAACTGTATAGTGAACTCCTCTTTGTCCTCCCAGTTGTCACATCTCACTGTATTTATTTTCTCTCTGTCTATAAGTTAGGTTTTTGTTGTTGTTGTTAAACTATTTGAGAGTCAATGGCGAAAGCCGCTCTTTGCTTTTTTCACAGCTTTGAGGTACAGTTGATACGCCATGAAGTTCACCATTTTAAGGATCCAATTCAATGACTTTTATTTATTTATTTTAAATAAAGGGAGAGGGATAGAGAGAAACATCGATGAGAGAGAGACATCAATCAGCTGCCTCCTGCACACCCCCTACTGGGGATGTACCTGCAACCAAGGTACATGCTCTTGACCGGAATCAAACCTGGGACCTTTCAGTCTGCAGGCCGATACTCTATCTACTGAACCAAACCGGTTTCAGCTCCTCTGTATTTTTTAGTCTGTGTGAATCTGTGTTGATTAAAGGAAACACACATCCACCTACACAGATGCTGGCAACAATGGAATCATCTGTCCATATAACTTGGTCATTTCTCTTTCTATCTGATGGGTTGTGAAAATTCTCCATATCCACAGGTATTTTTAACGGTTGCATAGTATTCCAAGCCATATTTCCTTTCCTAATTATGGTGTTTTTTTCTCTCTCTCATATGCCACTTTTTGCCAGCTTGCTTAGGAGTAGTGGATGTGGCACTTATTCTGGTTTCATTTTGTTTTTGCCGATGGGTGCTGGCTGGCTTGGCAGGCTGGATGTATTTAAGATATTACTCTTTCCTCACCACCACCGTGCCTGTGGGTCTTCGGAGTTTTCTCGGGTCGGTTGGACCTGGAGAAACAGCCTCTTCCTTCCTGACCGAAGCTCCCCATTTACGCAGCTACCCCAGCTCCCAGCTGGAGCCACATCGAACCTTGTTGCCGGGGGTCTGGATGCCTGTTGTTTGGCATCTCTAAAACAGTGGTTCTCAACCTGTGGGTCGAGAACAGCTAGCAGGGTCTCCTAAGACCATCAGAAAACACAGAGATTTACATTAAGATTCATAACAGTAGCAAATTACAGTGATGAAGTAGCGACAAAAATAATTTTATGGTTGGGGATCACCACCACATAAAGAACTGTATTAAAGGGTTGCGGCCTTAGGAAGGTTGAGAACCACTAAAAGGAATGTATCGACGGGAAGACACTTGCTGAGATGATCTCTCTCCCGTTGGCTTTCTGTCAGAGAATTACACAAGGTTCTGGGACGCAGGGAAGGCTCGTAAATTTTCTAAATTTTCTGGGCCTGAGGCCGCTGCATCCCACGCTGGGCTGTGGGGGCGGGACGCCTTGACCCCGTGACACCCCAGGTGCTTTCGTGCGAGGTGCACCCCTGTCCTCTCTTGATTGGCACCCAGCGCTCCTCCCTGAGGGCCTGGCCCCGGCGGGGGGTCGGGACACAGAGAGAGTGAGGATTCCTCGCCACCCACCCCCGGGCAGGCGCAATAACTGCAGTCTGTGCTCGTGGGACGAAACGCAGGCTCTCCGTGGGGTGCGCAGGCCCATCCTGGCATCTCGCAGGCGTGTTCCCCACCGGGTTGCCGCACAGATCGAACACGAGAACATACGTGCAAAATGCTTCCGTGAGCGAAAACAGGATTCAGCAGGAAGGTTTTCAAAGCGGAGGCGATGGGAGATAAGGTTTTGTGAATGAATGACTGTGTGCAGACGAAGCAGATAGGGTGCGCAGTGAAGGTACTCGGGGCACCGGCTGTGCCATGGCAGGAGCGGGGTGCAGGCAGGGTGGGCCCGGGGTCCCCCAAGAACTGGCCGATGGTCTTCTTTCGCGGGCGCAGCGGCGTTCAGGCCACAGCTGATTTTCTCATCTCGCTTCTGGCCTGCAGGCCGCCGGGCTGCAGCTCGTGGTGTGCGCTGCGCTGCCAGGAATCTTTCAGGCGCAGGATGGCCTGGGACAGGAGCTCATCCTCTGGAACTGAGAGTGCAAATTGCTCCCCACTGGCTGCCTGACCCGGGTGGGGGGTTGAGGGGGGTGCAAATCCATGCCTCAGTTTCCCTCTCTGTAATGTGAGGGTCAAGTTCCTTCTAATGGCCCTTCCAGCTTCCTTCTTTTCTTTTTTTTTTTTTTCAAATATGTATTTTATTGATTTTTTACAGAGAGGAAGGGAGAGGGATAGAGAGTTAGAAACATCAATGAGAGAGAAACATCCATCAGCTGCCTCTTACACGCCCCACACTGGGGATGCGCCCACAACCAGAATACATGCCCTTGACCGGAATCGAACCTGGGACCCTCCAGTCCGCAGGCCGACGCTCTATCCACTGAGCCACACTGGTTTCGGCCCAGCTTCCTTCTCCTAGGCTTCTCTAGGGTTTCGTACCTGAGTCCCCGTGCCCCTCATGCACGCCAGTGAGGGGTGAGGACATCCCAGGTGATGGGGGTGGTGGGGGGATGGCGCTTGGAGGTTCCCTCATTCACTTCCGGTGCCTGTCCGTCAGGGAACATCCCAGGCTCGGCCGTGCTGGTGTTCGACATCCACGTGATCGACTTCCACAACCCTTCGGACTCCATCAGCGTCACGTCCCACTACAAGCCGCCCGACTGCTCCGTGCTGAGCAAGAAGGGGGATTACCTCAAGTACCACTACAACGCCTCGCTGCTGGACGGCACCTTGCTGGATTCCACGTGAGGGCCCGGGATGGCGGGGGGCTGGAGGGGGCGGGGGCTGGAGGATTCTCCTCTTCTTCTCATCAGAGCCTGGCGAGGACGGTCCTCTCCACGGTCTCCCCGCTGTGTCGCTCAATGTGCTCAGATGTGTCCTTCTCCGAGTTCCCTATGCAGGCCGCCCCCTGCTCCCGAGACATCGCCTTCCTGAAAAACACACCTCGTCTTTTATTCATTTTTAATATATTTTATTGATTTTTCACAGAGAGGAAGGGCGAGGGATAGAGAGAAACATCGATGAGAGAGAAACATCCATCAGCCGCCTCCTGCACGCCCCCACTGGGGATGTGCCCGCAACCAAGGTACATGCCCTTGACCGGAATCGAACCTGGGACCTTTCAGTCCGCAGGCCGAGGCTTTATCCACTGAGCCAAACCGGTTTCGGTCACATCTCGTCTTTTAGCTGTGCCTGTAAACATTAACCCGCAGATGGAAGCCAGGCCGTCTCTGTCCGCTCTGTCTGCCTCACCCCCATCTTGTCTTCTGCTGGGGCCCGGCTCTCGCCTCCCGGTGCCCTGCATGCCCTTTCCGAGGTCAGCTTCTGCCCTTCCCTCACACTGTCCTCATTTCTCAGGAAGAACCGGCTGGTCCTGCTTCTGGAGTCTCGTAAGGGTGTTATGCATTCCCTGCCTTTATTTTCGTTTCTGTCTGGGTGGCTGGCCTGGATACCCCCGGGACACCAAGGTGTTTCTTGGTGTTTGTGCTCCTGATGTGGCCCGGAGTGTCGCTCAGGGGCATTCTGTGAAGGTTAGTGGTGGGGAGGGCTCTGGAGACACAGCCCGGGAATCAGCAGGGCGAGCAGGTGTCAGGGAGGCTCAAGCAGCGTGGTTTCTGATGCTTCGAGTCTTCAGATGCGTCTGTGAGTTAGTGCCATCTTCTCTTCTTTGGGAAAAGACATTTTCAGCCTTTTATTTTTAAAAAAATATGTTTATTGATTTCAGAGAGGAAGGGTGAAGGAGAGATAGAAACATCAATGATGAGAGAGAATCATTGATTGGCTGCCTCCTGCACACCCCACACTGGGGATTGAGCCCGAAACCCAGGCATGTGCCCTTGGCCGGAATCGAATCTGGGGCCCTTCAGTCTGCAGGCTGATGCTCTATCCACTGAGCCAAGCCAGCTAGGGCTGTTTTCAGCCTTTTAAAAAAATGTTTTAATTGATTTAAGAAAGAGGAAGGGAGAGGAAAGGGCGGGGGGGAAGAGAGAGAGAGAGAAAGAGAGAGAGAGAGATCTGCTGGTTCCTGCACCCCCCTATTGGGGCTCGAGCCCGAAACTGAGCATGTGCCCTGACTGGGAATTGGACCCGAAACCTCTCTGTTCCACCCGCTGAGCCGCACTGCCAGGCCAGCCCTGCTTTGTATCTCAGCGCGTCCGTGTTTGCGCTGAGCCTGGCTTCGCTGCCGTTTGGTCTTGGGGAGAAGGAAGGGCTTCACATAAACATTCGTGGTGCGCTTCCTGGGGATGGGGAGGGTCCTCTCCCCCCCGCCCCCCAGTTCCTCTGCTTCTGGCTTCCGGGGACAGGGTGGCTAGGGGAGCCAGGCCAGGCGGGCGAGCCTGAGAGACAGACCGTCCAGAGCAGCGGTTCTCAACCTGTGGGTCGCAACCCCTTTGGGGGTCGAACGACCCTTTCCCAGGGGTCGCCTATGGCCAGCGGAAAATGCAGATATTGACATCACGATGCATAACAGTAGCAACATTTCATGGTTGGGGGTCACCACCCCATGAGGAACTGTATGCAAGGGTCGCGGCCTTAGGAAGGTTGAGAACCGCTGGTCCAGAGGATTCTCTCTGCTGCTGTGAGGTCCTGTGTCCCGATGCAGTCAGTGTGCTTGATCGCATCCAGAATGTGTTGGTTAGAAGCATCATTCGGGGAAACACAGAGAGTAAAATGCTTTCCTGAAAGCATGGCATGCTGCCGTGGTAGCCTGTGTCCCGGTTACAGAGACGCTAAAACGTGGGGGAAGTGGCATTATGGAGTCAATGAAGGAGGCACCGGCTTCTGGGGCGAAGGCTGACATGGACCCCACGTAAGCACACCTCCTTGCGCTGGTGTTAGAAGCCTGCGGAGGAGAGGGGGTGTGTGTGGCTTGTGGTTTGGGGATGGAGTGAGCTTAGGCCTGTGAGCACGCTCTGTGAGGCTAGGACCTTCTCCAGGGCTGTCACCGCTCTTGCTAATGTTCACATTTTTGTGGGTGCTCCCTGCCCCTGGGAGGGGGACCTGAGGGTAGGAAATGAGCAAAGGGATTCCATCCCAGTGGGTTCGGGATGAACTTCCCCCATGGGGAGGGACAGTCAGCCGCCTGCCCTCTGAGGTGTGTTTGGTGGGCTCACCGCTTTCTCCTAGAGCGGTGGTCGGCAGACCGCGGCTTGCGAGCCACAGGTAGCTCTTTGGCCCCTTGAGTGTGGCTCTTCCACAAAAGACCACGGCCTGGGCCAGTCTATGTTGAAGAAGGGGTGTTAGAAGAAGTTTAAGTTAAAAAAAATGTGGCTCTCCAAAGAAACTTCAGCCAAAACCGGTTTGGCTCAGTGGATAGAGCATCGGTCTTAGGACTGAAGGGTCCCAGGTTCCATTCTGGTCAAGGGCATGTATCCTGGTTTCAGGCACATCCCCAGTAGGGGGCGTGCAGGAGGCAGCTGATCAATGTTTCTCGCTCATCGGTGTTTCCAACTCTCTATCCCTCTCCCTTCCTCTCTGTAAAAAAATCAATAAAATACATTTAAAAATATATATATATCAGACAGCTAACTTAAAAAAAAAAAGAAAAGAAAAGAAACTCCAATGATTGTGCTGTTGGTATTTGGCTCTGTGGACTGAGGAGTTTGCCGACCAGTGTGGACTCAGCATCCGGAAGCCACGTGACGCTCCTCCTCTGATCGGAGACTCCGCGCTTTCCCGGGCCTCTGTGCTCTGTGTGAATCCACCCCAAAGGGCAGCGTCCTTGCGGGGCTCCCAGGGGTGCAGGTTTCAGGATGAAGGGATGAAGGGAAGCGGGGCGGCATCTGCCCACCTGTGTGTGTGTGATGGGGGGATGGGGTGGAAGGTGGGGCCTGGTCCCGCCTCCACTGTGAACAGGAACAGTGAGTGGGCTGTTGAGGGGTGCAGGGGAAGGTGGGTGGGGAGCGGCCCAGGGCGGCTGCAGGCGGGAGGCAGGAAGCTTTCGGAAGCCGGGAAGGCACCGAAGGAATGAGAAGGCCAGAGAGAAGCTGGAGGGAATAGGACATAAATAGAAGGAGGACCCCGGGGGAGAGCGTGAAAGCACGTGGCCTGCTCTGAGGTTTGCCTGCGAGTTCACGCTGGCCCGGAGGGGACTGGGGTTCGCTGTGTGCTGGCTAAATGAGCTCCCGAGGGATCCCTGAAACCTCCAGTCCCCTGTCCCCTGGGAGGCCCCGCCGGGCCTGAGGAAGAGCAGGGAGAAGGCGCCTCTGTGCTGCCGACAAAGGGGGGATTGTGTGGGGCGCACAGACGCCCCTCCCGCCGGCCCCGGGCGAAGGCTGTCAGTGCCGGTTGGCTGACGTCTCCTGGTGCCAGGTAGGCCGAAGGCAAACCCTGTTTGGTCTCCTGGCCCCAGAGAGCCAGCCGGGCCCCGGGAACCAGCTGGAGCGGGAAGGAGCCTGCAGTGGAGGCTGGCGCCCCAGACGAGGGTGTGACCCAAAGGGACGGACGCTCCTTGTGGTCACCTGCTGGCGAGGGGCAGCAAAGGCCTCTGTGGACCTGTCCCCAGCTGTTCTCACCCTGAACACTTCCTCAGCCTCCCTCTGATGCTCCTCCGGCCGCTTTGAAGATGCTGTCGGTGTTTTTATTTGTGTCTGTTGACTTCTGCAGAGTGCCCCTCGGTGTGGGGTGGTCTGTTTCCTGGGGACCGGACAGGGCAGTGATGAGATGGGCCAGGGGCATGATGAACGTCCCACAAGGACACTCAGGAGCCCGTGGGCGGATGACCTAACGGGCGCGTGTCTGTTTCGTTGCAGGTGGAATTTGGGCAAAACGTACAACATCGTCCTGGGGTCCGGACAAGTGGTGCTAGGCATGGACATGGGGCTCCGGGAGATGTGCGTCGGGGAGAAGCGGACCGTGGTCATCCCGCCGCACCTGGGCTACGGCGAGGCTGGCGTGGGTAAGTGGCCATTTCTTTTTTCAGATTAAACATTTTTTAAAAAAATGTATTTTATTGATTTTTCACAGAGAGGAAGGGAGAAGGATAGAAAGCCAGAAACATCGATGAGAGACATCGATCAGCCGCCTCCTGCACGCCCCCCACTGGAGTTGTGCCTGCAAGCAAGGCACATGCCCCTGACCGGAATCGAACCCTGGGACCTTTCAGTCCACAGGCCGACGCTCTATCCACTGAGCCAAACCGGTCTCGGCAAACATTTTTTAAAATAGAATTTTATTGATTCCAGAGAGAGACCCTCTATCGATTGCCTCCAGTACTACCCCCGCCAGGGACTGAACCCACAGCCTGCGCATGTGCCCTGACAGGGGATCGAACCGGGAGCCTTTCGATGCATGGGATGACACTCAACCACCTGAGCCCCACCGGGCCCCCCCTCCCCTTTCCCACCCCACTCCCCAACCCTGCTTCTTGCATTTTGAACCCCAAGAATCTGTGTGTGTGTGTGTTTTTTTTAATATTTTATTGATTTTCTACAGAGAGGAAGGGAGAGGGATAGAGAGTTAGAAACATCGATGAGAGAGAAACATCAATCAGCTGCCTCTTGCACGCCCCCTACTGGAGATGTGCCCGAAACCAAGGCACATGCCCTTGCCCGGAATCGAACCCTGGACCTTTCAGTCCGCAGGCCGACGCTCTATCCACTGAGCCAAACCGGTTTCGGCAGAATCTGTGTGTGTTTTTTTAAAAAAGCATTTGGCGTTTTTGTGTGACTCGGCCCCTGCATTCAGAGCTGACACACCAGGTAATGCCCGGGTCCTCTTGAGAAAGCCGGCCACACGGAGGACGCGGTGCCCGAGTGGGTGTTTGCCGTCTTCTGGGGCTACGATCCGAGGGCACACCTTGCCATCCTGCCAGCTCCGAGTAACGGGAGGTGTGCTCCGCTCGCCCGCTGTGTCTCCGCGAGAGCCTGCGGTCACAAGACACACGGGAAGGAGTGGGTCTGACCTCCTAACCAGGTTCTGAGTGAATGCTCGATTTATGTTTGTCCAGAGAGACCTGGGCATTTAGGGTTATCTGTAACATGGGAACTCAAGGGTTACGGAATGATACTGATCCTTTCTGCGAGCGAGGTACCCTCATTGTTTTATTCTGTTCCTTTATTTAAAAAAAAAAAAATGCTGGCCCGGCGCTGTGGCTCAGTGGTTGAGTGTTGACCTATGAACCGGGAGATGACAGTTCCATTCCCAGAAAGAGCATATGCCCAGGTTGCAGGCTCCGTCCCCAGTATGGGGTGTGCAGGAGGCAGCTGATCAATGGTTCTCTCTCACCAGTGATGTTTCTTTCTTTCTTAAAAAAAAAAAAAATATATATATATATGTATTTCATTGATTTTTTTTTACAGAGAGGAAAGGAGAAGGTTCGAGAGTTAGAAACATCAGTGAGAGAGAGACATCAATCAGCTGCCTCCTGCACGCCCCCTACTGGGGATGTGCCCGCAGCCAAGTTATGTGCCTTTGACCCTAATGGAACCTGGGACCCTTTAGTCTGCAGGCCGACACTCTATTCATTGAGCTAAACCGGCTTTGGCATCAGTGATGTTTCAATCTCTCTCTCCCTCTCCCTCCCTCTCTGAAATTAATAAAAAAAAAAATATATTTTAAAAAAGCTGGCCGAAACCGGTTTGGCTCAGTGGATAGAGCGTCAGCCTGGGGACTGAAGAGCCTCAGATTCGATTCCGGTCAGGGGCATGTAACATTGGTGGCGGGCACATCCCTGGTAAGGGGGCATGCAGGAGGCGACTGATGGGTGTCTCTCTCTCATCGATGTTTCTGGCTTTCTGTCCCTTTCCCTTCCTCTCTGTGAAAGATCAATACAAATATATTTTTTAAAAATTAAAAAAAAAAAAAAGCTGGTCACACCCTCTAAGCTGACTTGGTGACGCACTAGCGGTCCCTGCCGACCGACTGTTGGGAAAACCACGTGCTGATGCCGAACTTGTCTGCTTGCCCAAGAACTGCCTGCCCCCCCC
>JAAGEH010000337.1:2033840-2056907 GCA_011751065.1 Lasiurus cinereus
CCCCCCCGTCCAGTTCTCGGAGTACATCCACGCGCAGGTGGCCTCCGGCAGAGGGAAGCTGGCGCCCGGCTTCGAGGCCGAGATGATCGTGAAGAACATGTTCACCAACCAGGACCGCAACGGCGACGGCAAGGTCACGGCCGAGGAGTTCAAGCTCAAAGACCAGGAGGCCAAGCACGATGAGCTCTGAGCCCCACCAGCCCCGGGGGACGCCCCCCGGCGGAGGGGCCCAGGTGCGAGGCTCTCGCAGACGGTGCGTGTCGGCAGGGGCCGTGGCCGCCACCGGGGCTGCGTCCACACACGTGAGAGCCTTCGGCCGCCCGCCGGGCTGGGGTAGGGGGGTGCGAGGGCCTTCGCTGGGCTGGTGGGCCTGCCGGCCGCTGAAGGGAAATAGTGTCATAGAGAAGTTATAACCGTCCCGCGGGCACAGAGGAAACATCCAGGATGTCTGTGTGAAGACCATTAAGATCAATTTTTTAACTTGCAAAGCCAAGGGCATGCCCAGTGGGAATCCCAGAAAACCCCGAAACTTCTCAGCGGCCTGTACAGTACCTTCTGGCTCAGCCTCCACCCCACTGCCTCTCCCCCCCCGCCACACCCAGCCTCCACCTCACCACCTCCCCCTCCCCATACCCAGCCTCCACCTCCTCCTACACACACACACACACACACACACACACACACACACAGTCTCCTCCACACACACACACAGCCTCCACCTCCTCCTACACACACACACACACACACACACGCAAACACACACACAGTCTCCTCCACACACACACACACAGCCTCCCCCTCCTCCCCATACCCAGCCTCCACCTCCTCCTACACACACACATGCAAACACACACACAGTCTCCTCCACACACACACACACACACACACACAGCCTCCACCCCCTCCTCCACACACACACACACACACACACACACACACACACACACACGCTTTTCTAGTCCATCGCCCCTGCCCTGTGGTCCCCCGGTTGGCTGGGCAGCGGGAGGTGAAAATGGGGAGCACACACAGGCATGGGGCCACGGGTAGAGGCCGGGACTGCGTCTGCCGCGGAGACACCACCTCCCCGTCTCAACGTCGCTGCCCGCGCCCCTCGCCCGGTGGTCAGAGGGAGGCGTGCGGGCCCGCGGCCAGGCCGAGTGGCAGAGCCTCCCTGTGGCCCAGCGGCCGTGTCCCCCCCTCCCCCCCACCCCCCAGCTTAAACCGGGACAGGCTGCGCCTCTGCCTCCTGGAGAGGGAGGCCCTGGGGCTGGGCCTCGCTCTGCCTGACAAGGCGGCCGTCCCCACCTTGTGCCCTGAACACCTTGCTGCCTGATCCCCTCTGTCCCCGACCGGTGACCCCCCTTCCCCCCACCAAGCGAGCCACGCTTCTCCTTCCGAAACGGCTTTCTGTTACTAATTTAAACTGTTTTGTACTGATGTAGCCCAGGAAAGCGCCCTGCACTCCTCCGACGGGATGTCGGAGACCCATCCTTTCGTATATAAAACGTTGAATCCTCTCACCTGGCTCTGTGGTCTTTTCTGGAAAGGCGGAGGATCCCCTGGGAAGATACCTCTCGGTCAGAATCCCCTGGATGAGAACTCACAGCGCCTCGCTGGGTGACTTGGGAGAGTTTAGAGCAGCGGTTCTCAACCTTCCTCAGGCCGCGGCCCTTGCATACAGTTCCTCATGGGGTGGTGACCCCCAACCATGAAATGTTGCTCCTGTGATGCATCGTGATGTCAATATCTGCATTTCCCGATGGTCTTCGGCGACCCCTGTGAAAGGGTCGTTGGACCCCCAAAAGGGTCGTGACCCACAGGTTGAGAACCGCTGGTTTAGAGGGTGTTCAGCTCATGGTCCTGGCGGGAAAGACCCTCCCGGGGACTTGTGCAGGGAGGATAATGCAGGGCTGTTTGGAGAGGTGCAGACAGGATTCTGGGGCCCGCTACGAATGCCAGGGTACCCCGGATGGCTGGTGGCCAGCAACAGCAAGAGCCTGATGGATCCAGGGAGCGTAGGCAGGGCCTGAGCCACACCTGCCGGGAGCTGTGGCTGGTGCTGCCGCAGACGAGGGGGGGGCAGGAGTTGGGGGGTAGAGAGGGCGCGTGTCAGCCCTGCCCCTGGCTCCAGTCACTGAGCCCAGTCCCTCCACCTCCTCCTACACACACACACACACACCCAGCCACCCAGCCCAGGAAAAGGAGCTCAGGGCTGGTGTGAGCCACCAGCCTCTGGATGCAGAGAAAGGGGCAAATGGAGAGCAATGGGCACTAGTGTAGGGGAAATACATGTATGTTTTTAAAAGTCCAGTGTTGCTTGCCTTTTGCAGAAGCAGCCGCAGGGACTCCATGTGTTGGCCGGCTCACTCTGTGAAGCTGCGGCCGCACTTGCTCCCATTTGCGTTGTGATTGTGGGTGAGAGCTCTGCCCGCCAAGGCCAAGGCCGTGAGTACCAACTGAGGCCCAAACTGAGGGTGGAGGGGCCCCACACAGCATCTTCCTTCATCACAGTTTACCCTGAGGCAGCTTGGACCTCCCGATAGGACAGATGGCCAGTCTCTGCCTCAGGACCACCTGGCTTGTGACACAGGGTTTGAACTTTGGGCCCGAAAGATGAACTAGGTCATCGATATTAGTGGGGGATTAGAGTATCTTAGAGACCCTGACATCTAAGCTTGCGTGTGACCTGTGTGCTCGAAACATCACGGGGCACCCTGGTTGGGTAGTCCAGCTGGTTAGCGCTGTCCCGATGCACCAAGGTTCGATCCCCGGTCAGGGCACATAGAGGAGTCAACCAGTGAATGCACAAATAGGTGGAAATAACAAATCGATGTTTCTCTCTCCCCCTTCTCTCCAAACAAACAAACAAACCATGAGACTACTTTGCAGGGAGAAGCAGTCTGCACTGTTTTGTTAAAACCTAGTGCATTTGATCTCTGATTACTTAGGAATTTATATAGCTTTTCTTTTCTTTTTTAAAAAATGTTTTTGTTGATTTTAGAGAAACATCGATGAGAGAGAACCATCCATCGGCTGTCTCCTGCACACTCCTGACTGGGGATCGAGCCCATAATCCGGACATGTGTCCAACCAGGAATTGAACCAGCGATCTGAGGGTGGTAACCATCTGAACTACACTGGCCAGGGCTAGCCAGCTTTTCGAAATTATCACTTCAGACAGGAAAAAAAAAAAAATCATTTTGGCAGGGAAGTTGGCCTGATTGCAAGGTTATCAAACACATCCAAGATAAACCTGGCAGGCGCTTAGTAAGTATTTGTTGAATGAATGAGTGATAGCCTTGCCAACAGAATTAAAAAGGCTTTTCATTTCATGTTTATTATCAGTGCATCAATATAGAACATTTTATAATGATTAGTGAGACAGGTGGATACCAAGTTTTCCCAACACCATGTGCTGGTATGTTCCTGTAAGTTTCATCAATTCCTCCCCCCAAAAAACCACGAACACAATTTGAGGAGATGGTGATGCCATCAGCACAATTCACTCAGATTACAAAAACGTCAATACTTAAAATCACACACGTGTAAAAAGACTCCTCAAAAACGTCTTAACGGCGAGCTTCAAAATTCACTCCGGAAATGTAGGCAGTTTTTTCAAAGTTTGTCTTTACGATTTTTTTTTTTAATGTTAAAAAAATACGGTGAGGAGTGTGTTGAGAGAGGCAGAAAACAAGGAGCTTCCGGCTGGTGGATTCAGCATGTCTGAGCGAGGATATGTTATAAATAAAAGTCTTTCGCACGGCATACACGGGAGCGGTTCGGGCACCCGTGGCACCCACAGGGCAGGCGTCTCCTTGAAGGATGCTCTCATTTATACAGGATCTTCTGTAAGATGGAGTTGGCTACCTCCAAGGATTCCTCTTTGACTAGAACGATATCATAAGCGTCCATGTACTTGTCTAAGAGCTCATCCACCTGATCAACGACAGCAAGAAAAACCATCAAGATTAATAGTCAGGGAGAAGCAAAGAATTGCAGTATGAATCACATGGTTATGTTACATCTGTTGAGCAAAAAAAAAGGTTTTATGAGAGTGAATTTAATAAAAGACTAACCTTTATGAAACATTTGAAATGAAGCAGTACTTTTCAATATTCAAGTTCTTTTTTTTAAAATTATTTTTTATTTAATGTTTGAATTTTTCATTTTATTTATTTATTTACTTATTTTTAGGAAATATTCCATTTTTTAAGGTTTTTCCCGGTTGATGTGGCTCAGTGGCTGAGTTTCAACCCATGCACGGGTTCAATTCCCTGTCAGGGCACATGCATGGGTTGCAGGCTCGATCCCCGACAGGGGGCGTGCAGGAGGCAGCAGAACGCTGTTGATGTTTTTCTCTCATCGATGGTTCTCTCTCTCCCTTCCTTTCTCTCTAGAATCAATGAAAAACAGTTCTTACGGCTCACTGACAGAAATTTTTCCACTTAGGGGCTTCTCTCCCTACATGAATTCTCTCTATTCCAGTGGTTCTCAAATGGGGATACGGTGCCCAAGGAACATTGGCAATGGCTAACGTTTTGATTCTCCTGACCTGGAGTGCTAGTGGCACCAAGGGAGGAGAGGCCTTTCATAACGTACACCCTTCCTTCCCAGCACTACAGTGGACCCCAACTCCTTTACTCCTCACCCAGGGAAAGGGGGAAAGACAACCCGGACGGCTCCAAAAGAACCGCTTTCTCAGGAACCCAGGACAGCAATTACCTCCCAAGTTTCACCCTCCTTTTTTCCTTCTTAACAAAACAAAACATTTTTTAAAAATATATATTTTACTGATATATATATTTTTTTTACAGAGTGGAAGGGAGAGGGACAGAGAGCTAGAAGCATCGGTGAGAGAGAGACCGATCAGCTGCCTCCTGCACGCCCCCTACTGGAGATGTGCCCGTAACCAAGGTACATGCCCTTGACCGGAATCGAACCTGGGACCTTTCTGTCCGCAGGCCGACGCTCTATCCACTGAGCTAAACCAGTTTCGACAAAACAAAACATTTTTATTGACTTATATTTAGAGAGGGAGGGAGAGAGAAACATCAATGTGAGAGCAACACATTGGTCAGCTGCCTCCTGCACGCCCCCTATTGGGCACTGACCCCGCAACCCGGGCATGTGCCCTTGACTGGGAATCAAACCGGCAACCTTTAAGTGCAAGGGACCACACCCGACCAGCTGAGCCACACTGGCCAGGACAACCCTCGTGTTTCCTTAAGAGGAAATGAGGTTTATACACTTACCTTATCGTTTAGATACCCAATTTTCAGGATGTGTTCCACATTAGCTACTCCGTCTGCCATTCTCAAGTCTCCTTGAGAGTCTCCCAGCAGAATGATGTTGCTGTTGTCCTTCAGTTGATTGAAATACTCTGTGTTCTTCAAGGCCCCGTCATGTTTGTTGAATACATGAATCAGGTCTCCTTTAAATCCTTTGAGCACTCCCTATTCCAAAGACATACATCCTTTGAGATAACAGGCTTTCCAAATTTGACTTGTCGTGGTTTCACATTCACGATAGGTAAGAAGGACTCTGAGAAGTCACTAACTCTCTAGAGATACTTTAAATGTTAAACATGGGTTGAAAGCCCGATTTTTTTACTTTTCATCTGGTTCCTAACCAGAAGGTGCCATTTTGTGTATGTTATATTGTCTTGACTAGAAGAACTAGTCCAATTATGTTAGTTCTAAGCCACTTCTTTTTCCTCATCCATGGATGTTAATTCTTTAGAGTTGTCGCATTAAAATTAGTAAAATTGCCCTAACCGGTTTGGCTCAGTGGATAGAGCGTCGGTCTGTAGACTGAAGGGTCGCAGGTTCGATTCCGGTCAAGGGCATGCACCTTGGTTTCGGGCACATCCCCAGTAGGGAGTGTTGTGCAGGAGGCAGCTGATCAATGTCTCTCTCATCAATGTTTCTAACGCTCTATCCTTCTCCTTTCCTCGCTATAAAAAAAAAATTAATAAAATATATTTTTAGGAAATGAGTAAAATTTCTCATGTAATGTAAGATTGGTCTACAGCTTGGGGAACAAAAGTTGAAGCAGAGTTATTATGTTTGAAACATGGGCATGGACACCACACTGCGAGAGATGAGGAGGCCCATCGTGGGCCTATGAATTTGGCCTCATTTAAGGAGCACCCCCATGAAATAATAAATAACCTCATGCATGGATACGATTAGAACAGGTTCAGATTTTAAAAGCAATGACAGGGCATGACCTGATATTCTTACATTGTCGTCAAAATCCATGAAGTTGGACACCACTCTGACATTGGAGTAGTAAACGCCGGCCTGCCGGATAACCTCTTCCAGCACGTCTCCGATGCCGGCCGAGAATATGAACACGGGGATGCTGTGCTGCTGGAGCTTGTCAAAGAAGTTCTCGTAGCCTTCCCTGCGGGGCGGAGTGACGGCGTGACGGTCAGGAGCCAAGGCCTCTCTCTTTTCCCCCCGACGTTTAGAAAGCCACGTGTTCCTATGACTCCCTTAGTTCTCAGTTCAGAACAGAGCGCCAGGGGCCTGTGACTGATGCCTGAGACTAGCACAAGGTTTTCAAGCCATGGTTAACTTCTTGCCCTCCTGTTAGTACATTCTCATAGTAAAAATGAGATGATCGTAGACGTGCATTGAATATGGAGAAGCCTACAGTGCAGAATTGAGGCTCCTGAACAGCACACGCCATTAAACCTGAGCTTGGAAGCCCCGTCTGGGGTTAGCTGCATGGCCTGCTGCTGGCCGCTCTGTTCCTGTCCTCCCCATTGCTGGAAATGCAAACAGCAAGGACCTTGCTGGATTCCCCGACACACGGCCCCTCTCCTGCCTGAGCCGCGGCAGCTACAGGTAATGGTTTCATCTTCAATCTCCTCCTCCTTTTCCCTCGCCCTGGCTCTAGGTAAGCTGCCCGACAGAGGGATGAAATGCCAGCAGTCCCCACCCTCTGACAACTGACTGCTTTCCTCAGAGATGAGTCACCTTTAACGTAGCATCCAAAAAAAAGCTGAAACCAGTTTGGCTCAGTGGATAGAGCGTCGGCCTGCGGACTGAGGGTCCCAGGTTCGATTCCCGTTCAGGCATGTACCTTGGTTATGGGCACATGCCCAATAGGGGGCGTGCAAGAGGCAGCTGATTGATGTTTCTCTCTCATCGATGTTTCTGGCTCTCTATCCCTCGCCCTTCCTCTCTGTGGAAAATCAATACAATACTTAAAAAAGAAAAAGGAGAAAGAAAAAGCAGCCTATTTGCCTAGTGAGTTGAAGAATTTAAGAGGTAGTACAGAGAATTGAAAATAAGCTTTAACGTGTTAATATCCAATAATTCACCTACTAGGAATACTTGTATCATTTGCTAAAACATATGTACCTTTCCGAGAGATTATTTTCAGGGGACTTGGAGAATTCAGAAAGTAGATTTATGTCCATTTGAAAAGAGGGTACACATCATGAAAACAGGGTGCAATATGACTTATAACATTCTTTTTTATAGTTCATATCTTTGAAAAGTATTTTTGCTAAAAAAAACAACAACACCAAAAACTTCAAAATGGTCTTGTTTTCCTAACTTTGTAAGTCTTGAGATTTTAAATGTGGAGAAAGAAAATATAAATTGGTGCTTCAAGCTCATGGGCTTTCCTTCCCTGAACCAGGATCTGACGTGTCATTCTCAATTCCTCATCTCGCCACTTTTATTATGTGATAGGCGGCATGTTCTGGATATGTTTTTATAGGGGATATTATTACATATTACTTTAATAAATATTTCAATACCCTCTTTGAATACGGCATGTAACAGGTCAGGTCTGTAGACAACAACAACAACAAAAAACCCAAGAAACTTACTTGAGCATAACATCCGATTCTGCCACAATTTCTTTAAGTTTAGCTCTCGGGATAGCCTGTTCAACAAGCAGGCGATGTGATTTAGTGTACCTGGAGTTTAGGCCCAAAGAGAAAAGAAGATCAATGAGAGGGAATTAGTACGATTCTCTTTCTGGCAAAGCATTCTTCGGTGTGTGACAATGCAATATTCCATTCATGCTATTTTGGAGTTAAATTCCAGATCTTTACATTCATTACTAATGAGCGTATACCACACACACACACACACACACACACACACAAAGATGATATACACGTTCTCACTGCATTTCCCAGTTCTCCAAACTCTGGCTTACTTTAAGTGTGTTAATAAGACAATGAAAGGATTCTAGGGTTAAACCTTTCCTCGGTCTATGTATACGAGCTCCAACCTCAGCAAGCATAATAATTTCTTTGATTCCAGAAGGAGTTGGAGCAAAGCCATTTTTAAAGGCCCGGAGTCTGCATTTTCATGGAATGCCTAAGCACTGAGGATGCTGCCGAGGATGCAGAAGAAAAGATCCTTCCTCTGCGAGGTTTTATCCACACACAGGTGCTTTGTAATCAGGTAAAAGCACCTGTGATCACACCGTGTCAGTACAATGGGCCTTTAGAACCTCTCTACCTGACACCCACAAACCCCCCCTATAATATTCTTTAGTGAAACGCCCTCTCCGGCTGGCTCCCGTCCTGCTAGTGAGCTCATTCTCCCAAAAAAGCTATACAATTGCTAGAACATTCTACTAGTCATTCCTAGACAGTCCTGTCATCGTGCTGAAATCCATGTTCTAAGCCAGTGGTTCTCAACCTTCCTAAGGCCGAGATCCTTGCATACAGTTCCTCATGTGGTGGTGACCCCCAACCACGAAATGTTGCTACTGTGATGCATCGTGATGTAAATATCTGCATTTTCCCATGGTCTTAGGTGACCCCTGTGAAAGGGTCGTTCGATCCCCAAAGGGGTCGCGACCCACAGGTTGAGAACCGCTGTTCTAAGCCTTCCGCGTCTGGTTCCAGAGTCGAACCTCTTTTCAACACTTCCTACCATGAACACCGATGAAGTGTGCCAGGTACGCGGGTAGGTGATGGGATCATGGATATCAACCTCATGTCTGGTCTCCTAGGATTCTAAAGCCACTCAAAGCTCCATTCTTTGAAATGTCCCTCAAATGGAGGGGCTCCAGTGTCGGGGTGTATCTTAGCGGCTGCTCTGACCCCCTGAGTGTCAGCGGTTCTCCACTTATTCCCCCGGGAGGCAGCACCTGCTGGCAGTGTGCCCTGCTCAGAGTGGAAGGGTGCATTTCCATGCATGCAGCCCCAGCAGAGGCCGGCCGGTTCTCAGCACAGAGTCCATCTAAATCCTAAGTTTTCTGGACACACTGGGCCACATCTTGGCCAGAGACTTCAGAGAAAACACATTCTTGTTTGGAGCTTCAGGCTTAGGTGCAGAATTTTAAATTTGTTCCTCCTGAAATCTTCATCTTCAGAAACAAACAAAAGCAGAACCAAACTGATTCTCGACTGTGAGAATGACTAGAGAATTACCGTATTTTCCGGCGAATAAGACGACTTTTTAATCCAGGAAAATCTTTGCAAAAGTCGGGGGTCGTCTTATACACCGGGTGTCATCTTATAAGGCAAGTATATTCCAAACTCTGTATTTTAACTGGAAAAGTTGGGGGTCGTCTTATACGCCCAGTCGTCTTATACACAGGAAAATACGGGTAGTTGGTTTTGATCCCTTTAATCACTTGCTCTAACTCACTGGAGAATGTATTAATCTATGTGCACATGGTACGGGGCGGGAGGGAGGGGAAAGATACCATTAGTTGTAACTGTTAGGTCATGTTATTATATTTGAACGCTCCCCCTGTGAATCCACACTTACCATTCTACCATATAAGGATACTTCTGTTCTACCGTAAGAAGAGGGTCAGTTTCAATCGCATAAAATTTTTCCTTTAGTTCCAGTAACTAGAAAGAAACAGATACCTAAATCAGGAAGGCTGCAGAGCTGTATTTAAGAGCTTCATTTTATAGGAAGCAAAACTATGTGACAAGTGTTTTCCATGAACTGCTTTAAACGGTAAAGAGGGGAGCATGAATACCTATTACATATAGCAGCTGAAAAGACCTGTGTTGGTTTTGGTTTACATGTAACTAAATAGACCTGCAAAAAGGCTGCTTTTCTTTATTTTTTTTTAAAGTACTTTCAGTTCAGCAATTCAGTGAAACCAACTAATAATCAAATTCTCACTACACAAACATTTTCATTCTCATATGAAAGTATTACCTTGGATTCATCTTTGGAATCTTATTTTGTTAAAAGAGATACAGACAGACGCCTACTCAAAAAAGCAGAGAGCTAAGGCAATTTCCTGATCAATTGAAAGGAGCAAAACCTACATGAAAACCAAAGTAGTTTTGTTTAACTTTCCAGTTAATGTAAAGGCACCAGAATATTTTGGTAGTCATTTACCAGTTTTTCATGTAAGTTTTGTTGTTATTAAAATGTTACTGGTAACTTTTTCTTTGAAATGAGTTGAGTACTATAATCCGAAGAATAAACCTAACATTTATTGAGTGTTTACTATGTCCCAGGTATGGCTATGAGCCCTTAGCGTTCATTCTCGTTTGTGTGAATGAACCTGAAGAAATTCTCAGGCAAAAATGGTAACGAAGGCTTTCATAACTGGGTTACTGTGAGTGCTTTTACCTTTTTTCGACATTCATCTGAAACCAGCTTACAGTTGTCAATGACATCTAAAGAGAAAAAGGAGAGGAAGAGAGAGGAACATCAATGATGAGAGAGAATAATTGATTGGCTGCCTCCTGCACACTCCCTACTGGGGATCGAGCTCACCACCCAGGCTTGTGCCCTGACTGGGAATCAAACCATGACCTCCTGGTTCACAGGTTGACACTCAATTACTGAGCCACGCCGGCCGGGCGAGTATCATTTTAAAAACTGAATTGTCTCATTTAGAAAACAAAATAGGCGTCTTATCTTAGCAAGACATTTTAACTTAGAATGTATTTAATAGCGTATTCTTTAACTAATTTACACTTAAATGGTAGTGTCCCGATGTCAGTGGTTTTGCGTGGGGGTGCAGGCAATTTAGTAATACGTTACTAATTAATAAATGCTGTTTCTGTAAGTTAACCCAAAATTGAAAATCCATTTACATTTTTCTTGAGTAATGAACAGACCACATTTGGAGAGGAAAATTTCAGACTTCTTTATTCCTCTTGCAACCAAAGCCATACAGAAAATAGCCATTTATATAGCATTAGAGGCCCGGGGTATGAAAATTCATGCACTGGAGGGGGGGTCCCTCAGCCTGACCTGCCCCCCTCTCACAGTCCAAGAGCCCTCAGGGGTGGGAGGCGATCCGGTGATCAGGGGAAGGCAACGCCCCATCCATCACACCTCTGCTGCTGCCACTGCTGGCAGCTCAAGCCTTGGCCGGCCCTGGTTATCTGAGCCTTGGGTGGCCCTGGGCGGCTGGGCAGCCACTACCTGAGGCTTGTCTATGCTTCAGGCTGGCCCTGGGTGGCCGGGGCTGAGGAGACTGGGTGCCACCATCTTGTGGCTGTGAGTGCTACCATCTTTGAGGGTGGGGCATTCAATTAGCATATTCTTTCCTTATTGGCTATGGGCACCGCCATTTTTTGTGACAGCATGAGGGTCAATTAGCACATTCCTTATTTATTAGATACGATTATGTATTATTATAGAAGTAGAGGCCTGGTGCACAAAATTCATGCATGGTGGTGGTCCCTCAGCCCAGCCTGCACCCTCTCACAATCTGGGACTGCTAGCTCCTAACCGCTCGCCTGCCTGCCTGCCTCATCGCCCCTAATTACTTGCCTGCCTGCCTGATCACCCCTAACCACCTCTGCCTTGGCCTCTGCCATGGTAGCTTTGTCTGGAACAATGTCTGGAAGGTCGTTTGGCTGTCCAGTCTATTTAGCAAATTACTCTTTTATTATTATAGATGGGGGAAAAATAAACCCTAAACATATAATAAGAAAAAGCTGGTCTACGGCCACACCACCTTGAATGTGCCCAATCTCGTTTGATCTTGGGGGGAAAAAAGCAGGTACCCTCACTTTCAATGTCCAAAAAGGAGATAAAAAAACCCCAATCTCATAGATAATATCAGTAGAAAAGGATCTTCAAACAATGGTTGTTTCCGTGAATTTGTTAATAGGGCCACACTTACTATGACATGTTGGACATCTTTTTCCTTTGTAGGAAAATCTACTCAGTGTCATATCAAAGTCTGTTATTATCTGTAAGAAAAGGGGAAAATCCATTATGAAAACACAGCCCCAAGGCCAGACGCGTATCTGCAAGCTTGCCAGAGGCACAAGTCCGTGCTCGGTGTCCCGCCCCCATTCTAAGCTATTCCCTCCACACTGAGTTTTCTAATGCAGCTCATATACCTAGCCCCGAGAATTGCCTTAACTACAAGCAACACCGTACATGCCCAAGCGTTACCACATGAAATCTGATTCATCAGTACAGGAATTTGCAATTGCAGGCCATAGAAATAAAACACTGCACAATTTCAACCCCCGGGGCCAATGTACAAAAATGCAATGAAAGCATTTAACCTGTATGAAGCTGAGTCACTGACACTGTTACAGTCCAGATGTAACTTGTCTATAGAGGTAAATAAACTATACCAATCAATGAGTCATACCTGGTACAGTTTGCCAGCTCTTGCAATTTAGGAGATTGGGTTAAATATTTTTTTCAAAAATATAAAGAAAAAAAAAAGATTTATTTTCACTGACTATCCAGACTGTTGATTTAGTTTACATTTATTTTTTTTAAACATATATTTTATTGATTTTTTACAGAGGGGAAAGGAGAGGGAGATAGAGTTAGAAACATCGATGAGAGAGAAACATTGATCAGCTGTCTCCTGCACACCCGCTACTGGGGATATGCTTGCAACCAAGGTACATGCCCCAGACTGGAATCGAATCCGGGACCTTTCAGTCTGCAGGCTAACGCTCTATCCACTGAGCCAAACCAATCTCGGCTAGTTTACATTTAAAACATACATTAAAAAAAAAACATTTTAAAGCCGAAACCAGTTTGGCTCAGTGGATAGAGCGTCAACCTATGGACTGAAAGGTCCCAGGTTCGATTCCGGTCAAGGGCATGTGCCTTGGTTGTGGGCACATCCCCAGTGGGGGGCGTGCAGGAGGCATCTGATCGATGTCTCTCATTGGTGTTTCTAACTAACTCTCTATCCTTCTCCCTTCCTCTCTGTAAAAACAACAACAACAAAAAACACGTAGTGACAACTTAATTTGAATTATTCTGATTTAATTAAAAGATGGACTAACAACTGAAAACTGTGTATATTTGACATTATTCTTAAAATAGTTGAAGACGTATGCACAGCATTAGTTACATTAGTACTTAATATTAAAGACAAGCTAAATTTATTTCAAGCCTATTAGGTTCTGTTCGTTTACAGCCGGGCGTTCTATGTATTTTTGACAAGTGCTAGACCCATCTTTCACATTTTACGTTCCGAAAGGATAGGCAAAGCTTGTCTATCTAAACTGTCTTTGCTGAGATTTCAGCAAAACAGGAGATGAATATGTCGACTTGAACATCGGAAATAAAGGCCTCGTGATGGCTTCTCACCTGAAGTTTGACAGCTCCCCCCTTGATGAGACCGCAGATGATTTCTTCTACTCTTGTGGGGTTCTTGATGCGAACCGAGCTCTTCTGGAATTCTGGCATCTGAAATAAAAGGAGAGTAACCGATTATTTTTAATTTCTCATTTCTCAGGTTCCTTTGGTACCAAGCAGCAGCTTATATTATTTAAAGGTTTTAAGATACCGAGGCATTATATAAAAACAAGCAAAATCCATGGTATCAAATTATCATTTATACATAACATTTTTCAAAGCACATCAGCAGTTCCCATCTAGAAGATTAAGATAAAACTACATTGGTAATTAACACATTATCAATGTTAATTTGTCTAATTATAAAAGTCATGCATGCTTATCACAGAAGCTACAGAAAAAGAAATTGCTTGGAATTCTATTACCCAAAGATAAACAACCGCATTATTTTTCATTATTTTCATACCTCTGATTGCAAACATGCGTGTATATGCCCAGTTTATCTCATTCTTATAATTTACTTTTGCATTGGGTTTTGTGAATATTTTTATATTAGAAGCTAGGTGCATGATTTTGTACACGGTTGGGGTCTGGCGGGCCTGCCCTGATAAAGGCCAATGGGGGGGGAGGGGCCACAGGAGGTTGGTCAGCTGGCCCTGACCCCTGGTTGAACTCCCGGTTGAGGGTTCAATTTGCATATTAGCCTTTTATTATATAGGATTAATATATAGGATAGATAGTTATAAGAAAATGAACAGAACTCCTTAACCAAAATGGAATGCAAGAACTGAATAGAGCAGTGGTTCTGAACCTTTCTAAAGCCGCGCCCCTTTAATACAGTTCCTCATGTTGAGGTGATCCCCAACCATAAAATTATTGTCGTTGTTACTTCATAGCTGTAATGTTGCTACTGTTATGAATCGTAATGTAAATATCTGTGTTTTCCGATGGTCTTAGGCTCTACAGCAGTGGTTCTCAACCCGAGCCTATGACCATCGGAAAACACAGATATTTACATTACGATTCATAACAGTAGCAACATTACAGCTATGAGGTAGCAAAGAAAATAATTTTATGGTTGTGGGTCACCACCACATGAGGAGCTGTATTAAAGGGTCATGGCATTAGCAAGGTTGAGAACCACTGGAATAGAGAATATTTGAACTTTGTGTTAAAAGAATTTTCTTATAAGAACCTTTCTGCTTGTGATTTAATTTGTATTCACATTTACATCTTCAAAACTTTATTCGAAGAAAGGAAACAAATATTATACGATTATTTACCTTTTTTAAAAAAATTTATTTTCATTGATTTCAGAGAGGAAGGGAAAGGAAGAGTGAAAGAGAAACATCAATGATGAGAGGGAATCATTGATCAGCTGCTTCCTGCACGCCCCCTAGTGGGGGACCAAGCTGGAAACCCCAGGCATATGCCCTTGACTGGAATCGAACCTGGGACCCTTGAGTCCACAGGCCAGTGCTCTATCCACTGAGCCAAACTGGCCAGGGCTACCAGTTCAGCTGTTTCCCAAGGTTTCTAATCTTGTCCTTTCCGTAGAGACAGCACGGGACTGATAGACTTACCCGATCAGGCTCTCTTGTCGCAAAGATCTAAGACCTAGGGGATTTTTTCATAACCGTGTCCATTACCCAGTGACCTGTGATAACATCGGCGAGAACACTCCCAGAATAACAGAATATGAGATGGATATTGTCAGGTACAAGCCAGTACCTGATTTGAGCGTCAATAATTGTCTTTGTACACTGCGGGCCGACTATTAAATGATCTAGAAAGGACAAGATTAAAAACATTGGGAAACAGCTGAACTGTTTTCCCAAGACTGCCAGGTGGATGCAGAAGTGTACAGGAGAGAGAAATACCGACATGAACATTGTCTCCATGCACGACACACCTGCATGTCCACCCACAACACCCTTCCTCTTAAAGAGCCGCGTTTAGGGAGGACCAGATCCCCTGCAATGTGACCAGCTTTCACACGGTGAGCCTGTTCATTTCACCGGATTTACCGGGTTTCAATCCACTGAAGATCCTCTAAGTATTGACAGTGACTTTTCAATAGAAAAATTGAAAAGGGAAGAGAGAAACGAACAGGCCTGTGCTCCTAGATTCCTTTTATTTATTCCTGAATCCATTCTTGGCTTAACAAAGACTTACCATGTGTCCACCGGTGACAGACAGTCTTCCTACACTCAGGGACCAGGCCGGATGAGCACTGTCCCACCGATTTGCCGGCTGAGTTTTAGGAGCCGCTGCTGTTTTGGGGAACCTCACTTCCAGAGCGTCCCCACAAACATCTCCGCCAGTAAATTCATCTAACACTGCTCCTACCGCGGCCTTAGGTGACAGATGCAACAAACATCTTCCCGCTCGTAAATTCATCGAACAATGACATTCTGCTCCTACCGCGGCCTTAAGTGACAGATGCCACAAACACTTCGGCTGGTAAACTCATCTCACACCGACATTCTGCTCCTACCTCGGCCTTAAGTGACAGATGCATCATAAGCAGCACCTGCTCCATTCAATAACCCGTCGCTTTGAAAAGCCGCGGAGGACACATGTCACCGGCTGTACTTTCTCCCAGAAAATGAAACATCTGACTCCCGTGTGTCTGAACCCAGGACACAATCCTGCCTCTAGCGAGCCACCTCCTCGGGCTTCCGAGAACCGAGAGGAGCACAGGACCGAGCCGGCTGCAGCGGAGGCCGGGGTCTGCGAGGCCAACCCCTCCCCGCCCAGCGCGAGCGGCACCCCAACCCCGGGCCTGACCGAACAGGGACGAAGGCACCGGCGTCCCCGCTCTTGCACCGCCCGCCGCCGCTCCCTTCCAGACACCGGAGCGGCGGGTCCGAGCGCCACGCCAGCCAAATGCCAGGGACAAGAACAGGTGAGAGAGCAGCTGCCTTCTCCAGAGAACACGGGGGGATGGGGGGTGACAGGTGTGAGAAATGGAAGCATCATCATCCTGTCTGCCGTGCGTGGTACGGTGACACCACCCCGCCCTCCCCGCGGTACACATCCAACGTCACTACTTCTCAGCTGTCGGGCATTTCACTCCAATGTCTTTTCACATTTCACAGGGAGAGAGCAAGTCATTCATCGGCCGCCTCCTGCACGCCCCACACTGGGGCTCCAGCCCACAGCCTGTGCCCTGACCGGGAATCGAACCCTGAACGCCTGGTTCATAGGTCGATGCTCAACTGCTGAGCCACACGGGCTGGGCTTACTCCTCTATTTTAGCTAGAACTAGAAATAGAACTTTGTCCCTATGTAGGAAATGTGTCAGAGATGATCCGTTAAGAAGCACACTGCACGCCAAAACCGGCTTGGTTCAGTGGATAGAGGGTCAGCCTGCGGACTGAAAGGTCCCACGTTCGATTCCGGTCAAGGGCATGTGCCTTGGTTGCGGGCACATCCCCAGTAGGGGGCATGCAGGAGGTGGCTGATCGATGTCTCTCTCTCATTGATATTTCTAACTTTCTATCCCTCTCCCTTCCTCTCTGTGAAAAATCAATAAAATATATTTTTGAAAAAAGATATTAAAAAAAAAAAAGCACACTGCAGGAGGTATGCATCTCATCCCACTTTTTGTTGCCTCCTCAGATCTCCTCTCCCACATCCTGGGACAGAAATGCACCTGTCTGCTGGGTGGCACATAAAGTCACCATGCTTCACAGAGGAAGGGCAAGCTACTGTGATTGGTCCAAAGACGTTTCAATTATATTCCGATACAATTTGGGGGGAAAATAAATAAGAGGCTAAACATTCCCATCATTTGTGAACGAAGAAAGCAGATTCCTGTTGTACGGCCACAAGGAAAAGCTTTGGGAAGGAGCAAGGTTGATGGGTGCCCGATCTGAGTCAACACTCAGGATGACTAAGAAAACTAACATACATCCCTTCTGGCTGATCTTTACACTACTGTATTTGCGCAGATAAAACCGGGAAAATTCAACATGTCGTCTACTTCCTCTTAGTCTACTTCCCTAGTAAAAAAGCAGGGATTTCTAAAGATGTTGATTTCAAAGATACACAGGTTTATTCAAACTCTATAGCGTTATTATTTGACATTATCTTACAGATACACTTATTGAGATATAAAGGACAAGATATAAATGAGTAGCTGCATGGAATTTGTCCTAGTGATGTTTATCTGTATTTTTCCAAAAATAGTCTACCTAAAAGTTAGTTTAAATTACTTAAGAATGTCTATCCAAAAGCGTCCAGGGGATGTATTTTTTCTTTGTTTTCTAAGGTTAACATTTGGTACAAGCAAAAGCCTTCGTTATTACATTGGTGTAAAGGAGTAAGTACTGCCCAGGCAGTGTGGCTCAGTGGTTGAGTATTGACCTATGAACCAGGAGGTCACAGTTCGATTTCTGGTCAGGGCCCACCCTCCAATAGGGGGCGTGCAAGAGGCAGCCAATCAATGATTCTCGCTCATCATTGATGTTTCTATCTTTCCCTCTCTCTGAAATCAATAATATATATATATCTTTTTAAAAAGAAATTAGGCACTAGGATTTTTTATGTAACTACATAAAAAGTACAGATTGAGCTGAAACCGGTTTGGCTCAGTGGATAGAGTCTTGGCCTGCAGACTGAAGGGTCCCAGGTTCGGTTCCGGTCAGGGGCACATACCTTGGTTGTGGGCACATCCCCAGTGGGGAGTGTGCAGGAAGCAGCTGATTGATGTTTCTCATCGATGTTTCTAGCTCTCTATTTCTCTCCCTCTCTGTAAAAAAAAATCAATAAAATATATATTAAAAAGGAAGTATAGATTAAAATACGCCTACGAAGACTGGCACATTTACTCACATACACAGATGATTCAATGATTTATGGGAGGATTATGCTTTACTAAATTTTAGTGAGAACCATCTCCCCCTCCCTCCCACATACAGGATATCCCAAAAAAATGTATATATACTTTAATAACTGACATCTGCAGATCCTATATTTTAAAAATGAAATATATTTTAATAAATACTGCCTTTATAATGTGTATATGTATATATTTGGGACACCTTGTATTTGTCCTGTCTCCACATTAAGGTCATGTAGGCAAAATTCTTTCTTTCATTCATTCACCATATTGTTAGTAAATATAAGGCACTATGTGTTTGTTGTTCTTTTGTTTGTTTTTTTCTTTTCTTTTTAATATATTTTATTGAATTTTTTTTTTCTTTTACAGAAAGAAAGGAAGATGGATAGTTAGAAACATCAATGAGAGAGAAACATCTATCAGCTGCCTCCTGCACACTTCCTGCTGGGGATGTGCCCACAGCCAAGGTACATGCCCTTGACTGGAATTGAACCTGGAACCTTTCAGTCTGCAGGCCTACGCTCTATCCACTGAGCCAAACCGGTTTCGGCTCTTTTTATTTTCTGAAGGCACTATGTTAAACAGTTCTGTAAGTAACACAAAGCCTTAATAAGACATACCTCTTACCCTTAAGATACATATTCTAGAATATGGATTGTAATAACTATTGCCTTGTCAAGACATCCAGATAAAATACAAGTGGAACAGACATTATTTATGCTGAGCTAGGCTTTCCAAGAGAAGCAGGATTTGGATGTGCTGAGATTGGGGAGGAATCAAAGTACAGGGTGTAATGGGGGAGAAAGATAAATAGCTCTGTTTGTCTATGACCTAAGTGGACATGGAAAGTGTGTGTGTGTGTGTGTGTGTGTGTGTGTGTGAAGTTTGGAGGGAGAGATTTTTAGAAAAGCAAACCCAAGGCAAAAAGTGTGTAAAATACATCACCTTGATAGAAACAATATATAAATATACATCATCTTTGGCTTCTTCTCCTTCCATAGTCTTTTTATGGCTACATACAAGTTACTTGCTTCAAAAAGAGACGCATGTTTGCCAAACGGGCGTGGCTCAGTGACTGAGTGTCAACCTAAGAACCAGGAGGTCAGGGCACCTGCCTGGGTTGCAGGCATGTCCATCCCCAGTGGGATTGGAAGCTGATCAATAATTCTCTCTGATCGTTGATGTTTCTAATCTCTCTCCCTCCCTCTATGAAATCAATAAATATTTTTTTGTTAAAGAAAAGAGCTGTACAGACAAAAAAAAAAGGCTAAAAGAACTTCTTACCACGAAATCAATACTGCAAGAAATGCTCAAGGGGCTGGTATAAGAAGAAGAAATAGAAAGAGAAGAACACAGGCATAAAGAGTAAGACTGGCAAGAAAAAAGCACCTATCTGTAATAACCTAATGTGCCAATCAAAAGGCAGAGAGCAGCTAAATGGATAAGAAAACGTGACCTAACTACATGTTGTCTACAAGAAACTCATCTCAGAACAAAAAACTCACACCGAATGAAGGTGAAGGAAAGGGGAAAATTTTTCCAGGCAAATGGAAATGGGAAAAAAAAACACCCAAAACCTGGGTTAGCAATACTCACACCTGACCAAATAGACTTCAAACTGAAGGCCAGAGTGGCTCAGTGGTTGAGCATCAACCTATAAACCAGGAAGTCAAAAGTTTAATTTCGGGTCAGGGTACATGCCCAGGTTGTGGGCTTGATCCCCAGTAGGGGGTGTGCAGGAGGCAGCCCATCAATTATTCTCTATCATTGATGTTTCTCTCCCTCTCCCTGCCTCTCTGAAATCAATAAAAAGAAAATCTTAAAGAAAAAAAATGAAGGTCATAATAAGAGACAATGAAGGCCATGTCATAATACTAAAGGGATCAACACAACAAGAGGATATAACTCTGATAAACATAGGTACCAAATACAGAGCATCCAAATATGTATATTAAAAAAAAGAACTCCTAGAGGATTTTAAAGGAGAGATGAATAGCAATACAATCATAGTAGGAGACTTAAACACTGACATCACTGGATAAATCTCCTAGACAAAAAAAAATCAACAAGGAAACACTGAACCTAAACAATACTCTAGATCAGATGGGATTAATTGACATTTACAGAACATTTCACCCCAAAATTACAGAGTATACATTCTCCTGTAAGTGCACATGGGAAATTTTCAAAGATAGACCTCATGTTAGGACACAAACTAAATCTTACAAGATCACATCAAGCATCCTCTCACATTACAATGGCGTGAAATTAGAAATCAACTACAATAAAAACACTCAAACACGTGGAGACTAAATAGTATGTTATTAAACAATGACTGGGTTACCAAAGAGATCAAGAAAGAAAGAAGTAAAAAAAAAAAAAAATCTTCCTGGAAACAAATGAAAATGAATACACCACAACCCCAAATCTTTGGGGCACCGTGAAAGTCCTGAGAGGGAAGTTCATGGCATTACAGGCCTACCTCAAAAAACCAGAAAAACTTCTAAAGAAACTATCTACCATAAACTTAAAGGTTTAGAAAGAGAACAAGAAAAGCCTGGAGTAAGTACAAGGAAGGAAATGATAAAGATCAGGGTGGAAATAGATGACATAGAGACTAAAAAAAAAACAAAAACAAAAAAACCACAAAACAAAATATCAATAAAACCAAGAGCTGGTTCTCGGAAAAGAATAACAAAATTGATGTACCTTTAGTCAGACTCAAGAAACTAAGAGATTAGTAACCCTTTATCAGATGTATCGTTGCCAAATATGTCCTCCCAGCCGAAACCGGTTTGGCTCAGTGGATAGAGCGTCGGCCTGCGGACTGAAGGGTCCCAGGTTTGATTCTGGTCAAGGGCATGTACCTTGGTTGAGGGCACATCCCCAGTAGGGGGCGTGCAGGAGGCGGCTGATCGATGTCTCTCTCATGGATGTTTCTAGCTCTCTGTCTCTCTCCCTTCCTCTCTGTCAAAAATCAATAAAATGTATTTAAATATATATATATATATATATATATATATATATATATATATATGTCTTCTCACCTGGTGGGCCCCCTTCTTATTGGGTTGATATTTTATTTTGCTGTGCGGAAGCTTATTTTAATGCAGTCCCATCTGTTTCCTTTTTCTCTTAGTGGCCTTTGCCCGAGGAGCTGGATCTGTAAACATATTGCTACGACAGGTGTCTGAGATTTTGCTACCCCTGGCTTCTTCTAGGGTTTTTATGGTTTCGCGGCTTACATTTAAGTCTTTCATCCATTTTGCGTTTAAGTATCTCATGATCTCACTCCTATGTGGAATCTAATGAACAAAATGAACTGATGAACAGAATGGATCCAGAGACACAGAAGCATGAAGAGACTGATGAATTTCAGAGGAAAGTAGGGTAGGGAGGAGGGAGAGGGACATTAACCTATATGCATATATGCATAACCCACGGACAGACAAGTGGAGGCGAGGGAGGGGCGGATGCAGGGAGGAGGGGGTCAATGGGGAAAAAAATAAACAAAACGGACATCTGTAATACTTTCAACAACAAAGATAATTTTTAAAAAATGCTACTACATAGTTCCAGCACTCACTAACATGACACAGGAGATTAACATGGAGAGTGCTATGTGCTAGGAGGCACTTCGCATACTTTTTCATCCAGGGCAAGTAAGAACATTTCAGTGATAACACGAGTAAGGTCTGAGGATCTAACTTAAAACCTGGAGATTGTGGTTTAGAACTATACACGATTACACAGCGGAAATTTATATTTCTGTATAAGTGAAATCTGCTGAAAGAGCAGACCTTCAATGTTTTCACAAAAAACACAAAACAAAAATAAACCTCAGCAAAAAGAAGACAGTGAATCTGTGAAAAGCAATGGATGTGTGAATTAGAGGCATCCTTTCACAAGGCGTACACATGTCAAATCATACATTGTCTACTTAAAATACTTTGCAGTTTTATTTGTCAGTTATACCTCCATAAAGATGGGAGGGAGATACGAATAAGAACAAGAGTTTGGTGGTGCCGAAACCGGTTTGGCTCAGTGGATAGAGCGTCAGCCTACTGACTGAAAGGTCCTGGGTTCGATTCCGGTCAGGGGCATGTATCCTGGTTGTGGGCACATCTCCAGTAGGGGGCGTGCAGGAGGTGGCTGATCGATGTCTCTCTCTCATCGATGTTTCTAACTCTCTATCCCTCTCCCTTCCTCTCTGTAACAAATCAATAAAATATATTTAAAAAAATTCCCATTTAATAATAATAAAAAAGAGTTTGGTGGTGTCACTCCTGTTTCTTAAAGCTGAGGTTGTTGCCCTCATTCGAGGGTATCACAGCTCTTGAGGATCCAGGTAAGATTTGAAGCCAGTTCTGATCCCAAAGACTCTGTTTTTCTTACCTCAACCTGATGTCCGTAATGCAGTGAACCCTATTATTGTCCAAGGAGTTTGTTGGTGTTTTTTATTAATCCTCACCAAGGATATTTTCCCACTGATTTTTAGAGTGAGTGGAAGGGAGGGGCAGAGACAGAGAGAGAGAAACATTGATGGGAGAGACACACTGATTGGCTGCCTCCTGCCAGCGCCCCAAGGAAGGCTGGGGGTCGAGCATGCAACCGAGGCATGGCGTTCTTGACTGGAATGGAACCCGGGACCCTTCGGGCCAATGTCCTATCCACTAAGCCAAACCAGCTAGGGCCAAG
>JAAGEH010000337.1:2063712-2092349 GCA_011751065.1 Lasiurus cinereus
GTCTTTACTGCCATGGTGCATGTATGTATGCTCAAAAGAACATCAATCGTCTTGACTGCAGGGCAGTGGGGCTTAAAGGGACCGCTGATGTTTTTCTCCACATTTTCCTACGTTGCTTGAGAAACGTGAACAAGACCGGGCGTGGATTTGCTAAATAAATAAATAAATAACCTGAATATAAATAGTGAAAACTAATTTTTATGGTTAAAAAGAAATTTATTTATTTTTTTACAAAGTTCCCTTTCCTGCAGGAAATAAAAGCCAACGGTGGAGAAGGAAACCTTTGTTATGTGTTATGAATTTTTTTCCCAGTAAATTTTTAACTTGTAAAGAGGACAGGGCTGGCTCGCAGCCTGAGCGGCGGACCGCACGGGCTGAACGCCATGTGTCAGGGCCTGATTACGCTGGCCTGGACTCCACGCAGCTTTATCAGCAGGGATGGGGCGAAGCCACACAGCTGTCAATACATCTGTACACAGGCCTCCTCTTCACGCGCAAGAGAAATCAAACCCGCGCAACATCTCAGCAATCCGGCTTCGTGAAGGTGGCATTCTCTGTTAAAAACACCTTCTACCCCCATCGCCCGGCGTGGCTCAGGGGTTGAGCGTGCTCCTCTGAACCAGGACACCGCAGTTTGATTCCTGGTCTGGGCACATGCCAGGGTGGCTGGCTCAATGCCCAGTGTGGGGCCTGCGGGAGGCAGCGGATCAATGATTCTCTCTCGGAGAAATCAAGAACACCCAAACTGCTGCCTCGCACAACAATGTCAAAACTGCAGCTAAAAGACAAAACGGACACCATCCAGAACCACAGGGAGGCTGGCTGAGTGGAAATTCTACAGCTAGAAGGAAAGAGAGGGGCTCACGGAGACTCAGAGTAGCTGCAGGAGGCAGAGGTACTGAGACGCATGCACATGCAGAGGACTGGCGGCTGAGTGCGTGACTGGCTTTCTCAAGCGGGAGGGAGACAAAGCTCCCGACTGCGCTGAACCCCAGTTCCGGGTGAGACTCCGGGGGCCCAGACTCATTCGGGGAGAAACTGTACTGTCTGGCAGTGGGTGGCTTTCTCTCAGAGGTGCTCGCAGCGATTACTAGAGGACACTGAGACACAGGGGCCTATTAGGGCAGGGCTAATGGAAAACCAATGCTGTCTGCTCTGCCCTGAGACTCCGCCCCATCCAAGCTGAGCACAGAGGCTTTTGCAAGTCTTGTCTCATAAGGGTGTTTCCAGCACAGATGTTCTTCCCAGTGTAGACACAGCTGATGCTCACAGCTAATTGGCCTGGAGGTCAATTCCTCCCAGTGATACCACAACAATCAAGGCTTAACTACAACAATACTGTGCACACAGCCTACAAAGCCACTCTATCAACTCAGGGAAGCAGCCAAAATTGACGTGTCAGGGAATGCATATGTTGTAGATACAACAGAATGGACTTCTTAAAAAGTCCAGGAAGCGCACAGAACCCCAAACAAAAGGAATCCAACGGCTTTAAAAACAGGCCACTAACTAACTACCCAAACTTGGTCTCTCCAAACGTTAAAAACCTGGCACTGCTGTCTAAGGTGAGATGATTCACAGAGGAAATCTCTTATACTCTAGTAATGGGGGTGCCAGGGCAATGAGGTGATTCATTTTGAAAATACTTCCGAATTAATGGGGAAACATGGTGACTTAACTCTCCCCATACATTAACATGATTAACAATAAGAACTGCGACGCTATCACTTTAAAAGACGACAAGATCAATCATCTTCAACAACAAAGAGTGCAGGTGTGAGAGGTCCACCAGCATTTAGAAACACCAAGAAGAGCTTTCAAAATATGCATCACCTGACACACCAATCTTGGGTCCTGTGGAAATCAGACAGCGTACACAGATACCTAGTGGCAAAGGTGTACACTGCAGAGTGGTGTTGTGTGTTTTTTTAATATATTTTATTGATTTTTTTACAGAGAGGAAGGGAGAGGGATAGAAAGTTAGAAACATCGATGAGAGAGAGACATCGATCAGCCGTCTCCTGCACGCCCCACAGTGGAGATGTCCCCCGCAAGCAAGGTACATGCCCTCAACCAGCATCGAACCTGGGACCTTTCAGTCCGCAAGCCGACGCTCTATCCATTGAGCCACACCGGTTTCGGCAGCAGAGTTGTTTTGTAGTACTGGGAGCCTTAACCACCCTAAAGGACTGCCTGGCCCGCGTGGCGTAGCTGGTCGGTCTAGTGCACCGAAAGGTCTTGGGTTTGATTCCCATTCAGGGCCCATACCTAAGCTGCAGGTTTATGGAAGGCAACCAATCGATGTTTCTTTCTCAGTTCATTGTTATCTCTCTCTCTCTCCCTTTCCCTAAGATCACTAAATACATATTAAAAAAAACACACCTCAATGACCAATATCTAAATGTTCCTTAATACAGGAGAGCTGAATAAAGAGTGGCATACACATAACACGTAAAATGACACAACCCTTACAAATAATCGTTATGAATAGGTAAAATGTACTGTACATTTATGATGTGCCACATACTTCTTAAGCACCTGGCATTCCTCATCTCCTCTAACACTCATCATCCCAGAAGGCACGGGCTATTATTGGCCTCATTTCACAGGTGACTAAGGGATGGCTTGCAGCTGGCAAGTGGCAGAACTGGATTCACACTCGGGTCGCTCTGACTTCAGACCCTGTGCCTGTAAACCCCGGGACAGTCCTGCTCTGAGAGGGCGACAGTTACAGATGTGCTGAGGTGTGCCGGATCTACCACTACCAGTTAAAAAACGCCACCAGTGTCTACGGCAAGAGCCCAGTTTGGGGGATAAATTCCACAGGAGCTCCGGAAGTCTAAAACAGAACACGTAAGACAAGGATGGGACCCAGAGGCCATTTTTATGTCCTGAACTTTATGAAATAAATGAACTCCTTGGGAAATACAAAGCAGCTTCTTAAAAATGCCGCAGTCGAAGCACCAATCATGCCCCTAATAAAAAAAAAAGAAAGTGTCCTAGCCGGTGTGGCTCAGTGGATAGAGCGTCGGCCTGGGGACTGCAGGGTCCCAGGTTCGATTCTGGTCCAGGGCATGTACCTTGGTTGCGGGCACATCCCCAGTAGGAGGTGTGCAGGAGGCAGCTGATCGATGCTTCTCTCTCATCGATGTTTCTAACTCTCTGTCCCTCCCTCTTCCCCTCTGTAAAAAAAGTCAATAAAATATATTTAAAAAAAAGAAAGTTAATACACACACATACACACACAACCTTCAGAACCAGCCAACTCCATGCGGATAAGACTATTTACAACTATGTTTCTAAAACGGGGACAGAAACGAGGAATTCAGCCAGTTTACTCTGAAACAAGACAGAGACAGACAAGAAAGATGGCTACAATCTTATCAGGAGGGCCATGTCGGTCCCTAAGGGTAGAGGATGGCTCCGGCTTTCCTGGGGTTCCGCCTGCCAGTCCAAGGAGAGTGAAAACCGGGGGCCTGTGAGCTGCTTCCTGCCTACAAGGGGCTGCTGCCTTCTAGTTCCACCCGTAAGTGTCCATGCAGGGGGATGCGACGCTATGTCTGGTGGCCTGTCCCCCGGGGGAGGGACTAGCATTCTTCTAGCACAGCGGTTCTCAACCTGTGGGTCGCGACCCTTTGGGGGTCGAACGACCCTTTCCCAGGGGTCGCCTAAGACCATCGGGAAATGCAGATATTTACATCACGATGCATCACAGGAGCAACATTTCATGGTGGGGGGGTCACCACCCCATGAGGAACTGTATGCAAGGGTCGCGGCCTTAGGAAGGTTGAGAACCGCTGTTCTAGCACTTTCTTTGCCTGGGGGTCAGAGTCCCGGCAGCATGCACTCAACCTTTCTGTGCAAACTCATTTATTTTAAGGAGCACAGCCTTACGAGAAAGGTAATAATCCCCCCCCTCTTTTGACAGATAAGGCATGGAAGGTATGGAGCCGTGTTAAGTCACTTATTACTGAGGAAACTTCTGGACGAGAGCTTTAAGGCCTTTTCTTTTCCCACTTGGTATGCCGTTTCTGGGCAATAGCAGACACATCACAATCGCACGAGGGGCTGGGAATGTTCGCCGAGAAGAAGGTGTGGAGACGGGGCCACAGGGAGTAAAAGAAGATGAACTTGGCTTCAAAGAGCTGCAGGCACTTTTATTTTTTTTTAGGAAGGGATATAAAGAAAAGATCCAGAAGGAAGCACGCCGAGTGGACTTTCATCCCCGGGCCCGGTTGCCGTGGAGTTTCTTTACTCGTCGTCATAAACACAGAAACCGCTCGCGCACCCCGCCTCCTACCGCAAACTCTGCACCTGAACTTGACCCGCCCAAGGAGCTCCCTCCCACGTGACGCGGGGCTCTGGAAGGGTTTTCTCCCCTGGTGACCCCGAGGCGGTCTTCACCAAGGAGAGAGGGCTGGTTCTCATCAAAGGGGAGAGGGCTACCGAGCCCTCTCCACTTCTGAGAAACTGCAGTGGCACCTCGAGATACGAGTGCCCTGACATACGAGATTTTTGAGATACGAGCGATTTTTGCTTTGAAATACGAGCAACAGTTGAGATAGGAGTCATCGCGAGGATCGGCCGGCTGCACACGACCCACCAGTTTACCGCGACTCGAGCGTCTCATCGTTTCCCACGCCTCAAGGTCACGGAACGGATTAAACTCGTATCTCGAGGGACCACTGTAGTTCGGTACTGACAACTCTTCAACCAGCTTAGAAACCTGGACGCAGTCACTTCGTATTCAGCCAGCAGAACCTCTCTCCAATTTTTGAAAATAGGGGGAAAAAAAACAAGAAAGCCCAGAGAAACTCTTACATCTATCAACTTATTTATTTTTAAATATATTTTATTGATTTTTTACAGAGAGGAAGGGAGAGAGATAGAAAGTCAGAAACATCGACGAGAGAGAGACATCGATCAGCCGCCTCCTGCACGCCCCACAGTGGAGATGTGCCCGCAAGCGAGGCACATGCCCTTGACCGGAATCGAACCCGGGATCTTTCAGTCCGCAGGCCGACGCTCTGTCCACTGAGCCAAACCGGTCTCAGCTATTTATTTATTTATTCTTATTTTTAATGTGGTTTGCCTTCTTGGCATTTATCTTTTTTTAAAAAAATATATTTTATTGATTTTTTACAGAGAGGAAGGGAGAGGGGCAGAGAGCTAGAAACACTGATGAGAGAGACACATCGATCAGCCGCCTCCTGCACGCCCCCCCACTGGGGATGTGCCCGCAACCAGGATACATGCCCTTGACCTGAATCGAACCCGGGACCTTTCAGTCCGCAGGCCCCGATGCTCCATCCACAGAGCCAAACCGGTCTCGGCCACATCTATCCATTTAAACCTTAATTACTTCTTCACTGCTTGATTCATTTTGCCTTTAATCTTGGGACGGGGAAGTAAATGGAATAAAGTGATCACATTAATTAAGTTACATGTGAAAGAAATCATTCCCTAACCCCACGTAAAACCTGTATTATTTCTCCGTAATTCAATCTAAGATTTAACTAGTAATTCAGTTTACCACAATCCAATTATTGTTCGACCATCCAATGTGTGTGTTTTGCTTTTTCATGGTTTAAAGTTTTACAAATAGTAGTACATATGTCTCCTCGTCTCCCCATTGACCTCCCACCCCCACAACCTCCCCTACCTCCCCCACCCCATCAGTGTCTGTGGCCATTGGTTATGCTTATATGCGAGGATACAAGTCCTTCTGTGGATCTCTTACCCTCCCCCAACCTTCCCCTGCCTTCCCGCTGTAGTTTGACAGTCTGTCCGATGCTTCTTTGTCTCCGTATCTATTTCTGCTCATCAGTTTATGATGTTCATTACATCCAACGTATTCTTTTTTTTTAAATATATTTTTATTGATTTTTTACAGAGAGGAAGGGAGAGGGATAGAGAGTCAGAAACATCGATCAGCAGCCTCCTTCACGTCCCACACTGGAGATGTGCCCGCAAGCAAGGTACATGCCCCCGACCGGATCGAACCCGGGACCTTTCAGCCCGCAGGCCGAAGCTCTATCCACTGAGCCACACCGGTCTCGGCCCAACGTATTCTTAAACTTCAATATGAACTTGACTGACACCCCAGGAAGTTATTTCAAACAAAACAATAGAGCCACATAAGGCAGACAGTTCAGGAGGAGGTGGGGGACCAACGCTCTCTATGGATGCTTGCAAAAGTTGCTCCTGCTAATGGCTGCACGACGTAAAGAGGAAGATGCTCGGTTCTTTTTAAATGAGCAAAACATCTGCCGAAACCGGTGTGGCTCAGTGGATAGAGCATTGGCCTGTGGACTGAAAAGTCCCAGGTTCGATTCCGGTCAGGGGCATGCATCTTGGTTGCAGGCACATCCCCAGTGGGGGGCGTGCAGGAGGCGGCTAATCGATGACTCTCTCTCATCGATATTTCTAACTCTCTATCCCTCTCCCTTCCTCTCTGTAAAAAAATCAATAAAATAAATAAATAAATAAATAAATAAGCAAAACATCACTCGGGGTAGAAAAGTCCGTTTCTCACATACTCTCTTAGCACTCCGCTGAGGAGACCAGTCTACCCTCAACCCTGTGACTCTTCGAAACAAAACTAAAACAGGCTGCTAAGGATGCTTATTTGAATGTGGTTTAAAACAAAGATGAAACAATAAAGTACTACATTTTGGGAAAAAAGACAACCAAGAAAGGTTTTCTCATACGTTTTTAAAATGGAACATCATTCCCAAAATGTCTGTCTGGGTGACGGCTGGTGACCTGGACTGCTGCATTTGTGCATTGACGCACATAGACAAACTGAGGGAACCCTACTCTTCTGATCTCAGGACCCTTTGGTGTGCAAGCCAGCGCTCTATCCACTGAGCCACACTGGCCACGGCTTACCCGATTAGTGTTAAAAAGAGTTTGCATTTCTTAAAAACGCTAGGCAGAAATCTAAGATGGACTAACTTAATTTTCAGAAACTCAAATAAAATCCTTTTTTTTTTTTGCAGATAAAGTTCTTGAAGGTAGTGTATGCAACTGTTATTTTCTTATTTAAAAGTAACACATTCTGGAACCTAAACTCCAGAAGAAAATGACACTGTGGCAATATGAAGGTCAAATTCCAGAAAACTGGAGATGAGGCAGTACCCTAAATGAAGGGAGTCTTTCTTAGCTCTCCTTTTCTCAAAGGCACTGTGTTCTCAGCACTGAAATTGTGTCCATTTTATATCTGAATCTCTGTGCCTGGAATGGAACAAGATGAAAAACTTGGTTTAATTTCGGACTCTTCCCACACCACACAGTTGGTATTCTGTCTGTTGAAAAGAAATAGTATTGTTTAGGATTGCTATTCTGATATGGCTTATGTTAAAAATGGCAAGAGGTTATTCTATTTAAGCTCGTTTTTTTTCCCCCCCCAGTATTGGTATGGTATATTCAATACATTTAAATGTAGGGTATAAGACTTAACTTACTACCCCCTTTGTGCTAGATAAGCTCATTTTAAAACTAATCAGGTAAGCCGTGGCCAGTGTAGCTCAGTGGATAGAGCGCTGGCTTGCACAGCAAAGGGTCCTGAGTTCAATTCCCTGTCAGGGACGGGTAACTGGGTTGCAGGTTCTATTCTGGGCTCCATTCTGTGCACATGCGAAAGGCAGTCAGATGCGTGTGTGTCTCTCTCTCTTCCCCTTCCCTTCTACTCTTTCTAAAAATCAATGAAAAAAATAAATATACTGTACTTGGCTGAGTGTGAACTAATGGAAGCCGCTCCTCCTGCTGATGATGTAAGAAAATACAGCAAAGAATTATATAGACGAGTGGGTTATAACTTAATTTTAAAAATCATAAGGTTTTGGAAATGCTCATAGGTTTTAAAAGAACCTAAAGAGCCAAAACCGGTTTGGCCTGTAGACTGAGAGGTCGCAGGTTCGATTCCGGTCAAGGGCATGTACCTTGGTTGCAGGCACATCCCCAGTAGGGGGCATGAAGGAGGCAGCTGATCACTGCTTCTCTCTCATCTATGTTTCTAACTCTCTATCTCTCTCCCTTCTTCTCTGTAAAAAAACACAATAAAATATATTTAAAAATATATACATATATTTTAAAAAATAAGAAAAGACAATTTTAAAAGAAACTTACATGCCTCAAAAGATAAGAAAGTGAACGTATATAACGGGAGAAAGATGCAGTAGCATTACTCATTGGTTTACCCTCCCAGATATAGAATGAGCAAGGCAACTAACTACAGATTTATTTATGCTTTCATCAGAAAGAAAAAGAGAATCAAAGGGGCGATGGAGCTTCACCTACATAAATAAAACGGGCAAACTCCTTACACACAGCTGGATCTTAATTCAGGGACTCCTGAGCCCTGAATGGTTTTTATTTTGTTATTTAGTCAGTTGTTGAGCCTCTCAGTATGAGAACTTCCCTACAGCTGAGTCGCAGGATTGGCAATCCAGGGGTGTGGATCCTGTGAGTAACTTTCTGGAAATCTACGGTGAAGACATGATCTGTTTTGTTGTTGTGTCCTGGAGGGGATGCACTAAAGACAAAGGAGAGTCCAGTATTTCATGAGCTTGGAAAGACACAGTGTTTAAATATATATATATATTTTTTATTGAGTTTTTACAGAGAGAAAAGGAGAGGGACAGAAAGTTAGAAACATCGATGAGAGAGAGACATCGATCAGCTGCCTCCTGCACGCCCCCCACTGGGGACGCGTGCACAACCCAGGTACATGCCCTTGACCGGAATCCAACCTGGGACCCCTCAGTCTGAAGTCCGACGCTCCATCCACTGAGCCAAACCGGCTTCGGCAAGACACAGTGTTTAAAGAGAGCAACGCAAAACACTCCACGGGAGAAGGGATTCCCATCCCAGCGGGGCAGGGTGCCTCACCAACCGGCCTCGGGGAGCTGGAATCGGGCGGAAGGACCGCAGCCGGCCAGCGCCCGGCACGTCCACCGACCGCACACCTGCCGGCCGGGCTGTGTCTGAGGATTGAACGCGGTGACACCTGCGGTGCAGCTGGCCAACATTTAGTTCCTGTTTCCTGCTTCCTGGGTCAGAGGACAGGGCCAATTTTTTTTAAATTGATTTTTTTACAGAGAGGAAGGGAGAGGGAGAGAGAGTTAGAAACATCCATGAGAGAGAGACATCGATCTGATATGGGAATCCAGCTCCAGTTGGTTTTGCTCAGTGGATAGAGTGTCGGCCTGCGGACTGAAAGGTCCCAGGTTCGATTCCGGTCAAGGGCATGCATCTTGGTTGAGGGCACATCCCCAGTAGGGAGCATGCAGGAGGCAGCTGATCGATGTTTCTCTCTCATCGATGTTTCTAACTCTGTATCCCTCTCCCTTCCTCTCTGTAAAAAAAATCAATAAAATATTTTAAATAAACAAATAAAATGGGAATCCAGCTCTAGCTGGTTTTGTTTGGTGGATAGAGCATCAGCCTGTGGTTCGATTCCAGTCAAGGGCATGTACCTTGGCTGCGGGCACATCCCCAGTGTGAGAAGGTGTGCAGGAGGCGGCTGATCGATGTCTCTCTCTCATCGATGTTTCTAACTCTCCATTCCTCTCCCTTCCTCTCTGTAAAAACATCAATAAAAGATATTTCGAAAAATAAAAATAAAATGGGAACCCGCTTCTGATTGTTTTCTAGGCCTAACCCCAGTGTGGCCCAGTTTTTTCTTAAGACAGCTCCGTGGGTGTCTAGTTTCTCACCCTTCGTTACCCCATAATGCTGAGGGCTCTCCAACTCCCCTGTCCCCCTCCACCCAAGTCGACCCAGGATCTCATTTCCCTGAGAGCCCTCACGGCTTGACCGAGAAATCTGGATAAACTGACCCATTGTTCCTGGCGGGGGAATCTATAAGAATAGGATGATTAAAAAAAATTTTTTTTTAATGCCCATACTCTGGACTCAGACCCGAACTGGGGCGCTTGGTGTGAGACAAACGAGAGGACTGGGCCGACCTGCGTCTGCCGAGCAGCTCGCACGGGACTCTGCCTGCTTCCACCCGGGGCACTCGGCAGCAGGAACTTGCCAACCAGTTTAAGCAACAGTTAAGCAATCCCCAAGCAACCCTGCCATGACCAGGGCCTTGCCAATGAGGAAGACAAACAACCTGTAAGGAGATAATAAACAGCGCGGGCTTTAAGGCCAGGGTGACACTACAACCAAAATTCTCATTTCCTCGGCTGCACGTCTTTCTCAAAGAAAGGGAGTATTAGGCCTTTGGTGGCCAGAAAAAGAAGGCAGGTCCTGGGGCGTGGCGAGGGGAGGGGGAAAATGGGGTGGGATGTGGGGGGAGAAAAGGCAAGCCTGTCCACCATCCTGGCGTTGGCAAGAGTTCCTCTACCATAGGTGAGTTGTTCTGAGATAACCCCCAGGGGCTGTGGACAACAAGGCGGTGGCGGAACCAGCAGCCAGTTCTGAGACAGGCACACAGATTCCTAAGGAAGGAGCGTTGGGTCTTGGGATTGGCTGGGGGCAGGAGATGGGGAAATTCCAGCAGCTAGAGGCACCTGGAGTTTGACAGCACCTGGCTGCTATTCTCTCTTTTGTTTATTTATTTTAAAATATATTTTATTGATTTTTCACAGAGAGGAAGGGAGAGAAATAGAGAGTTAGAAACATCCATGAGAGAGAGACATCAATCAGCTGCCTCCTGCACTACCCCCCACCCCCACCCCACGGGGGATGTGCCCGCAACCAAAGTACCTGCCCTGGATGGGAATCGAACCTGGGACCTTTCAGTCCGCAGGCTGATGCTCTCATCCACGGAGCCTACCCGGTTTGGGCTGTTTTCTCTTTTAGACATTCGTGCAATAGCCACCTGAAAATTAACCCCAAATTCCAGTGTGCACTCAGGAGTGCGGGCAGTCTTTTGTTGGGGTTGGCCTGCAGTTGTGAACCGAGAACCCCTCTCTGGGCCCTTTCTCGCCGGCTGTGATCTAATTTAGGGCACCTTAGAGCCGCCTCCTCGCCAGGTGGTTCATATTGTACAGCCACACGGGCTGAAGCAACACCCAGAGAGTAAACAAAAGTTGCATCAACAAGAAAGTTAACCTAGAAATGCCAGCCGGGTGCCCTTCACAGCAGAGAGAGAAATCTGCCATCTGCTGGCAGGAACACAGCATCGAAGCTTTCCCAGATGGCCGGTTCCGGCAGGAAAACCTACTATGATTTCAAATTAATTATTACACCAAAGATATAAAGTCTAACCTCTACTTTATTTTTTTAAAATATATTTTTATTGATTTTTTTACAGAGAGGAAGGGAGAGGGACAGAGAGCTAGAAACATCCATGAGAGAGAGACATGGATCAGTTGCCTCCTGCACGCCCCCCACTGGGGATGTGCCCGCCACCAAGGTGCATGCCCTTGACCGGAATCGAACCTGGGACCCCCCCAACCCCCCAGTCCGCAGACCGACGCTCTATCCACTGAGCCAAACCGGCTTCGGCAACCTCTACTGTAAAGGAAAATAAGGGTTAAAATAGGATTCAAGGTTATTAAATGCCTCTTACCTCAATAACTCTACATATTGGGAAGCCTGAATTATTTTAAAAGCAAACCAACGATCCCACATTATCGGCGAGGAGGCACTGACTTAAATCTGCATCTGGACTGTACTCACTTCACCGTACTTTCCTTCCCCCTTCCCCCCGAACCCAGAACAGGCCTCCCCCATACCCTTCTCTCTTCTGTCTTTTTTTTTTTCTCTTTTAAAAAAAATATATTTTATTGATTTTTACAGAGAGGAATGTAGAGGGATACAGAGTTAGAAACATTGATGAGAGAGAAACATCAATCAGCTGCCTCCTGCACGCCCCCCACTGGGGATGTGCCTGCAACCAAGGTACATGCCCTTGACTGAAATTGAACCTGGGACCGTTCAGTCCGCAGGCTGACGCTCTATCCACTGAGCCACACCGGCTAGGGCCTCTCTTCTGTCTTAACTGGAGATGGTATACTTGTAAGCCACCAGGAGAGTTAGTCCTTTTCCCACAGGCATCTCCCCAGGTCTGTGTGGACAAAATAGGGGGGTGCTAGGGAAAATCACCTCCCAGGATGCTCTGCTCACAAATTCCTAGCTGGGCAGGCCGTGGTGGGGAGCCACACCCCCGGACTCTAGCTTCCCTAGTTAAGAGGTTTATCTTTGCCTGAAGCACGTAAATTAAAGCACACTCACCCTCTAGCGTGCACATAATTTTGTTATCTCATCCTTCCTCACTTTCTCCCACCCTCACGTCATTTTCTTTAAAAACATCCCTCCTTAATTCAGGGAGGAATGTAAAGAAATATAATTTGGCTAAAAAAAAAAAAAAAGTCTTGTGAAAATTCCTTACAGGTTTGGACGCTTCTTACGTCGACATACACGTTAATAAACGTGTGTTGCTGAAGGAAAAACTACAAAGAGCTTCTTGTGTGGTTTCCCCCACATTTCTAATGACATGCAATCATATGTCACTCTTTGGGTGTTGTCTCTTTTGGGGCCACAACTGTTCTACACTTTGTTTTTTCCCCTCTCGTTACTATCTTGTGAGCCTTTAAAAAGGTTCATTCATGCAGATTTGCTTTTTTGGGGGGAGAGAGAGGTTTGGGAAACATCAATGATGAGAATCATTGATTGGCTGCCTCCTGCACGCCCTGACCGGGAATCAAACTGGTGACCTCTTGGTTCATAGGTTGAGGCTCAACTACTGAACCACATTGGCCTCGGGCCGTACAATATCTCATTATTCAAATGCCCCAGCATGTAGGCATCCCTGTAATTTATTTAGCTAACGTATACTGCCTCCAACTGAGGAAATGGAAGTGCCCATTTTTCGAAACCATTATCAGCTTTCTCTCTTTACCACAGTAATTGTTCGGCTGACCCATTTTTGGCTTTTTGTCAGAAATGTTCCTGAAGTCGTGTGACTTGTAAAATTTGTCATTTGGCTGGAGGTATAAGGATTTGAGTTGTTTACTTCAATGGTTCTCCAACTTTAGCGAGCATCAGAATCACCCAAGGGAAGGTTCAAGCAGAGAGCTGTAACCCAGGTCAGCTTTGGATTCAATAAATCTTGAGTAGAGCTAGAGAATTAGTGTTCTCTTACAAATTCCCACAAGATGCTAGGAGTCTGAGAAGCACTGGTGTTCTTTAATACTACATGGGATCTTACACTTCAAAATATAAGGGCTGCCATCTTTGTCATGGTTTATAAAGTCAGCACTTATGAGATTGTAAAAAATCTCCCTACTTTGGGGGTGGGGGGAGGAAATACCCTCTATCCCCTCGAATCAATGGTTCCCATCGGTAACACAAATGGAGAAAGCAAAAGCATTTAAGGCCATTCAGGCTTGTAGCCAGAAAGGAGACTTTTTAGACAACTTTAACATCCTAGTGTCCAAAAAGAAAGAAAGAAAAACCCTAGTCGTGTCCAGTTCAAGCAGGTGTCCATCTGTTAGGCAGAGGAAGTCACCACAAAAAGAAACCCAGTCATAACACGGCAGGAAAAGGAGGCAAACAGGGCCCTTTCCATGGAACTGGAGCTGCCATCTCAGAGGGGCCGCCTCGCCTTCTTACTCCTCGACCCTCTGGGATATTGAAACGGGCAAAATAACCTTTGGACTGGGCCTACAGCAACATTCTTCCCCAAAGAACTATTAACAGATACAACAAGCCGAAACCGGTTTGGCTCAGTGGATAGAGCATCGGTCTGCGGACTGAAAGGTCCCAGGTTCGATTCTGGTCAAGGGCACGTACCTTGGTTGCGGGCACATCCCCAGTAGGGGGTGTGCAAGAGGCAGGTGATCGATGTCTCTCTCTCATCAATGTTTCTAACTCTCTAGCCTTCTCTCTTCCTCTCTGTAAAAAAATCAATAAAATATATTAAAAAAACAACAAAAACAAATACAAGAAAGCAGCTATTAAGACTTGCCTGGTGACTACTGAAATGAACACTAAAAACATTAGTCAGAATTAGTGTCACTATGTTGGCTCACCTACAAACAGAAATGCCTCTCTCCTGTCGGTGTAACTGACCCCTCCCTTTCTCATCAACACCTTGTGCCATTGGCTCCTAACCCCCACTGACTTGGGCTTCTGCCTTCCCGATTAGGTAGCATTTTAAATCTCCAAGAAATGCTCCTTGCCGAGACTGGTTTGGCTCAGTGGACAGAGAGTCGGCTTGTGGACTGAAAGGTCCCAGGTTCGATTCCGGTCAAGGGCATGTACCTTGCTTGCGGGCACATCTCCACTGTGGGGTATGCAGGAGGCGGCTGATCGATGTCTCTCTCTCATCGATGTTTCTAACTCTCTATCCTTCTCCCGTCCTCTCTGTGAAAAATCAATAAAATATATGAAAAAAAGAAAAAAAAGAAAAAGAAATGCTCCTTGCCTCTTATGTTGGCGTTTTAATTCCAGGTTAACTTCCTAAAACGGTCCCAGCTGACCTAAAAATGGCTGACTAGAAACGAAGCCAGACTTTTCATGGGGTTAACTTGCCAAACGACGGTAACACACAGGAAACATGCCAAGCGCGATTGCAAAGGACAGTCACACGCCTGGAGTGAACATTTCCATACCTGCAGAGCTGGAGATTCAAGACCATCCTGGAGTCTGTGCCAATATTAAGAATGTAATGTACTCGTCTTATTTTACAAAACATTTTATTCAAACTGAACCAGTCAGAATGGGTACCCTTCAAATACCGCCACATCCATCAAATATCACCCGACGGCATCTCCTGATCCCTTGTGAAATCCACATCCGCCTTTTATTGACACCTTGAAAGGACTGTTAGGACTCTAGCTGCTAAACTAGTTGTCACATTCACTTGGGAGACCAGCCTCTACATCTGATTCACATGGATGAAGGCGGTGGCCAGGTCTAAAGAACTATATAAGTCTCGGACAGTTTAGGGGGGAATGAATAAATCTTTCCTCTGGCCAGAAGAGCAGAACTCTTCTGAATTTGCACTCTGCTGTAGTACCAAGTACAGTGGTACCTCGAGATACGAGTTTAATTCGTTCCATAACCTTGAGGCATGGGAAAATATGAGATGCTTGAGTCGCAGTAAACTGGTGGGTCATGTGTAGCCGGCCAATCCTCGCGATGACTCCTATCTCAAATGCTGCTCGTACTTCAAAGCAAAAATCGCTCGCTCCACAGCTCATATCTCAAAAATCTCGTATATTAGGGCACTCGTATCTCGAGGTACCACTGTATTTGTACTAGGTGGAATGCTCTATTTTCCTACCAGCCAACTGACCCCCAGTAATATTCTGATTATACACATGTGTTTTCTCTTGATCAAATATTAAGTCAGTAAGAACAGATGCTGTGGTGTCGTGTGGCAGACTGCTAACTACCGAATTAGCATACCCTCTCGCCTGCTTTCTTCCTGATAGGATCTCAGTTTTGTCAGAGGGTGGCAATTTGCTCAACAACAACAAAATCTCAGCTTCCTTGACAGTTGGGGTGGCCATGTGACTGCTCTCTCCAATGACACGCAGGGAGAAAGTTCTGCTTTACGTGAAATGGGTTTCCTCCTTCCTTCCTGCGGCCTGAAAATATAGATATGTTGGCTAGGGCTGCGACAGTCATGGCATGACCCTAAGAAAAGCTAAGGAAACACCAAAGACTTCTGCCTTGGTATCCTTATACTCTCTAATGAACACCGACAACTGCCTACTTTTTGAACTTCTCATAACTTAGAAAAATACAATCTGTTGTGTATTGGAGCCACTGTTTGAATATAGTTTCTCTGAGATGCAATTAATAAGAGCAGAAAGACCACAAAACATGTACTAATTCAGACTCTTAAAGAGCACATATGGTAGATGAGAGATCAACCGAAGGACTTGTAGGCATGCATATAAGCATAACCAATGGACACAAGACTCTGCGGGGTTAGGGTATGCATGGGAGTGGGGGTAATGGCAAGACATGTATACATGTAATACATTAATAAACATTTTTTTTTTAAAAGAGCACATACAACAGCAAACAATACAAGCCAGTACAGAGATGGCTAAATTTTGAGGAGTCATCAGGAAATGCCCCAGGGGTTGAGGAAATGGGCTAAGTAGAACAAATCAGGGATTCAGCACAGGTCCTCCAAGGTCATAAATCTGAGCGCTGCTATAAATTACATCAACGTGGAGCTAGAGATATTTTAAAAGCCTGGGTGATCCTGCTAGTTTAATCCCCTAAAGCAGTTAAGTCTTGGCCCTCCCTCACCCCCTCCCTCTTCCCTTTCTAAGTACAGACTCAATACTTCCCACTTTCTCAGTTATAGTGTCTGGAGGACATCTGATACGGTACTATGTTAAGACAGAAGAAAGGAGGAAGTGTTTGTTCGAAGTTCGCCACCTGGAAGGAAACGCGCTATAGTACTAGGTTTCAAAAACAGCACCAGCTATTTAAGGAGGAACACTCGATGTTCGCAAGGAAGCCATAAATAGCGGAGATGTGTTGAAATTAGAAATGTCAAATTTAATCGGTTGGGGAACTTCTAAAGACATCCATGTCCCCTAGCCTGCTCTCTAAATAATGCCCATCCTTATTTTTGCTCTCATGTGAAGTCTCCACATTTGTTCTAATATAAAATTTTTTTTTTATTAAATTTATTGAGGACACTGGTTTGTTCAGATTTTGTGCCTGTATTTTATTTCCTTTGACAGATATTTGTACTTTGGGAGAACTTCATGAAGGATAATAAGAAGAACTGAATAAGATCAAACCATCTCATCTTTTTTTTTTTTTTTAAGATTAGTTTCCTATTACAGAAAAATAATTTGCTGTTAAAAAAAAAAAAAATTAGGCCGAAACCGGTTTGGCTCATTGGATAGAGTGTCGGCCTGGGGACTGAAAGGTCCCAGGTTCGATTCCGGTCAAGGGCATGTATCTTGGTTGCAGGCACATCCCCAGTAGGGGGCGTGCAGAAGGCGGCTGATCGATGTTTGTCTCTCATCGATGTTTCTGGCTCTCTCTCCCTCTCCTTTCCTTTCTGTAAAAAAAATCAATAAAAATATATATTAAAAAAATTAGAATATATTCTAGCCCAGTTGGTGTGGCTCAGTGGCTGAGTGTTAAACCATGAACCAGGAGGTCACAGTTCAATTTCTAGTCAGGGCATAAACCCTAGTTTTGCACTCAGTCCAGGTGTGGGGCGTGCAGAAGGCAGCCGATCGATGATGATTCTCTCTCATCATTGGTATTTTTGTCTCTCTCTGAAATTAATTTATATGTGTATATATATATATGTAATATATTATAGTAATGCAGGAGAAATTAATTCGGAGATTCAGAACTCGTTACCCAGAAGATTGGGGCGATGCTCTAAGGAGCTGAGCCAGCCAGGCCCCTCTCACATCTTTAACCCCTTGCCTTCCCCCCTCTCTTCTGCCTGCAACCAGGTTCACATGACAACCATTCAACAGAACAAAATGAAGCACCTGCCCACCACGCCAGTATTTCTCAGACCCAGCAGTCACTGGTCCCCTTCATTGTTCTTCCCTCGGCTGCTCAGGCCAGCGCCCCAACAGCTTCTCGGTCCGACCTGTGACCCCTGCAGTCTGACGCCGTTAATTCTGCCCTATTTTTGGAACCGCCTCCTGTGTCCCGCCTGCGACAGCTGTTTTCCCTCTGAACCCCTCTGCAGCGGCACAGTCTGCAAGCTCTCTTCTCTTCTTGCTTTAACGTCACGGGTAAGAAACCATCCACACCAGTGGTCCTCAACCTGTGGGTCGCAACCCATTCGGGGGTCGAACGACCCTTTGACAGGGGTCGCCTAAGACCATCGGAAAATGCAGATATTTACATCACGATGCATCACAGTAGCAAAATGACAGCGATGAAGTAGCAACGGAAATCATTTTATGATTGGGGGGTCACCATCCCATGAGGAGCTGTCTTGAAGGGTTGTGGCCTTAGGAAGGTTGAGAACCACTGATCTACACAAATGCATTTCTTTTTTCTTTTCTTTTTCTTTTTTTTTTTTTTACAAATGCATTTCTTGATGCCGTGGACCGTCCTGTATCTGCAAGACGAAGCGCTAAGGTGAATATGCCCAGGCTCATTGGCATTTTGGCCATTTGTGAAATCGTAGGGTAAGCTTTTCCCAACCATCACTGCCACGAAAGCCCTTGCCCTCCCTCCCTCTCCCTTCCCCTTCCCCTCCCCCCTCGCTCCCCAGGCACCTTACCATCAGCTTCCTCACTCCCCAACGCCACGGCCCTTTCTTTACCTCTAGAGCGGGTTTGCAAAGCCCATTTCTCCTAGGAATTGCTTTTTCTAGCTCTGTTAATTCATCCCCTGAATGTTCTCTGACAGTTTGGGTAAAAAAAAAAAAAGATCAGGAAAAATAAAACGGCCAAAGCAGAAGACCGGATCGGGCCGCTTTGTCACAGTTCTGGAAGCTGGAGGTCCCAGATTAGATGTCAGCGAGGCGCACGGTTTCCTCCGAGGCCTCTCTCTCTCCTGGGCTGGCAGCTAACCGCCTTCTGGCTGCCCCTTTCAGTTCACCGACGCCCCAGGTTCTTCCCCATTCTCTGCTTACAGAGAATGGACTGGCTTTTCATAGTGTCATGGTATATGGTTTGGGGTTTGTTTCACAGAAATGGACCACCAAAGGGCCCAGTGAGGGTGGATGAGGACCCCGCCCTACCGACTTCCCTAAAGTTCATCATCTCTTTAAAGACCTGATTTCCAAATGGGATGATATCTGAGGCCTAGAGGGCTGGTAGGAGGATTTTTGAGTGTAGGTGTCACATAATTCGAACCCTTACCAAAGGTGACACCGGAAAAGAAATTTCTTCGACCTGGGAGGATGTTACATTCTGAAACTTCCTGTTTAGGCTCCATTCTGGAACCAATAGGATAGGTATCATCCTTAAGGTGCAGACTACCGTATTTTCCGGCGTATAAGATGACTTTTTAACCCAGGAAAATCTTCTCAAAAGTCGGGGATCGTCTTATACGCTGGGTGTTGTCTTATAGGGCGAGTATATCCCAAACTCTATATTTTAATTGGAAAAGTTGGGGATCAACTTATACTCCCAGTCGTTTTATACTCCCAGTTGTCTTATACGCTGGAAAATGCGGTATTTCTTTATTAATTTTAATTTAATTTGTTTAATTTCAGAGAGGGAGAGAGAGAGACAGGAACATCAATGATGAGCGGGCCCTAGCCGATGTGGCTCAGTTGATAAAGTGTCTGCAGCAAAGACGAGGAAGGAGGAGCCGCAGGAAAAGAGAGAGGTTGATTAGGACTCCTCTCTCAGCCCAGATCAAGGGCCACCCTTAACTAGGAAGGAGAGAGGCCGTAGCTGGGGGATGATGGAGAAGCCTGTATTAGGATAGGGCAGTGGTTCTCAACCTTCCTAAGGCCGCGACCCTTGCATACAGTTCCTCATGTGGTGGTGACCCCCAACCATGACATTTTGCTACTGGGATGCATCGTGATGTAAATATCTGCATTTTCCCATGGTCTTAGGCGACCCCTGTGAAAGGGTCATTCGACCCCCAAAGGGGTCTCGACCCACAGGTTGAGAACCGCTGGGATCGGTTATGGTGCAGCAACAACACAAAAATCTCAGTTCCTTCACAACAAAAGAGCTTATTCTTCATTCACACACAGTCCAACATGGGTCCACATGGCTCTCGGGGCAGCTGTCCTCCATGTAAAATAACATGACATTCCAGGCTGCTCTGACAGTATCAGCTCCATCTCAACATGATGCTTCGGGGATCGCCCCAGCAGAAGGACAGGATGTGGGTAACCGGGCACCTGATCATTGCCAGTGGCTCAGAACTGATCCTACTGTCTCTGGACACAACTCATTGGCCATAGCAGTGAAAGCTTGCCAACTGCCAGGAGGACAGAAGGACTGAAAATATTGGTGGGCACCAGGAATGCCCACCTAGATGCCTCACATGAAAATTAATACTGAAATCGTGAATAATAGATACGACTGGACATATCCGTTGGCAGACATGAGACTGACGCCTTGTGATCTTAAAATCTAGTCATGCCCAGCCAGGTGTGACTCGGCGGTTGAGCATCAACCCACGGACCAAAAGATCATGGGTTCCATTCCCAGGCTGGGCATATGCCTGGGTTGTGAGCTTGGTCCCAGTAAGGGACGTGCAGAAGGCAGCCAACGGATGATTCTCTCTCATCATTGATGTTTCTCTCTCTCTCTCTCTCTCTCTCCCTTCCACTCTATAAAATGTATAAATATCAATAAAAATGTTTGAAAAATATATTTTAAAAAACATATAGTTTTTTACCTGCGAATGAGCAAAAAGTTATGGACCTATCCGTTTTCACCAAGAGGGAGAAACACTGAATAAATTTTAAAGGGACCACTAGAGAGAAAATCAAGTTGTTATTTAATTATATCCCTGGCACCATGTCTCTTCAACATGCAAATCACATCTTTAGAAGTCTTAGAGATCATCTAACTTAACGCCACGTATTTATAAGAAAACCTTTCATCTCTCGACTTTACAGATTATAATTCCAGCCCCAGCTGGTTTTGCTCAGTGGATAGAGCCTGCAGACCGAAGGGTCCTGGGTTCGATTCCGGTCAAGGGCATGTACGTAGGTTGCAGGCTCCTCCCTAGCTCGGACCCTGGTCGAGGTGCAGGCAGGAGGCAACCAATTGATGTGTTTCTCTTACATCAGTGTTTCTCTCTGTCTTTTCTTCCCTCTTCCACTCTCTCTGAAAATCAATGGAAAACTGTCCTCCTGTGAGGATTAAAAAAAATAAAAAAGAGTATAACTCCATTTCTCTCAGTAAATATGAGAGGCTGGAAGTGTTTGTTCTATCAGCCAGCTTTGTTTACTGAATAAGTCCATGAGTGTAACTTAGCTTGCCATCCCTTATTTACTTTAGCTTTTAAACTCCTACAGGTCTGTATCCAGCTTACTTTAACAGCCAACAGAAGAATGACATATATAGACGGGCCTTAATTTGTTTCTTCTTTTTTCTTGAGGTACACCATTCCCAAAGTACTGCAGTACCAGGTGGATGTTTGGAATAGACCCAGCAAGCTCTATTCCATCTCCCTGCTTCAGAAGTCCATTTACTATGTTGTCCTTACATAGAGGACATATCAGATATTAAATTGATAAGAACTGCCCAAACCGGTTTGGCTCAGTGGATAGAGCCTCGGCCTGTGGACTGAAAGGTCTCAGGTTTGATTCCGGTCAAGGGCATGTATCCTGGTTTCGGGCACATCCCCAGTAGGGGGCGTGCAGAAGGCGGCTGATCGATGTCTCTCTCTCATCGATGTTTCTTTCTATCCCTTTCCCTTCCTCTCTGTAAAAAATCAATAAAATATATTTTTTAAAAAATTGATAAGAATAGCTCTGCCTGGTAGTTAGAACATTACCCCGTTACATAAGGTTGTGGGTTTGATTCCTGGTCAGGGCACATACAAAAATCAACCAATGAATGCACAAGTAAGTGGAACAACTAATTGATGTCTCTCTCTCAAATCAGTAAACACAATATATACATATTAAACTGATAAGAACAGATATCTATGCTTGATCTTAGTCAAAGGCTGAGAAGTAATAGATGGGCCTTTAAATTTAAAAGTTACTTTTAGAGCATCCTTTTAACATCTTGGATTATAAAAAAATTCTCACGGTCTAAAACAATTTCAAAAGCATCCATTACGCATATGGAATTTTAAATGATAGGAAAACTTGGGAAATTTGCTATCGCTATATTTAGGGCCTTACATTTTGTGTCCATAAAAATCTGTACATTTTCCAGATTAGTCTCTGGAATAAATACAATGGAGCACCAAATTTTAAGTTATTTGACTGAAAGGTCAAAGAACATTTGGATAGCCAAGTGCAAAATTTAATAAAATCCACTTCTGTATAACCTATCTAACAAGAATCATGACTAAAGAAAGTGGTGGAAACTGAGATGATTATTATTTTTTTAAACAGGTAGAGTTTTTTTTTTTAACTTCTTTAATCCTCACCCAAGGACATTTTTCCATTGATTTTTAGAGAGAGTGGAAGAGAGAAGGAATGACGGAGAGAAATATCCAGGGCCCAGGCCAGGGAGGAGCCTGCAACCTCGGTACATGCCCTTCACAGGAATCAAATCCAGACCCTTTGTTCCACAGGCCAATGCTCTACTCACTGAACCAAACCACCGAGGGCCGAAACTGGGATTCTTGAAACTGTAGAAAAGTCAGCTCTGAGGAGGTAAATGATAAATGTAGCCAAGACCGGTTTGGCTCAGTGGATAGAGCATCAGCCTGCGGACTAAAAGGTCCCAGGTTCGATTCCGGTTGGGGGCATGTACCTTGCTTGCAGGCACATCCCCAGTAGGGGATGTGCAGGAGGCGGCTGATCGATGTCTCTCTCTCATCGATGTTTCTGACTTTCTATCCCTCTCTCTTCCTCTCTGTAAAAAGTCAATAAAATATATTTTTTTAAAAAAGATAAATGTAGGACAGGAAAGATATCATTTGTTCATCACAAATAACTAGTAAAAACCCTTTCAAGATTTCTACTGCCATAATCCAAAAAGACTAAATAGTTCGTACATTGTATGTGTACATAAACATATTTATACACATACATTTAAAAATAAGTGTTTTCCATCCTAAAATAATTATTTTTTTATTATTATTATTTTAATCTTCATGTGAGTAATTTTCTCCTTTGATCCTTAGAGAGATAGAGGGAGAGAGGGAGGAGAGAGAGAGAGAGAGAGAAACATCTATGTGAGAGAGACAGACACATTGATTGGTTGCCTCTTGAAGGTGCCCCAAGTGGGGCTGTGGAATGAATCTGCAACCCACGTACATGCCCTTGACCAGGAATCAAACCCAATGACCCTTCAGTTCGAGGGCTGGTACACTACCACTGAGCCACACCAGCCAGGACCCAAACACATTTTTTTAATGGCGTAAAGATCCTCCCATAACTGTCTTCTTTAGAAGCCACGCTTTTACTTAATTTTTGTACACCACAGTCTTTTTCATCACCAGCACTTCCTTTTACTCCTTTTCAAGTACAGGGTCTTCCTTTCCCGAGGAAAACTTGCCATTATTACTACTTCCTGAAATTTTTATTACTGTTCACGCTCTTCTATTTTGGCTAAATTAATTTGAAAGTAGATAAATGCTACCTGTGGTCTGTAAAATATGGAAGCAATGTCCACGAATAGAAACCAATCAAGTAAAAAAAAAACAAAACAACAAGTATAAACACTGAAGTTGTCATGTGTCATTCAATATGAACATGTTGATTACATCTCCCAGCCCCAGAGACCATGCTCTGTGTTGAAGCGGGTTTCTCCGCCTGACAGCAGGAAACTGTCAGTCAGGGCTCAACCCTTGTGCCAGAACCTTTGACTTTATGGAGAGACGGGCCATTCCTGGCCGCCAGATCTCAGAGTGGAGGAGGTGCCTGGAGAGAACTGGTCGGGTGTGAGCAGGCATGCTGGACTGGAAGGGTGAGTTAAAACCGAGGAGTGACGGGTGACAGATAGGAGGGAGGGACTCAGGCTTACCATGATCTGTAACTCAGCCCCGCAGACCAGTCACATTTATGCAAAATTCAACTCTAACCGTATACACTTCTACATACATGTTTGGCAACCTGAACCTTTTCAGTTCAGTTTACAAAAACTGCAAGTCATCCTGACTGGGGATAATCAGAAAGAGTAGTTTTTTTTTTTTTTTTAATTATACTAGTATTTTGCCAAAACCCGTGTGGCTCAGCGGATAGAGCAGCAGCCTGCGGACTGAAAGGTCCCAGGTTCGATTCCGGTCAAGGGCATGTACCTTGGGTTGTGGGCAAGTGATGGATGTTTCTCTCTCATTGGTGTTTCTAACTCTCTATCCCTCTCCCTTCCTCTCTGTAAAAAATTAATAAAATATATATTTTAAAGTATACTAGTATTTTTATTGAATTCAGAGGGGAAGGGAGAGGGAGAAATAGAAATATCAATGATGAGAAAGAATCACCCATTGGCTGCCTCCTGCACGCCACCTACTGGGGATCAGGCCGGCAACCCGGACATGTGCCCTGACCGGGAATGGAACTGTGACCTTCTGGTTCACAGGTCGATGCTCAACCATTGGGCCACACCGGCTGGGCTCGAAAGAGTAATTTTGACAATGAAAGCTTAGGAGAGAGAAAGGTGAAAGTAAGTAAGGCCAGTGGCTAAAATTATGCCCACTAGTGTCCATACAGAAAAATGATTTTAGAGGGGCTGACACTCTGTGCTTGGGTATAACAGTTACAGCTACAGTGCTATTTAGGAAAGTTACTATGCTTCACCCTGAGCTGTTTTTATTCTGTTTTATTCTGTTAGAATTATTGTTTTCACACTGAACTGTTTTCATACACAACACCGGCACCAAATGTGTGAGGGTTTTCTTCACACCCCCCAATTCAACTCCACGGCCAACTCCATTTTCACACTGTTTACAGGGAGTGAAGGCTCCATCCCACAAATCTGACTCCTCCTTTAGATGCCAGGGGGCAAGTCCCGGGTTGCCCACCCATAGGCCTGATGGGTGTAAATTCGGGGGTTCCCACAATCCCTTCCTCGGGTCCCGCAACTGGCACTCAACTCAGGAGCGTGCTTCACTGATGGTAACAGGTCTCCTACAAAGGACACAAGTCAGAACCACCACCTGGAAGGGGGGCACCAGAGGGCCAGCTGTGGGAGACAGGGGGTGGAGCTCCATGCCCTCTCCAAGCAGGCCGCACCCCCCCCCCCAGCACCTTGAGGTACCCACCAACCTGACAGCTCTCCTGTAGGGGTTCTTGTGGAGCAGCGGTTCTCAACCTGTGGGTCGCGACCCCTTTGGGGGTCCAACAACCCTTTCACCGGGGTCGCCTAAGACATCCTGCACATCAGATATTTACATTTCGATTCATTAACAACAGCACCATGACAGTGATGAAGTAGCAACGAAAATAATTTTATGGTTGGGGGGTCACCACCACACGAGGAACTGTGTTAAAGCGTCGCGGCCTGAGGAAGGTTGAGAACCACTGTTGTGGAGGCAAGCTTGATTAATTCACTGGCCAAACCCCAGCCCTTTCCCCTCTACAGAAGGGGTGAGGAGGGACTGAAGGTTCCATCCCGCAGTCACGCCTTGCTCTTGATGGGTACCAGCCCACGTCGCACATCTTGGGGCCCCCAGATGACAGAGGCCATCTCATGAGCATACAAGAGACACTCCTAACACTTGCCAGAGCCCAAGTGTTTGATGGGCTGTGTGCCATGAATGTGGGACCAACTCCCAATATATATATATATATATTTCTCACAGTGTCATGGATATATAGATAGAAAAGAAATAAAAAAACACACACGGAAAATCTGAGAAACTATCCCAGCCAGGATGGCATATGGAGACATGATGACAAAATGCAATGATATTCTGAATGGAATCTTGGGGCAGAGGACATTAGGCAAAAATCAAAGAAAATCTGAACAAAGTCTGGATATGTAAAATGTATAAATAGCCGAAACCAGTGTGGCTCAGTGGATAGAGCGTCGGCCTGCAGACTGAAAGGTCCCAGGTTCGATTCTGGTCAAGGGCATGTATCTTGGTTGTGGGCACATCCCCAGTAGGGGGTGTGCAGGAGGCCGCTGATAGATGTCTCTCATCGATATCTCTAACTATCCCTCTTCCTTCTTCTCTGTAAAAAAAATCAATAAAATATATTAAAAAAATAAAATTAAAAAGTGCCTTTTTTAAAAAAAAATGTATAAATAAGTATTAATTTTAACAAACGCCCCATGCTAATGTTAGTAACAGGGGACTCTGGTTGTGGAGTACAAGAGGACTCTACGTACCTGCTCAATTGTTCCGTAAATTTAAAATTACTCCAGAATAAAATGTTTATTTAAAAATCAAGTGTATTGCCAAGACCGGTTTGGCTCAGTGGATAGAGCGTCAGCCTGCGGACTGAAAGGTCCCAGGTTCGATTCTGATCAAGGGCATGTACCTTGGTTGCGGGCACATTCTCAGTATGGGGTGTGCAAGAGGCAGCTGATCAATGTTTCTCTCTCATCGATATTTCTAACTCTCTGTCCCTCTCCCTTCCTCTCTGTAAAAAATCACTAAAATATATATTTAAAAAAAATAAAATAAAGTGTATTGACTACGATAAATGAATTAGTAATCTTAAAATACATTTGGGTTGCAAGGAAGAGAAATCTACCCAAACTAGCTTCATTAACAGGTAAGGCTGGCTGCTACCTGTCTTAGGGACACCCAAAAGGATGAGTGATTGTGCAGGGGCAGGTAGGGGAGGCCGGGGATTGGGGGGAAGAAGAGGGCGGTCAATGGGGGGATAAAGGAGACATATGTCCTATTATCTGTAATATTTTAAACAATAAAGTAAAAAAATAGGCTTGAAGGGAAAGAAACAGCAATGTCCTGAAAGGGCCCCTCTTATCTCTGAAGATCCCTGGCCTGAGGCTGACTTCCTCAGTCCCTTTACCCTGGTGCCTTACAGAGCATTCCAGCAGCAGCCAGTGAGCCCATTAGCAGCTGCCTGTGTCTCTTTCTTAAAATGTCTCCAAGCAGCCAAGCAGCCGAAACCGGTGTGGCTCAGTGGATAGAGCGTCGGCCTGCAGACTGAAAGGTCCCAGGTTCCATTCCGGTCAAGGGCATGTATCCTGGTTGCCAGCACATTTCCCAGTAGGAGGCGTGCAAAAAGCGGCTGATCGATGTCTCTCTCTCATCGATGTTTCTAACTCTCTATCCCTCTCCCTTCCTCTCTGTAAAAAATCAATAAAATATATTTTTAAAAAAGTCTCCAAGCTGCACATCCTTCCACATCCAGTGCCAGGAGTCCTTTGTTTACCTACTCAGCTAGGCACAGGCCCACTGCGGGCGGGCAGTCACTGCTGGTTGCATTACCTGTGACCGGCCTCAGCTATACCCACCGGACACCCATGGGTCTGTTCAGATTCTCGAAGGTGGGGGTTTTTGAGGGTGAGGTGGGCACCGCATGCCCCCGAAAGCACATCTATCCCCAAGAGATCAAACCAGGATTTGAATCTAGGTCTTCAGATTCCCAAAACAAAGGCCCATCCCATTTGAAGAAGTAACATTACAAGTTAAAGACATGGCGTTCTTTTGGCCTTTTTCCTTTTAATAGTGACAGGCAATATGACTATAAGTGTATGTATACACCTGCATGTGTAAAGATGGCCTGGTCTCTCTCTTCACAAAGGCGGCAAACTGTTTGTGATGGTTTCCCTGCGGAATTGTGCAAGAGCCTTCATGCTTAGCTCTTTGGGTTTAGAGAAGAGATGTAACAGATGAACCCACAGTTCTGCACACAGAACTACACACCAGAAGCTTATAAATTTTTCTAATGTAAAATTAAGTTTTTAAAAAAATATATTTTATTGATTTTTTACAGAGAGGAAGGGAACGAGAGAGTTAGAAACATCGATCAGCTGCCTCCTGCACGCCCCCAACTGGGGATGTGCCCGCAACCAAGGTACATGCCCTCGACCGGAATCGAACCTGGGACCTTTCAGTCTGCAGGCCGACGCTCTATCCACTGAGCCACACCGGTTTGGGCTAAAATTAAGTTTCCTGGGTCACATAGAGTTATGCATGAGTAAATTCTTAGTTTGGGATGAAAGGAAGCCACCAAAGTTCTCTCCACTGGACAGCACTGTGAACAATGTGAAATACCGAAGATAAAAACTTCCTGCTGTGGGTATACGCGTGGAGAAAAGAATAACCCCAAGAATAATTTAATGCTAGCAATAAACAAAACCTGGAAACATAATCGACCTATGAGACACGAAGGAGTTAATTATTATTATTTTTTTTTTACTCTTAGTAGTGGAAAGTATCTCTGTTCTCACCCTGAGGCCAAAAGCCACCACAGAGTTGATCTGACCCATCAGATCATATCGCCGAGGCGGAAATACCCTAAGGAAGTCAGTCGTACAGGAACCTAAAATGATTAGTACATATTTCGTAGAGTGGTAGACTTGTCAACGGATTTGCCATGAACATCTGACTCCAGATGTTCAACTGGCCTACACCTGGAGCCTCTACTCCAGTAAGTGCACTGGAACGCAACGCAGTGGGTTACCTGTCTTGATGATGGAACTCTAATTTAAAAAAAAAAAAAACACCTCTGACTTTGCTGCAAACTCTTCCTTATAATGTTCCTCCAATGGAATTCCCCAAACATTATATTACAATAAAACTGTCAATAGACTTTTTAAATGGTATGCAATAGGTGTTTTTTTTGGGGGGTGGGTGGGAGTGGGGAATGCACACAAAGATACCCCTTGGCGGTGTGAAACGAGAAGAAATAAAAATCAACATCCAAATACGAAATACACAGTTCGGGACGCCTCCTGGACTCGTGGCATTCTGTCACCACCACAGAGCAGGCACCCCCTTTTGCGACCTAACTCGCCCCGGCCGGCCGGGGTGCAGAAACAGCCCCTCCGCTAGAAGGGGACGGGCTGCAGGGGGTGCAGGGGGTGCAGGGGGTGCAGGGGCTGCAGGAGCTGCAGGGGCTGCAGGTGCTGCAGGGGGTGCAGGGGGTGCTGGGGCTGCTGGGGGTGCTGGGGCGGCGGTAAGCGGGGAGCCCTCTGTCCAGA
>JAAGEH010000337.1:2092449-2113029 GCA_011751065.1 Lasiurus cinereus
TGCAGGGGCTGCAGGGGGTGCAGGGGCTGCAGGAGCTGCAGGGGGTGCAGGGGCTGCAGGAGCTCAGGGGCTGCAGGAGCTGCAGGGGGTGCAGGGGGTGCAGGAGCTGCAGGGGCTGCGGGGGCTGCAGGGGCTGCAGGGGGTGCAGGGGCTGCGGGGGCTGCAGGAGCTGCAGGGGGTGCAGAGGCTGCAGGGGGTGCAGAGGTTGCAGGGGGTGCAGGGGCTGCAGGGGGTGCAGGGGCTGCAGGAGCTGCAGGGGGTGCAGGGGCTGCGGGAGCTGCAGGAGCTGCAGGGGGTGCAGGGGCTGCAGGGGGTGCAGGGGCGGCGGGAAGCGGGGAGCCCTCTGTCCAGATGTTGGCTTTCCCCCTAGAGAAACGGGCTCTGCAGCAGGAGGCGGCCTCTCCCCTGAACACCTGTCCGCTCGCCGCCTTCCTCTTTCAAAGGGAGACAGAGCCAAAGGCCCCCCCCCATCGGGGGGGGTCCCCCGAGCCGGTTCCCCGGGGCGCCCCTCCCGCTCGCCGCGCCTGCCTCTCCCGCGTGCCGCGCACCCGCACCCACCATCTCGATGATCTTGGTCTTCCGCCCCGTCTTCCTCTTCAGCGTGAACAGGTACTGGGCCAGCACCGCGCCCGCCACCAGGGCGCACACGCTGGCGCTCGCCACCGCGCCCATCCTCGCCACGGCCGCCCGATCCATGGACGGAGGGAGCCCCGCGCGCCCGCCCGCCGAGCGGAAGAGAACGGGGCTCCGGAGCGCGAGCGGCAAAGGCCAGCAGGCTCCGCCCCCCGCCGCGAGGCGCTGGCCCCGCCCCCGGCCTCACGCCCCGCCCCCCCGCCCCTCACGCAAGCCCCACCTCCGAGGGGCGGGGACAGGCTAAAGACGGGAGGGCGTGGCCTGCGTCGGAGGCCGAGGCGGCAGGTGGGCCTACCCTCCCCCCCCACCCCCCGCCGCCAGCCCAGGTCCGGGTGCTGTCCGAGCCCCGGAGAAGGGAATGGTCTTCATGATCTTGTCTCTGCTAATGAGGGCCCACGCAGGGGTTCCTTCTAGCCCCACCCAATAGGAATCCCCCATTCCAACCATTAAAAAAAAAAAAAGTTCCGCCACTTCCAGCCTCCGGGGTCTGGACTACAAGCCCCAGAAGGCCGCGCGGCGCCGCCTCCGGACTTGCGCAGTGGCGGTGGCGGTCAAGTGTGGCCGCTAGGACTTGCGAGGAAATAACAGTATTTTCAAACCCCGTATCTGATAAGGGCTCCTTCCATTTACAGCAAGGAGTACAGATTAAATCTATGCTATCTCAGCTCCATCATGTTTTCAGCACAATTGCCATGATTTTTATAAATAAAATAAAAGGGGAAGCCCTAGCCAGTGTGGCTCAGTGGGTGGAGCGTCGGCCTGCGGACTGAAGGGTCCCGGGTTCGATCCCCGGCTCAGACCCGGCCTGCGTGGGGCGCTTGGGAGGCGACCCATCTATGAGACGCATCCATGTTTCTCTCTCTGTCCTCCCCTGTCCCTCCCACTCTCTCCAAAAACCAGAGGAGAAATATCTCCCAGGCCGAAGCCGGTGTGGCTCAGTGGGTAGAGCCTCGGCCTGCGGACTGAAAGGTCCCGGGTTCGATTCCGGTCAAGGGCAGGTACCTTGCTTGCGGGCACATCCCCAGTAGGGGGCGTGCAAGAGGCAGCTGGTCGATGTCTCGCTCTCATCGATGTTTCTGACTCTCTATCCCTCTCCCTTCCTCTCTGTAAAAAATCAATAAAATGTATTTAAAAATATCCTTGAGTGAGGATTAATAAATAAATAAATAAACGGGGGTGGGGAAAAGAATATGTAAAGAACTCACACTAACTCATCAACAAAAGCAAAGCCCAGTTAAAAATGGGCCGAAGACTCCGCTAACCACACGGCCCACAAGCTTCTGGAAACAAGCTCAGCATCATCAAAACCACAAGGAGCCAAGACCGGTGTGGCTCAGTGGATAGAGCGTCTCGGCCTGCGGGCTGAAAGGTCCCGGGTTCGATTCTGGTCGGGGGCATGTACCTTGCTTGCGGGCACATCTCCAATGTGAGGCGTGCAGGAGGCGGCTGATCGATGTCTCGCTCTCATCGATGTTTCTGACTCTCTATCCCTCTCCCTTCCTCTCTGTGAAAAATCAATAAAATATATTTTTTTAAAAAGGAAGAAAGAAAACATGTAATATATTTTTAAAAATATATTAAAAATAAATATATATTAAAAATATATATCTGCCGTTAACTATCTGGTGCATGAACGCCCTTTTTGTGTTCTGTTTTGTGGTTAAGATTGCTCAAAGCCCGCCACCGGCTCCCAGTACACCCACAGGAAAAGCTGAAATCCTCCCATTGAGCCACAAGACTACTCAGTCTATCCCTGGTGATCCTCTCTGATATCATCTCCTGCCACCTTCCCCTTTATTCTGTTTGTTCCGGTGCCCTCGGCCTCTTTGCTGTTTTGAGATACGAGCCGTTGAGCAAGCGATTTTTGCTTTGAAATACGAGCAACATTTGAGATAGGAGTAATCTCTCGGATCGGCCGACTGCACACGACCCACCAGTTTACTGCGACTTGAGCATCTCATAGTTTCCCACGCCTGAAGGTTACGGAACGAATTAAACTGGTATCTCGAGGTACCACTGTATATTTGTATTGAATTCAGAGAGGAAGGGAGAGAGAGAACGAGATAGAAACATCAATGATGAGAGAGAATCATCAATTGGCTGTTTCCTACATGCCCCCTACTGGGGATCAACTCTGACCAGAATCAAACCCAGGACCCTTCACTCTGCAGGCAAATGCTCTAGCCACTGAGCCAAACCAGCCAGGGCTCCTTGCTATTTTTTAAATACGTCAGGCATGATTCCATCTCAGAGTTCTTTGCATTGATGTTTTCTCTGCCCAGAAAGTTTCTTATATTCCTATATTCATCTTTATGTTCTTTAAGTATTTATTCAAATGATGCCTTCTCGGTGGGCCTTATGCTGACTACCTATATTCAATCCTTCCCCCTCTGGCAGTTCTGATCTCTGTCACACTAATTTCCCCTAGTTATTCTCTTCTTGCTAGAATGACCTCCTTAAGAGCAGAGGTTTTTGTTTTCAGATATATTTCAAACCACAGCTTTGAGAACTGTGCTTGGGAAAAAGAAGAAAATTCTGTCACATGTAACAACCTGGATAAACCTGAAGGACATTATGCCAACCTAAGCAAGGCAGTCACAGAAAGGCAAATACTGTGTGATTTCACTTACGTAAGGTATCTAAAATATGTAGTCCCAACTCCTGGAAACAGGAAGTAGGATGGTGGTTGCCAGGGGCTGGGGAGGGAGCAGTGGGGATTTGCTGTGCAACGGGTATGAAATTTAATAGATGCAGAATGAGCAAGTTCTAAAGAGTCGCATTACAATAGTGCCCCTACAATTAATAATACTATGTCATATTCTTTCAAATTTTGTTCAGAGCGTAGGTTTCATGTGAAGTGTCCTTATCACACACACATTTAAAAAAGTGGTGGAGGCCAAAACTGGTGTGGCTCGGTGGATAGAGTCTCGGCCTGCAGAATGAAGGTTCCCAGGTTTAATTCCGGTCAGGGGCATGTGCCTTGGTTGCAGACACATCCCCAGTGGGGGATGTGCAGGAAGCAGCTGATCGATGTTTCTCTCCCATTGATGTTTCTAACTCTATCTCTCTCCCTTCCTCTCTGTAAAAAAAAAAAAAAAAAGTCAATAAAATATATTAAAAAAAAAAAGTTGTGGAGAAAAGAAGGCGCCAGGACCAGTTCTCTGGCTGCTCTGGGGAAATCCCGTAGATTTTGCTTTCTTTTCAGCTACAAAAAGCAGCAGCTGAGTCTACTTGAAGTCTGCCCGGGCAAGTATCCACGATGCTGGGCCCTGAGGGAGGTGAAGGCTTTGTGGTCAAGCTCCGTGGCCTGCCGGGGTCCTGCTCCATTGAGCATGTGCAGAATTTCCTCTCCGGCTGCATAATTCATGACGGGCCCGCAGGCATCCATTTCATCTACACCAGAGGAGGCAGGCAGCGTGGTGAGGCGTTTGTGGAACTTGAATCCGAAGATGACGTGACAACGGCCCTTGAAAAGGACCGGGAAAGCGTGGACACGGGTACACTGAGGTGCTCAAGTCCCACAGAACCGAGATGGATTGGGCGTTGAAGTGCAGCGGTCCAAACAGTGATGACACCTTTAATGATGGCTCTGCGCGCCTTCCAGGACTCCCGTTGGGATGCACCATGGAGGAAACTGTTCAGTTCTTCTCAGGGTTGGAAATGGTGCCAAATAGGATCACATTGCCCATGGAGCCTGAGGGCAGCGGTAATCAACCTGTGGGTCTCGACCCCTTGGGGGTCGAACGACCCTTTCACAGGGGTCGCCTAAGACCAGCGGAAAACACCTATTTCCCATGGTCTTAGGAACCAACACACCGCTCCTCGGTGTAGCAAAATGTAGCCATGTAGTTTACTGTTGTCATATGAAGACTGTTGCCCATGCTACACCACGATTCAGGACAAAATTTCATTTATTTGTCATTAGAAATAAATATTTCACAATATATAATTACATATTGTTTTTGTGATTAATCCCTATGCTTTAATTATGTTCAATTTGTAACAATGAAAATACATCCTGCATATCAGATATTGACATTACAGTTCATAACAGTAGCAAAATGACAGTGATGAAGTAGCCACGGAAATCATTTTATGGGTGGGGGTCACCACCATATGAGGAGCTGTCTTAAAGGGTCTCGGCCTTAGAAAGGTTGAGAACCACTGCCTGAAGGCAAGATTACAGGGGAAGCGTTTGTGCCATTTGCCTCACAGGAGTCAGCGGAGAAGGCTCTGAAAAAGCACCAGGAGAGAAGAGGGCACAGGTGTATTGGAGTGTTCAAGGGCAGTCAGGAAGAAGTTGGTTCATATTCGGGCCCCCCTCTGGAGTGTCTGTCTGGACAGCGGCCAGGGCCCTGTGACTATCCAAGTACAGCCAGGAGCGAGGTCATGGTCATTGTCAAGCAGGCAGGCTTGGAGAGGATGAGGCCTGGTGCTTAGAGTGCAGGCTATGGGGGCTCTGAGAGGTACAGCGGTCTCAGTGATGGCTTTACTGCGGACATGTTGGGCAGAGACCTCCGTTACAGTCTCTCGGGGGTGTATGACCACAGATAGGGAGATGGCCAGTTCACTGTCCAGAGTACCACTGGACACTGTGTCCACAGGAGAGGGCTGCCGCACAAAGCTACGGAGAATGACATTTACAGTGACCTTCTCTCCTCTCAGCCCTGTAAGGGTCCTGATTGAGAGCGGCCCTGCTGGCAGAGTGACGGGAAGCTGAGGTTGAGTTTGCCACTCAGGAAGAAGCTGTGGCAGCTTAGACAGGGCCCACAGGCAGCATGGAGACACAGAGCTTTCTTGAATTCCACAACAGGGGCCAGCAAGGGGCATACAGCAGCCAGCTGATGCAAGGCATGGCGGGTGGGGGGGGGAGGGAGAGGGTGAGGGGAGGGAGGGGATCAGCCCGGTCCACTTATAGTGACCGGGAAAGCCCATATGTGAGTGGCTATTACCAAGCTGCTAGCTACAGTGGCCAGAACAGCATGACGGGATGTGACCAGTTTTATATTTTATAAAGCATTTGATTTGTTATCATTTTTCATAGGCAACCAACAACCAGTGAAAAGCAGATATTACTCTAGAACAGTGGTTCTCAACCTGTGGGTCACGACCCCTTTGAGGGTCGAATGACCCTTTCCCAGTGGTCGCCTAAGACCATCGGAAAATGCAGATATTGACATCACGATGCATCACAGTAGCAACATTTCATGGTTGGGGGTCACCACCCCATGAGGAACTGTATGCAAGGGTCTCGGCCTCAGGAAGGTGGAGAACCGCTGCTCTAGAAGAGGCTGTGGGGACCCATTTGGCACCAGGAGTTTGTGAAGTCTGGATTAAAAAGTTTCCTCTTCCGTGTTTTCTCCTGCAGACTTTCTTCTGGCATGGGGTGTTGAGTAAACTCAAACTGTTTTCAGTTTTCTCTTTAATATTTTGGTAGTGTATTTCAGGGGGCGATGTTATCTGATTTCAAGTAGTTTTCTTTTTTTAAAAAATATTTTTATTGATTTTTTACAGAGAGGAAGGGAGAGGGAAAGAGAGCCAGAAACATTGTTGAGAGAGAGACATCGATCAGCCGCCTCCTGCACGCCCTCCATCGGGGACGTGCCCGCAACCAAGATACATGCCCTTGACCGGAATCAAACCTGAGACCTTTCCAGTTCGCAGGCCGACGCTCTATCCACTGAGCCACACCGGTTTCGGCTGACTTCAAGCAGTGTTAAGGTGCATCAGATGCGGATCTTTTACACCAGATCACCATGAACACATTGGGGCGACGAGTGTATGTTTGGGCCTCCTCCCATCCGTGAGAGCTTCTCAGTCTCTCATGACCTGGACACTTTTGACGGGTCCTGATGAATCATTTTCTGGCATGTTTTCCAAATCGGCGGCGTGTGATGCTTCCTCATGATTATGTTGAGATTTGTGCTTTCGTCAAGAACACCACGGACGTGCCCTAACCGGTGTGGCTCAGTGGATAGAGCGTCGGCCTATGGACTGAAGGGTCCCGGGTTCGATTCCGGTCAAGGGCATGTAACCTGGTTGCGGGCACATCCCTAGTAGGGGGTGTGAAGGAGGCGGCTGATCGATGTCTCTCTTCTGACTCTCTATCCCTCTCCCTTCCTCTCTGTAAAAAATCAATAAAATATATATTTAAAAAAAAATAGGGCTGAGACCGGTGTGGCTCAGTGGATACAGCGTCGGCCTGCGGACGGAAAGGTCCCGGGTTCGATTCCGGTCGGGGGCATGTACCTTGCTTGCAGGCACACCTCCACGGTGGGCGTGCAGGAGGCGGCTGATGGATGTCTCTCTCTCATCGATGTTTCTGACTTTCTATCCCTCTCCCTTCCTCTCTGTAAAAAATCAATAAAATATAAATATTTAAAAAACAAAAAGAACTGTGGGGGGGACAAGGAACTGTCCGGTCCTGGGAAGGAGCCATCACCAGGGCGCCCGCGGCAACAGGCAGCCGGGAGGGAAGGCTGGAGGCTGCCCCGGGGCTGGGACCCAGCGGCTCGCCTCCTCCCTCCTGTGAGAGGGGGCCTGCCGGCAGAGCCGCTGCACGAGGAGGCCCGGCGTCCTGGCCCAGGGCGCATGCGTGCGGAAGGATAGATACAGAGGCAGTAAAGCACCAAACAGACTGTGAAACGACAGCAGGAAGGTAAGGAGAGGTGGGGTAGATAAGAGATCAAAGGACTTGTGTGCATGCATAGAAGCATCACCAATGGACATAGACACTGCGGGGGGAGGGTTGGGGTATGCCTGGGAGGGAGGGGAGGCAATGGGGAGATAGGTATAAAAAATTAAAAAAAAAAAAGAGTGAGGCATCGCCGAGACCGGTGTGGCTCAGTGGATAGAGCGTCGGCCTGCAGACGGAAAGGTCCCAGGTTCGATTCCGGTCAGGGGCATGTGCCTTGGTTGCGGGCGCATCCCCAGTAGGGAGGCGTGCAGGAGGCGGCTGATCAATGTCTTTCTCATCAGTGTTTCTAACTGTCTATTCCTCTCCCTCTCTCTGTACAAAATCAATAAAATATATTAAAGAAAAAAAGAGTGAGGTATTGCTGTCCCTACTTCACAAGTAAGGGGGCGGCGGCCAGGAGCGCCAGTGAATTGCCTGGGGTCGCACAGTCGCCCAACCGAAACCTCCTGTTCGGATGACACCAGCCTGCTTGGAAGAGTTACCCCCAAGCTCCCATCGTCGTTTCAGCGAGGCCTGCCAATGGCCAAATCTTTTACATTGAAGTGAAAAAAAAAAAAAAAACTCGGGGAAGAAGAAATAAATGGTTTAAAGCAGCGGTTCTCAACCTGTGGGTCGAGACCCCTTTGGGGGTCACACGACCCTTTCACAGGGGTCGCCTAAGACCATCGGAAAAGGCAGATATTGACATCATGATGCATCACAGGAGCAACATTTCATGGTTGGGGGTCACCACCCCAGGAGGAACTGTGTGCAAGGGTCGCGGCCTGAGGAAGGTGGAGAACCGCTGGTTTAAAGGGAAGAAGGGGGCTTGCCCAGGCCCATGTTGCTCAGTTGGTTGGAGCATCGTCCTGTGCCCTGAAGGTCCTGGGTTTCATTCCCGGTCGGAGCACATACCCAGGTTACAGTTTCAATCCATGGTCTGGGCATGATGGGAGGCGGTCACACTGATTTCTCTCCATTTCCATTCCTCTCTCTAAAAAAAAAAATCTATTAGATCAGTGGTTCTCCACCTTCCTAAAGCCTCGACCCTTGCATCCAGTTCCTCATGGGGTGGTGACCCCCAACCATGAAATGTTGCTCCTGTGATGCATCATGATGTAAATATCTGCATTTTCCGATGGTCTTAGGCGACCCCTGTGAAAGGGTCGTTCGACCCCCAAAGGGTTTGCGACCCACAGGTTGAGAGATAAGTGGGGTTTAAGGAGAGTGGTAAGGGGGTATGTAGGGCGGGCTGGGTGAGGCTATAAACGAATAAGAGTGAATGATTTATCTGCAGGAGCAGGGTCTGAGGGGAGGTTTACCCTTATTCTTGTGTTCCCTTTTAGTAGATGAAGCATGTTGTGTACACTACTCATCTTTTCCCAAAACTAGGTGTGATAAGGACTGCATTTGAGTTTACCAGTGACTGCACCTCACTTGGGTAGTTGGAGCTGTGGATGGCAATGCCAAAGTTGCAGTCCGAGCAAGGAGGAATTCCATCAGTAAATGGCATGTGGACGCCAGCTGTGTCTCTGTGTGGCTGGCTGCCTACCTGGCAGATTTTGGACTTGCATCTCCCTTTGAGCCAATTCCTTAAAGAAAAGTTTTTTTTTTTTTTTTTTTTTTTTTAATAAATGGCTCTTTCTGGACATCCCTAACTAATAGGGATGTTAAAATGCTATTTTGATTGTGTAGAGGAACAAATTGTATGAGGAAAACGATTTGTATTTCCTTTGCTACTTAAAGACCAGTTGACGATGTTGATGTGGTCTGTTTGTGGATTCTGTGTTTTTCCATTGATCTATTTTTGATTTTTTCCTTAAATGTGAGCCTGTTGGATCTGATGTCTTTTTGTTTTGGAAGGTTATTATTCAAGTTCTTTAATAAAAATAGACCTACTCAGTTCATTTCCAGTTGGGTGTTGGCAAATACTGTCTTTTGATCCATTTTTATCTAGATGATGAAAATTGTGTCAATAGTAAAGACAAAGAAATGGCCGAAACCGGTTTGGCTCAGTGAATAGAACGTTGGCCTGCAGACTGAAAGGTCCCAGGTTCAATTCCAGTCAAGGGCATGTATCTTGGTTGCAGGCACATCCTCAGTAGGGGGTGTGCAGGAGGCAGCTGATCAATCTCTCTCTCATAGGTGTTGCTCCCTTGCCCAAAGAAATTACTTCTTTGGACATTTCAGAGGAGTGTGAGTCTGAAGATGAAGCGAGTGAGATAGAATGGCTCTTTGAAGACCAAGTTAGTGGTCCGAGTTCTAAAGAAAGTTCTGATCAGGAGGAATCCTGGGGAAGCTATTTCTATTCTCTACTTTTCTGGCCCTGGAGCAATAATAAGATCAAAAAGAAGAATGCCGAGTGTAAAGGCATCCCTATGAGCTTATTATTCTTACCAGAAAAGAGGTCTGTGAAATATATGACAAGTCTCTAACAGAACATAGTGTGTCACCCAGGAGGCATTGGACTCCATGACATTGGCTCAGGAATGGAACATAGTGACTAATGGGCTCAGCCTCCTTAATTGTCTAGTGGTTTCCTTATGGGTCCTGGGTCCAAAGGTAGCTAGATCAATGATAATTCTCCATTAAAAAAGAATATATATATGCTTTATTGATTTTTTACAGAGAGGAAAGGAGAGGGAGAGAGAGTTAGAAACATCGATGAGAAAGAAACATCAATCAGCTGCCTCCTGCACACCCCCCACTGGGGATGTGCCCGCAACCAAGGTACATGCCTTGACCAGAATCGAACCTGGGACCATTGAGTTCGAAGGCTGACTTTTTGTCCACTGAGTCAAACCAGTTAGGGCGATAATTCTTCATTTTAAAATCGAGTTTTCACTTAAGCTCTAGGTGCCCATATTTGTAGAATTTGCAAAGAGGATCCCAAGTTAGAGTTGAGACAGAGTCAGAGCAGATGTTGGCTGGGAGGTAATGGTAATGGAGAATAGTCAGGACAGGGGGCTGTAGATTTAACTCTGCTGTTGGGCAAATGAAAATTGTCACCATTCTAACGGGGTCACAGGCATATCCATAGATCTTAGGTTACAAAGTGGATTGGAACCAAAGATTTTCTCTTCTGTGGAATGTTATTTTTATGGTTTTCACGTTTAATTGCTGATGTTGCTAATGATAGTAAGTTGTAGATTATGTGGGATTATTATTATTTTGTTAAGAGAGTGAAAGGGAGGGCGAGAGATAGGAAGGGAGAAACATTGATTGGTTGCCTCCCAACTGGCTGGGGATTAACCCTATAACCAAGGCACATGACCCTGACCATAATTGAACCCCTGACTCTTCAGTCTTCTGGCCAACACTGTATTTATTGAGTGATCCAGTTTAGAGCTGGATACTGGAAGTTTAGTATCTTAAGGACAGGTTTTCCTTTACTCTGAGCCTTGATATTGAGTATCCCTGCCATACCTCCAACACCTAGTCCTGGGATGGCAGGGTTCAGTTGCTTTACAGACATCTGCCCTGCAGTGGCATAAAGGAAAGACTGATAACTAAGCTCGGGCCAAATGTCAAGAGCCTTGGTTTTATCCTAAAGGTAGAAAGGAAAAATGGGTAATCATTCTCTATTTTTGTTGTTGTTAATCTTCACCTGAGGATATTTTTCGATTGATTTATAAAGACAGTGGAAGGGAGAGAGACCGACACACATGGATTGGTTGTCTCCGCACATGCCCCAGCCAGGGCCGATCTGCAACCGAGGTACATGCCCTTGACTGGAATTGAACCTTGGACCCTTCAGTACATAGACTGACACTCTTTCCACTGGCTAGGGAGTGTATTCCATTCTTAGAAAACATTACTAAGTTCCAGCTACAAAGAAGAGCTAAATTTATCATGATGGGAGAGAACATGTGGTGTCTTGATTTCAACTAATAAAGCGGTTACAGAAACAAAAGTCGTTGGAGTGAATTTTATGTTATAAAAGTTAATTGAATTGCATGTTTGAGATTCTTTTAAAAAAATATATATATTTTATTGATTTTTTACAGAGGGGAAGAGAGAGGAATAGAGAGCTAGAAACATCGATGAGAGACATTGATCAGCCGCCTCCTGCACGCCCCCTACTGGGGATGTGCCCGCAACCCAGATACATGCCCTTGACTGGAATCCAACCTGGGACCCTTCAGTCCGCAGGACTGATGCTCCATCCACTGAGCCAAACCGGTCTCTGCACATGTTTGAGATTCTTGAGCATTTTCTTTCCCTCCCCCAAAGGCCACATCACTGATAACACAACCTGTAGACTTGGGTCATTTGTATGTGCTTTTGTCTGATAATTTCCAGGGACCCTTCGATAAGGAATAAGACTGTCTTGCTCATTTTAATAGATGGAGACCAGGCACACAGCAGGTCCTGGATAATAGCACTGTCCAAGGGTAGCTTCTAGTGCCGTGGACTTCCATCCAGTGCCTGCTCCTAGGAAGGAAGTTTTAAAGGAAGAGTCTTTATACAAACATGTAGACAATCACTTGGTCAATTTGTAGAGCCAACCTTCCAATAAGTGGTGGAGGTTAAGTTTGACCAGATGCCAAAAAGGTTAATTAGGACTTATTTGGGAGAGCAGGAAGTGTGTGGCACATGTGGGGTGTGATGGGAGAGCCACGAGTATCTGCAGGGGGATATGTGCATGTGAGTGCCCATGTCTAAGCTCACATCCCACAGGGTAAGGGCTCAGTTCTACCACCCTTCATGTGCCACTCAAATGCCCAGGTTATCACCCGTAGCCATGCTTCTGTCGGACTGGCTATCACTTGGAGGTTCCAGTGTCCCTTGCCTTGGGTTTGGCTTTGCTGAAGCAGATCCTGGTACGCAAACTGAATTAAAGGTGGAAGAGATGCATTGGGCAAGGTATGAGGAAAGGGTGTGGAGTTTCCATGCCCCCTCCAGGCATATGAGTGTTCCAGCACTTCCATGTGTTTACCTCCCCCAAAGCTTTTTATTGTTTTTGCTTTTGTTTTTGTCAATCCTCACCAGAGAATATTTTTCTATTGATTTTTCGGGAGAGTAGAAGAGAGAAAGAAGAGAAAAACTCTGATGAGAGAGAAACACATCGATTGGTTGCCTCTTGCAACAGCCCCTGACCAGGGCCCCTGCCAGGGAGGAGCCTGCAAGGGTATGTGCCCTTGACCAGAATCAAGGACCCTTTGGTCTGCAGGCCGAAGCTCTATCTACTGAGCAAAACTGGCTAAGGCTATATAACTTCCATTGACTTTTTTTTTTTTTTAGAAGACTAAGGAAAGGAGGGAGGGAAGAAGGGAGAAAGATAGGGAGAAAGGGAGAGGAGGGGAAGAGAAAAAGAGAGAGAAGAGAAAGAGACATGGACTTGTTCCACTTACTCATGTATTCATTGCTTCATTCTTGTGTGTATGTTGATTGGAGATTGAACCAGCAACCTTGGTATATTGGGAAGACGCTCTAATCAATTGAGCTACCAGACCAGGGTGAAACCTGTATAATTTTACTGAACAACTAGAGGCCCGATGCATGAAATTCATGTAAGAGTAGGCCTTCCCCCGGCTGCCAGCACCGGCTTCCCTCTAGCACCTGGGACCCGGGCTTCCCTCCCTCCAGCCACCAGCAGGTATCTGGGACCAGGGCTTCCCTCCGAATGCCGGTAGGCATCTGGGACCCTACTTCCCTCGCAGCCCTGGCTTCATCTGGAAGGATGCCTGGAAGGAAGTCTGGTCTAATTAGCATATTATGCTTTCATTATGATAAAAGATGTCATTCCAATTCTATCTAATAAAAGAGTAATATGCAAATTGACTATCACTCCAACACACAAGATGGCTGCCCCCATGTGGACACAAGATGGCCACCACAAGATGGCCTGCAAGGGAGGGCAGTTGGGGGCGATCAAGCCTGCAGGGGAGGGCAGTTAGGGGGTGATCAGACCAGCAGAGGTGGGAAGTTGGGGGCAACCGGACATGAAGGGAAGGGCAGTTGGGGGGGACCAGACCTGTAGGGGAGAGCAGTTTAGGGGGACCCAGGCCTGCAGTGGAGGGCAGTTGGAGGGGGCCCAGAAGAGAAGGAGAGCAGTTAGGAAGGATGAGGCTGGCGTAGGAGGGGAGTTAGGGGTGACTGGGTCAGCAGGGAAGGGAAGTTGGGGGTGACCAGGCCTGCAGGGAAGGGCAGTTGTGGGGGATCCAGGCTTGCAGGGGAGAACAGTTGGGGGGGGACCAAGCCTGCAAGGGAGGGCAATTGAGGGTGATCAAGCCTGCAGGGGAGGGCAGTTGGAGGGGAACCAGAACAGAAGGGGAGAGCAGTTAGGATTGATGAGGCTGGCAGGGGAGGGAAGTTAGGGGAAATTGAGCTGGCAGGGGAGCAAGTTAGGCATCAATCAGGCTGGCAGGGGAGTGTTTAGGGGGTGAACAGGCTGGCAGGGGAGTGTTTAGGGGGTGATCAGGCTGGCAGGCAGAAGTGGTTAGGGGCAATCAGGAAGGCAGGCAGGTGAGCAGTGGGGAGCCAGCAGTCCAGGTTTGTGAGAGGGATGTCCCAGATTGGATAGGGTGCAGGCTGGGCTGAGGGACACACTCCACCCCATGCACCAATTTCGTGCACTGGGTCTCTAGTAAATTCAGTAAAAAAGGACCACATGTCAAGAGTGTTGACAGGCTTAAGTGATGCGCTCTAGAATATAGGCCAGAAACAGAAGACAGAGAAAATGAGACGAGGGAGTAAGAAGAGCAGGTAACTTGCAGGGGCTGCCCAGATTCCAGTTAAAGCAAGAAGTGGGGGAGACTCCAGTGAAAGGCTTGAGATTAGAGCAGCAGTTCTGTGGTCCCAGAGCAGCAGCATTAGCATCCTTTGGGGACGTGTTCAAAAGCAAAATTCCCAGATCTCCTCCAGTCCAGGGGGTCTGGGAGGCAGGGAATATGTCTTAATAAGCACTGGAGTTGATGTTGGTGCCCCTAAGTTTCGAGAGGCATCGATGCAGACTTTTTTTCATGTTGTTTAAGAATACTTTGATCATGAATGGGATTCCAGGAATCCAGTAAGAAATTCCTGGAAGAGAAGAGGCTGGGACTGGGTGGGAAGCACTCAGATGTGTAGGAGTTCCAATGGTCCACATGCCACATGCAGAGCTGGGATGCCAAGAAGTGGGGAGCAGCCTGAATTAACCGGCCGAGTTTTCTGAAGCAGCAAGCCCTGGCATTGCACTCTGGACTAGCTCTTACTGAGATCTTATTCGAGGCCAAGACCAGGAGCATTTATTGATGAGCACCTGGGACTGGCTGCTCTTTAAAGGGGTGTGCAGTGTGTGTGTGTGTGTGTGTGTGTGTGTGTGTGTGTGTGGTGGAGGGGACCCAACCTCTAGGGAAAGAGATCAGCAATGAATAGAGAGCTTCTGGAACTCAGATAATAGCACCAGAATCTGATGGATAGGAAGGGACACAATTTGTGAGCAAGATCTAGCTCCACTGTGCTCAGCAAAGAACAAGACATGCTTTGCCTTAGCTGCAGGCACCACCCCACAGGCTGAGCTGCTTCTGCTGAGGTCCAGGTGGGCTGTGCTTACCCAGGAAGAGGAAGTGAGGAATATTTTGGGGTGTGGATAACTGACTCAGTACAGTAATTCTTTTATATTCTTTTCTTTTTTTAAAAAAGCATTTAAAAATATATTTTATTGATTTTTTTACAGAGAGGAAGGGAGAGGGATAGAGTTAGAAACATCGATGAGAGAGAGACATGGATCAGCCGCCTTCTGCACGCCTCCCACTGGGGATGTGCCTGAAATCAAGGTACATGCTCTTGACCGGAATCGAACCGGGGACCTTTCAGTCCGCAGGCTGATGCTCTATCCACTGAGCCAAACCGGTTTTGGCTATATTCTTTTCTTAAATGTATTTTATTGATTTTCCACAGAGAGGTAGGGAGAGGGATACAGAACTAGAAAACATCAATCAGCTGCCTCCTGCACGCCTCCTACTGGGGATATGCTCGCAACCAAGTACATGCCCTTGACCGGAATCGAATCTGGTACCTTTAAGTCCACAGGCCAATGCTCTATTCACTGAGCCAAACCGGTTTCAGCTCCTTTATATTCTTAACAATTTTCTGAGTCTTTACTCTGGAAAATTCTTAGGGTTTGGGCAGTGAGATCCAAGCAAGTTAAATATGATGTAGCCACACCAGATTTTTCATTGTAGTTTCAGGAACCCTTTCTTCCTAATCAACAAATCGTCTCAGGTGATATAATACAAACCTCTTATCTCTCTCTCCCAATTTTAATAACACAAACCTCTTGTTGCGGCAATGCCAAATGTACTTGACTGTAAAATAGTTTCATACTGTCAAGAAAAAGCCAAGTGCAGATGAATGTGCAGAGCATTTGTGTAAAAAACAGCCCTCTATTTGCTTGTGGTATGTAAGATTTATCTGGAAGACTTAACAAGAAACTGGCAACATTGGTAGCCATCGGGGAAGGGAACTGGGGAAGCTGGGGGAAAAAGGAAGAAGGGCCAAAACCGGTTTGGCTCAGTGGATAGAGCATGGGCCTTTGGACTGAAAGGTCCCGGGTTCAATTCCGGTCAAGGGCATGTACCTTGGTTGCGGGCACATCCCCAGTAGGGGGCGTGCAGGAAGCAGCAGAGCGATGTCTGTCTCTGATCGATGTTTTTTCTATCCCTCTCCCTTCCTCTGTAAAAAATCAATAAAATTATTTAAAAAAGGAAGAGTTTTCATAATTAAACCCTATAGAGTTTAATATAGGGTTTAGATTATAGATAGTATAGACCATTTAAATTTGGAGCACATGCATACATTATTCACAAAAAAATACCTGTGAAAAATAAATAGTGAACTTTTATTATCTTCCACAACAGACAAGAGTCGAGCCTGAAGTCTGGGAGTCCAGCAGCCTCGCTGTGGAGGTGGCAGCCCCCGGAGGAGTGTCCTCGGAGGCTCTGAGGTCCGGGCACCCCGACTTTCCAGGCGTCGCAGGCCACAGGGACCAGCAGGAGGAAGACTGGGGGGGTCTATCCTGCCGAAGTCAGTGCCACCAGAGCTGGCACCTGGGAAGACACAGTCCCGCTCGGGGGTCGCAGCTTCACTGGAAGGTAGGCGAGAAGTCACTCGTGTGTGTGTGTGTGTGTGTGTGTGTGTGTGTGTGTGTGTGTGTGACACCAGATGTGCTCCTGGGTGTCCCCTCTCCGGCCCCGGCCCCCTGTTCTCGGCCACAGCGTGTGACTCTGCGACGAGAACACGGACAAGCCGAGCAGCCGTCAGTCCGAGTCCGAGCTCTCGCTGGACTTGGAGGACTTATGCTTTCGCTTCTTCTTCCTTTTCTTCTCCTTCTTCTTCTTCTTCTGCTTGTCCTTCTTCCTCCTTTTCCTGTGTCTCTCCTTACACCCCGAGGAGCTGGAGCTGCTCCCCTCGTCCTCGGAGGTGGAATCCTCCAGCAACTGCTTCAGCTGCTGGATCCTGAACAGAGCAGACCGACCCGTCAGAGAACCAGGAACCATAACAGCTTAAAAATATATTTTTTTTAATGACAAGATTATTAGTGAGAGTAAAAAAAAGTCACAAATAATCACCTTATTATGCACAGTGTTTATTTTTAGTTTTTCATGTTTCCCATTCCTGTCCACATCCACGCCTGATCTACAGAGCTGTGTAAAAGTGTTCTGTATCCTTCCCATTATCCTAAATATTTCTGCATGTTTCATTTTTCCTCTTTTTAAAAATAAATTTTTATTGATGTCAGAGAGGAAGGGAAAGGGGAGAAAGAAAGTTCAATGATGAGACAATCACTGAACAGCTGCCTCCTGCATGCCCCCTCCTGGGGATTGAGCCCGCAACCCGGGCATGTGCCCTTGACCGGAATCGGATCTAGGCCCCTTCAGTCCGCAGGAAGAAGAAACAAAAGCTTAAGTCTTCCAAGACAAGTGAGAGCGTGGACTCGGACTGGCAGCCACTTGGCTTGTCCGTGTTCTCGTCTCAGAACTCTATCCACTGAGCCATCCAGCTAAGGCAATTTCTGCATGTTCCTATAGTCCTTCCTACTGTAACTTCTAACAGATGTAGCCTTTCCTAAATGATGTCCCCACTACTCAAGTTCATACAAGGTATCGCCTCAACAATTGTAACTGAAGACCACAAATTTGAAAAAATGAAAACCTCCTATTTTTCCATTTTATCTTTATGTTTAACAATAGTTCAGATCCCTAAAGGACAATCATATGAAAGAGAACCAATCATACAGTAGAATGAGGGTTGCCAACATCAACCATTCATGATTTTAGCAGACCTGGCCACACCCACTGCATTAAGCTAACCCAGTGGTCACAAACTCATTACTCCACAGAGCCAAGTAGCAACAGCACAACGATTGAAATTTCTTTTGAGCGCCACATTTTTTAAACTTTTTCTAATGCCACTTCTTCAAAATAGACTCGCCCAGGTCGTGGTATTTTGTGGAAGAGCCACACTCAAGGAGCCAAAGAGCTGCATGTGGCTTGCTGATCACTGAGCTAACCCAAGTAGAGCATGCTCCCTGCTCATTGCTGGAACTTGGGCCTTTTCAGTGATTGCTCCTGACCGCCAAGTACCGTGCAATGAAAGCCCCACCTTTGTTACTCTGCTCCTCTAATAGGAATAGTTGTTTCCAACTTAACACAATTTAAAACTTTAAGAGGGTCTTGTTATCAGGACAACCTCACCTTATGTCCTTTTCATGTCTTTTATTCTCTCGGATGATGTCATACATGGGATCTTCATGTGCCTTGAGGGTTAGAGAAAGTTAAGGTTGGGTTAAACTTATAGATTGTTAGTTAAATTAAAATTAAATCACTGTTTCACTGAAATTAGTTGGTTCCCCTCCCAATTTTATATTCTACATGTTCTAATCCTTCCTGAGAGTCATCATGACTTTAAGTTTATGGAGGCTACAAAAAAGATTTCCCAATTATACAAATATAGGATTATAATTTTAGTATCATTTGGAAGGAAATAAACCATAGAAATATTGATAAATACTATTCAAGGTTAGAAATATTGATGTAATTATCTTTTGATTAAAAGATCTTAAGCAAAACAAGTGAGTTGGACAATGATATGTAAGAGTGATTCATTTTATAGGTACACAAACTATGTGCCAAAAAAAAAGTCTGGAGGAATACTCATCAGACTACTTACTGTAAATCCCCTTTCAATTTGGAAAACATTATTATAATGTTTCCATTTTGTTAAAGTAAGACCAATGTATTCCTGTAATATCTGTATAATTTAAATCACTTAAAGTACTTTAAAATATGAATATACAGAGTGAATCTTATGGTGTGTGAGTTATCTTTAAAAAAGTTAAAAAAATTTTACATATTAAACTAAAAAACAGAGTTAAGCCTGCCTAGTGTGACTCAGTGGTTTTATGTTGACCTATGAACCAGGAGGTCACGATTCGATTCTCAGTCTGGACACAAGACTGGGTTGCGGGCTCAATCCCCGGTGTGGGGTATGCAGGAGGCAGCTGATCAATGATTCTCTCTCATCACTGATGTTTCTCTCTCTCCTTCTCCTTCTCTGAAATTAATAAAAACATATTTTAAAAAAGAATTAAAATATTATTTCACCAACTGGGAATATCCACTGCTAATATTTAGTGTGGTTCTCCCAGTCACTATTCATAATTTACAAAAAATTATAATCATGTTATATAAAACTATTCTCTTTTTCACTTAAGTTTTCATGAACATCTTCCTATGACATACTTTCTTCTAAAACATAATTCTTAAAAGCTGTATGATTTCTGTATTATAGTAATTTATGTTGTTGGTATATTGGCCATTGAAGTTGTTGCCTGTTTTTATTGAGTTTCTATTTCGTAACCATATAAAGAATTCTGGAAGTTATTTTTCTACATTCATAATAATTTGTGTATATTGATGTTTTGTTAAATCCTTAGGATCAATTCTTAGAATTTAGGTTTCTGCATTTGAAAAACATGGTTTAACAGAGATGGAGGTAACACCCGGGACTCTGGCCAAAAGGCTTCTGGGAATGTATGTTATGTGAGCCTCCAATTCACCGATTACTGCCCGATTCGTGGACATTCACATCTGGGGTAAACACAGTGACACCTGGGGTTCTACTTACTACTCTGAACTGTTCTAACTTTTGGTTGCCTTTGATAAAGAAAGGGCACTCTTTGTCGCCCGTTCGGTGACCATACCGTTTACAGCGCCAACCTGAAAACAAAGAGAGGGGATATATTTCTGTAAGATGACGTCTTTTACTTCATCAAGATAAAGCATCAGTAGGTCATATTAACGTTATTCTTCATTAGATTCCAATTTTAACAGCAAAAGACTTTAAAAGAAGGTGTGACCCACGAGGACAGGGAAAATAGGAAAGGCGACAGCCGTGGAAAGATGCTGGAAGTTATAAGGCAGGTCAGAGTGTGCAACCTGGATGGCAGACCCTGGAAGACTGAATTCTGAGCCAGCGGAACAGAAGGAACTCAATTCCGGTTTGGAGGACCCCAGAGGCCCTGGAACTGGCCGCACACTTCTGCAATGTGGGTGCAGGGGCAGCTGAAAGTGGGGGGGGGGCTGGTTAAAGGGCCACTTGCTCCTCCCCAGCCCCAGAAAGGCCGGTCCATTCTCTGGCTGTTGTCTCAGGCCCGCTGGAAGGCCCGGAGCCACCCCGAGCACAGGAAGAGGACCAGAGCTCTGAGGACAGGAGGCCCAGGCCTCACCGCCTCGCTCCCCAAAGTGTTCCCAGAACCAAGCACGTGGCCCTGGCCCTCAGCAGAAACCTCCTGAGAGACTAACAGCCTGATTGATGGGAAAGACTTGGAGATAGGATCTCAGCTGCTGTTTCAGCAATACAGTGCACACGGTGTCACCTGTTAGGCAGCCCAGCACTCCACCTACAGTGAGATCCGGTTACCAGTCTCTACTCAAAAGTGAACTGGGGCCCGGCCAGTGTGGCTCAGTGGTTGAGCATTGATCCATGAACCAGGAGGTCACCGTTCGATGCCTGGATGGCGTGGGCTTGGTCCCTGGTGGGGGGCTCGCAGGAGGCAGCCAATTAATGTTTTTCTCTCTCTAAAATCAATAAAAGCCATATATATATATTAAAAGGCTTCAGCACCCTTTCTTCAAATGCCATCTTGCGCTGAAGGTGCCCTGGGGGGGAGGGCGGTGTGCATGCTGAGCTCTACTTGTCCCAGCCCGCCCTCTGCGGCCTGCAGCTCCTCAGGCACCTGGAGACCTTACCACCGACGGGTGGACCAGAGGGACCTGCCCTCCACG
>JAAGEH010000337.1:2123029-2184407 GCA_011751065.1 Lasiurus cinereus
GGCGTGCAGGAGGCAGCTGATCGATGTTTCTAACTCTCTATCCCTCTTCCTTTCTCTCTGTAAAAAATCAATAAAGTATATTAAACAAATTAAAAAAAAAAGAAGCAGATTGGTCTGCGTTTTTTAAAAGCACAGTTGATCCTCGTTCTTTGTGAGTTTGCCCACTTGCTCAAATTACTTGTAAGTCCAAAACCAACGCTCCTGGTGCCCGTAGGGTCATGCAGGGCTATGCGCAGAGTGGCAAACAATCTGGGTCACTTCTGCACACTTTCCCGCTGATGTCAGACGGCAGCTCTGCCTTTTTGTTTCAGCTGCTCTCGAGCCGTGGTTTGCCGCTCTGCTGACTAATGAGTCTGCCGACCACTGGGATGGGGGCTTCATCACAAGGAACAACAACAGCCTGGAATTAGTGGAATCGAGAGTCTAGGCCAGTGGTCGGCAAACTCATTAGTCAACAGAGCCACATGTGGCTCACAAGCCGCAGTTTGCCGACCAGTGCTGTAGGCAGATGGCCTTTCTTTTGCCTGTTTAGTACCATGTTTGTTTGTTGTTGGTGATTTTGCTGTGCAGATCATGTAATGCTGAGGAACTGTCTCGTGTCCTAAGTGTGAGAAGGCTATGATGTATCGTATGGGAAAATACATGTAAGCTTCATTCAATAAGAGTCTTATTGTTGTTGGCCATTGAGTTCAATGTTGATGAATCAACAACAAATAAAATGTTTTTTAAAAACACACACACACACAAGGTATGTAGTGATGGGTTGGTGAACATGGGCCTTGAGGCTTGTAACAGCCCCTGCATTTCCCCTCGGACCAGAGGCTCAGTGTTTGCCAATTCCATGTTGTGACCTTATGGAACATGACTTCTTTGAAGAAGGAGAATGGACTGCATTTCCCGTTATCTTTGAAATCAACCTCGTTCGAGGGAAAGGCTCACTTCCGGTACATTCACTCTCCTGCATCCAGGGCACGTGAAGTGTGTGCTGTAATTCACACGGCCCAATGGGCTGTCAGGAGCTCAGTGGGCGGTATGTTTGGTACATCCTCCTTCTAGCTGAGGAATCAGAGCAGTAGAGAGGTTCTGTGGGGTGCCTGAGGACACACAGGTGGTGCTGAAAATGGACCCACAACCCACTTTTCCTGCTGCGTTTTTGGGGTGACTTTCCCTTTTTCCTTTTTCCTTTCTGCAGTTAGAATGGGAGAGGGAGTGGATGCTTTCTGAGGACCTGGAATGTACAGGTTCCAGCCTCAGTCACTGGAGGCATTGGATCTCATTTGCTCTTCTCAGCACCGCATTGTGGCTGCAGTCTTTTGTGATAAAAATGAAGGGAAACTAGATATTTTGCTAAGGGATTATGTGCGAACTAGCGATGGTAGAATTTTAACCTTGATCCTCCAAATAATAGTGTTTGTTGGTGCTTCATGCAGCTAGCTGTCTACAAAATCTTCCAGAAGCGAGAACTGGCCCAACATAAACGTACAATGTCTTAGCCTGGCTTTCCCAAGGTCCTGGCAGAATATCTGATTAATGCTTCGGGCCATTTAGATTTGGGGTTTCACATGTGCCCACAAAATACAAAAAAAAATCTAAGTGAATACAGGAAGGATTTTCTTAAAGTCTTCCAAGTTTTAAGAGGTAAATGCCTTCAGAGGTAATGAATTCAGAATTCATGGTGTGAAGTGGATTTTTACCGTCAACACATATTTTCTTTTTAGAGTGAACGAACATGTCTTTATTTAAAGCCCGTGATTGGTGGTCTACTGTTCTGGGAGAAAAAGAAGAATTTGATCAAGGCTGTTTGTGTTTGGCTGATGTTGATAACAGTGGAAATGGACAAGGTAAGTAACGGAAGACCCCCGCATCTTGGAGCAGAGCGGTACCCAGATAAAATAAAAACAACTTCCTCTTAAAATTCGTACTTTTCTGGGATTTCCGGGAACTGTCATAATTACGCCCTAATTTTAAAGGTAGTTTTCCTTGTTAGTGATACTTAGGTAGCAGGATGATAAATGTAATTCCTTTTTCTGTTCAGTTGTTTGTGTGATCTTGGTTGCGTTGATTCTGTCATATTATTTGCTGGAACTCAGAAAAATATTATAAGACATCACTTAAATTGCTTCCATTTGTTGTAAAATTAGTAGAACTAGAAAAATGCTTAGAATTTTGAAAAAGCCTTTTGAATAAATTATTTGAAAGAAAAGAAAATAAAAATTGTTAACTTTATTACTTATTTTTTTATCCTCAAGTCTTGGTTGTCACATAAAAAACAAAATTTGAAGCTTAGAACTGAATCTGTTCTCTTCTTTTTAATTATTTTATTTTTTATTGATGAGAGAGAGAGAGAGAGAGAGAGAGAGAGAGAGAGAGGAGCATTGATTTGTTGTTCCACTTATTTATTTTTTTAAAAATATATTTTATTGATTTTTTACAGAGAGGAAGGGAGAGGGATAGAAAGTTAGAAACATGGATGAGAGAGAGACATCGATCAGCTGCCTCCTGCATACTGGGATTATGCCCGCAACTAAGATACATGCCCTTGACCGGAATTGAACTCAGGACCTTTCAATCCATAGGCCTACGCTCTATCCACTGAGCCCAACTGGTTTCAGCCTGTTCCCCTTATTTATGCATTCATTGGTTGCTCCTTGTGCGTGCCCTGACTAGATTGAACCATAACCTTGGCATATCAGGATGATGCTTTAACCAGCTGACCTGCCAGTGGCCAGGGTCCTTTCTCTTGTGTCTCTTCACAGCCAGTATTCTCTTCGATCTGCAGTTGGGTTCAACACACTCAAGCCTCGGCATAATCTTCTTTGTAGTTTTAGCTTTTTTGCAGAAAACGGCCTCGTCTGCCCTCCACAACCACTCTGCTTCCTGTCCCTGCCCGTCCTGAGAATCTCGCCCTTCCTGTACTGTGTTACTTTGGATTGATACTTGCCACATTCTTCTAGAAAGTCCAGCGGTTTGCCCTGGCCAGTGTGGCCCAGTTGGTTCAATGTCATCCAACAAAGTGAAAGGTTGCTGGTTGATCGCACTCAGGGCACGTGACTGGGTTGCAGGCTCCATCCCCTGAGAGGGGCGTGTAGGAGGTAGCCAATTGATCAAAGTTTTTCTCTCTCCCTCTCCCTTACTCTCTCTCTAAACATCAATGAAATATCTTAAAAAAAGGGAAAGTCCAGCAGGTGTAAGGGATGTTTATCATGTTTTCTAGAGAAGTGTTGGCATGGAAAGCAAATTACATCCTTTTTAAATTGAATCTGAAAGCCAATCATACATACAAGAATGGAGAAATTATGCAAGCTGGATGTGTTAGTAGAAAATAATTGTTAAGTCATTGCTTTCATTTTCATAATACTAGAAAAACATTTCATTTTATTCTTATGTTAGTTGTGCCTCTTTGCATCTTCATATTTTAGAAAATGGTCTTTAAAACATTTTAGTTCTATATCATGGCCATTTAAAATTTGTATTTGGTTTTAATGATTTATAGTCATGAGCCTTTTATGTTTTTGGTAATCTGGATAGTCATTGACCTATTTTTTTCAAAATCTTTATTGTTGTGATTATTACAGATGTCCTTCTTCCCCTCCCCCCCCACCTCCATTGCCCTCTCCATCCAGTTCCCACCCTGGCCCAGGCCTTTGCCACCCTGTGGTTTGTGTCCATAGGTAATGCATAGATGATATAAGATCTTTGTTTAATCTCTTCTTGCCCCCCCACTCACCTTCCCTTTGAAAATCGTCAGTCTGTTCCATTTCCATGCCTCTGATTCTATTTCATTCACCAGTTTATTATATTCATTAGATTTCATATTCATTTATTTTTAATTTTTAAATTTTTAATTTTTTAAATTTAATAAATCTTTATTGTTCAGATTATTATAATTGTTCTTCTTTTTTTCCCCATAGCTCCCCTCCACCCAGTTCCCACCCCACCCTCTGCCCTTACCCTTCCTCCCCCCACTATCCTCATCCATAGGAGTATGATATTTGTCCAGTCTCTTCCCACACCCCCCACACTCCTTTTCCCCCGAGAATTGTCAGTCCATTCCCTTTCTAGGCCCCTGATTCTATTATATTCACCAGTTTATTCTGTTCATCAGATTTTTTATTCACTTTATTTTTATTTTTTGACATAGTTCATCCATTTTATTTATTTATTTATTTTTATATTTAATAAATCATTATTGTTCAGATTATTATAATTGTTCCTCCTCCCCCCCCATAGCTCCCTTGCACCCAGCTCCAACCCCATCCTCTGCCCTTACCTTCCCCCACATTGTACCCACCCATAAGTGTATGATTTTTTTTTAATATATTTTTTTATTGATTTTTTTACAGAGAGGAAGGGAGAGGGATAGAATGTCAGAAACATCAATGAGAGAGAGACATCGATCAGCCGCCTCCTGCACGCCCCCTACTGGAGTTGTGCCCGCAAGCAAGGTACATGCCCTTGACCGGAATCGAACCTGGGACCTTTCAGTCTGCAGGCCAGCACTATATCCACTGAGCCAAACCGGTCTCGGCCATAGGTGTATGATTTTTGTCCACTCTCCCCTCACCCCCTCACCCCTTTCCCCCTGAGAATTATCAGTCCACTCCCTTTCTATGCCCCTGTTCTATTATATTCACCAGTTTATTCTGTTTATCAGATTTTTAATTCACTTTTTAATATATTTTATTGATTTTTACAGAGAGGAAAGGAGAGGGACAGAGAGTTAGAAACATTGATGAGAGAGAGAGACATCGATCAGCTGCCTCCTGCACGCAACCAGGATACATGCCCTTGACCGGAATCGAACCTGGAACCTTTCAGTGCACAGGCCAACGCTCTATCCACTGAGCCAAACTGGTTTTGGCTTAATTCACTTTTTAGATTCACTTGTTGATAGATATGTATTTGTTGTTCATGATTTTTATCTTTACCTTTTTCTTCTTCCTCTTCCTAAAGAGTACCTTTCAGCATTTCATATAATACTGGTTTGCTGTTGATGAACTCCTTTAGCTTTTTCTTATCTGTGAAGCTCTTTATCTGACCTTCTAATCTGAATGATAGCTTTGCGGGTAGAGTAATCTTGGTTGTAGGTCCTTGCTATTCATCATTTTGAATATTTCTTGCCACTCCCTTTTGGCCTGCATAGTTTTCATTGAGAAATCATATGACAGTTTTATGGACAGTCCCTTGTAGGTAACTAACTGCCTTTCTCTTGCTGCTTTTAAGATTTTCTCTTTGTCTTTAGCCCTTGGCATTTTAATTATGATGTGTCTTGGTGTGGTCCTCTTTGGGTTCCTCTTGTTTGGGACTCTCTGTGCTTCCTGGACTTGTAAGTCTATTTCTTTCACCAGGTAGGAAAGTTTTTTGTCATTATTTCTTCAAATAGGTTTTTAATATCTCCCTCTCTCTCTTCTGGCACCCCCATAATGTGAATGTTGATACGCTTGAAGTTGTCCCAGAGGCTCCTTATACTGTCTTTGTATTTTTGGACTTTTTTTTTTCCTCTCTGGTTGAGTGTTTTTTGCTTCCTCATGTTTCAAATTGTTGATTTGATTCTCAAAAACTCTGCTCTGCTGTTGAGTCCCTGTATATTATTCTTTATTTCTTAACTTCTGACTGGACCTTTCCCATTTTTCTTTTTTGGAAGTTTTTAGAAGATTCTTGAGTAACCTTATAACCATGACTTTGAACTCTAAATCCAATAGTTTGCTTCCTTCCATTTCTTTCATTTGTAACATGTTTCATTGTCTCCTTATTTTGGCTGCTTCCCTGTATTTGTTTCTATGTATTGGGTAGAGCTGCTATATGTGCTTGTGTTGGTAGAGTGGCCTTGTGTAGCAGGTGTCAGAGCCCAGTGGCTCAGCCTCCCCAGTCAACTGAGCTGGGAGCTCTAGGTTCACCCCTTTGTGGGCTGTGAGCACAGTCTTTTTGTAGATGAGATTTGATTGCTGTTGGTGTCACTGGGAGGAATGAACCTCCAAGCCAATTGGCTGTGAGGATCAGTTGCAATTACAGTGGGAGAGCTGCTGTGCAGGAGACATTCCTATTGCCCAGGACTCACTTCAGTGGGGCTTTTGTGCTCACTGAGTCTGCCCCTTGAGTGTTTCGCTTATGGATGTGTCAAGTTATAATCTGGTAATTGTCTGATACTGGTTCTTGGCTTTCCAGGGAGGTGCAAAGTCAGCCAGCAGAAACTACAGAGAGATCTGTGGATTTCTCCTCTTTGTATGGGTTTGGAAGTGCCCATACACGGCCCAGCTATGAAGCAAGGCAAGCTGGTGCTGGTGCCACGTCTTGGACCTTTTATAGATAGGTTTGGGCTCCTAGACCCAGCTTCAGCTTGTTGGAGAGATTTTAGCTTGAACAAGGACAGGCAACAGCTGCTGCCCACCACTTGGGTGGGGTTAGGAATTGGATGAGACAGAGTGTTAGGGAGTCACCAGGGTGAAGCAAGCAGAAATGCCTGCCAGTCAGCCCTCCGAGTGGGGAGGCCCAGCATAGGAGCAATGATCCCTGCGAGCACCTCTGTCTGAGAGAAAGCCGCCCTGGAGTTCCTTCCCTGATGCCAGACAATCCAATTCTTCCTTGCATGTGTCTGTCCCCCAAAGCCTTGCCCTGGTGCTGGAGCTCAGAGGAAGCGGGACCTTGTAAGTTCAGTTTGTGGTGCTGGCCTTTTAAGAACAGGTGGGTCTTCAGCAGCTTCTGTGTCACTGAGCCCCAACCCCACTAGTTTTTACAGCCCGTAGTTCTTACTGCCCATAGGAACTTCTCTTCCCAGCTCTGGGAGCCTGGGCTAGGGGTCTGGTGTGAGGCTGGGACCCCTTAATCCCCTGGTGGCTTCCACAGAGACCATCTCCCTCTTGATTAAAAAAGGGCAGAGGGGGAGTGCCAGCCCAGCCCGTTCCGTGCCTCCTCACCTCCTCCCAGTCTCATTGTGCTCCTTCTTTACTTCTCTAGTTGTAGGACTTCCATTCAGCCGCTGGTTCTGGATGACGGTTGTTCTGTATTTGAGTTGTAATTTTGATGTGGTTGTGGGAGGCAGCAAGTACAGGCATTTAAATCTCTCAGTCACCGACCTCTTAAAAAGAATGATTCTTTTATTTGGTGTATCTAAGTATTGTCCCCTTACATTTTCTTCGTTTTATTTTTCTTGCCCATAATGAAAAGAGTAGAATCTGGGGGATGAGGTGAAAGGAGAAAATTGCATTGCCCAGGAAGAGTGCGAGGCACAGAAGTGTAGTGAGCGCCTACTAAATTGTTTCTAGAGAAAACCTTGGCCTTGCCCTCTCAGTGATAGGACATGGGAAGCCTATTCCTCAAAGGTGATCAACCCTGCCCGGCGGATATGGCTTGGTGGTTGAGCATCGACCTATGAGCCAGGAGGTCATGGTTTGATTCCCAGTCGGGGCATATGCCTGGGTTTTGTGCTCAATCCCCAGTATGTGGCGTGCAGGAGGCAGCCGATGAATGATTCTCTCTTATCATTGATGTTCCTATCTCTCTCTCCCTCTCCCTTCTTCTTTGAAATCAATAAAAGAAAAAGGAAAAAGATCAATCCTGCCTCCTGCTCAGCTCTTTGCTAAAGCTATGCTTCCCCTATTATTTGACAACATAAAAGAGTCTTACCATTAGAAAGTTTATTTCCAAATTTTGTCACTGTTTGTTTCTTCCTAATTGTTTTTTTTCAAATTTCTCTACAGATAAAATAATTGTGGGTAGTTTTATGGGATATCTCCGAATCTTTAATCCCCATCCTGTAAAAACGGGAGATGGGGCTCAAGCTGAAGATTTGCTTCTAGAAGTTCAGCTACGAGATCCAATACTACAAGTGGAAGTAGGAAAGTTTGTTTCGTAAGTATGACCTACAAATTCTGGGATTTTATTTGACGTGGAGTGTATTAATCCCTCACTATGTCACATTTGTGAATTCTTCAAAGAAAAAAAAACTATCCATGAATATGTTTTAATATCCATTGAATATATTTTCTGAATATTGTCACTTAGGTACTCCTCATGTACTAAATGCTTTTTAATATGGAAGCGGTACATTTAAGATCAAATCATTTAGGATTCTTTTTTTATAGTAACAGACCTAAGCTGCTTGATATATCAGCAACTTAAGGGAAAAGGTTAAGCTTTTGAAAATAACCAAATAAAGAAATAGAAAGTATTCTATTTAATACTCAATATAATATTATTGAGTATTACAAAACACTCAATGTCCAGGTTATATAAATGCCTCTTTAAATAATTAGACAAAGTAGCAGGTATGCTACTTGGCATATAACTTTGAAGCTTTAAAATGAATTACTTGTTTGAGGAAGAGAGGTTGGTCCTTCGTTTCTTTTTTTTAAATAAATGTATTTTTATTGATTTCAGAGAGGAAGGGGGAGGGACAGAGAAATAGAAACATGAATGATGAGAATTATTAATTGGCTGCCTCCTGCACACCCCATTGGGGGATCGAGCCCACACCCTGGCATATGCCCTTGACTGAATTTGAACCCAGGACGCTTCAGTCCACAGGCTGACGCTCTATCCACTGAGCCAAACCAGCCAGGGCCGTCCTTAGTTTTTTAAAAGAAACCACATCAACCCATAAAGTGGTCTTCCCTTACAAGAGCTTTGTTTCAAAGTACTTCATACTTTTAAACCTAATTTATTTTAGAAAACTGTTTATTAGTTTACACTTGGTTTAATATGTCTGCTTTTTATTTACTGATGATATTGCAGATTTTGTCTTATTGTCATACATGAATTTTCTTAAAATAAGCCTATATTTCTTTTTTAAAAATTAAATTTATTGGCTGACATTGGTTGATAATGATAGGGTTCAAGTGTACCGTTCTATGATCTATCATTTGGATATTGCATTGTGTGCCTTACCACCCAAAGTCTAGTCTCTGTCACCTTTACTCTCTTTATTCTCCAGCCCCCCACCCCCTTTCTTTCTGTTGTCCGTGTCTGTGAGTTTGTTTTCTTCATTTGCTGCTTTCTGTTTTGTATCCCACATATGGCTGGAATCATCTGGTTCTTGCCCTTTTCCATCTGACTTGTCTTGCTTAGCCTGATGTTGTCAAGATGCATCCGTGTGGTTGCAAACAGCAGTTTTTCATCCTTAAGCCCTTGTTTCTTAATCATTTATGGCAGCATCCATTTTGAGGAGTCCTAAAGGCAGAGGTGGTCTTGTTTCCCCTGCCTCCTCTTTCTGTCCCCCCTTTTGCCTTTTAATCGGGAGTCCCCTGAGCTCTGGATTTGGGCTAACCCATCTGCTCCTTCTCGTTCATTGGCCCCGCTCCCATTTATTCAGGCCCTGAGTCTCGCTGGAGAAACCTGGCCAGCTACTTTGAATTTTTTTATGCTAATATATTTTATTGATTTTTTTATACAGAGGAAGGGAGAGGAATAGAAAGCCAGAAAACATCGATGAGAGAGAGACACCGATCAGCTGCCTCCCACACGCCCCCCACAGGGGATGTGGCCGCAACCAAGGCACATGCCCTTGACCGGAATCGAACCTGGGACCTTTCAGTCCGCAAGCTGACGCTCCATCCACCGAGCCAAACCAGTTTCAGCCAGCTACTGTGGACCGTTGCCCCGCTCCTCCTGCTGTGCTTCATTCTGATGGGCAGCTGCCTTGTGAGTGCCAGGGGCTGGGCCTCTGTGCACTGACGGGTGGACCTGGGAGACAGGTGCCTGACGTGACTGGTACATATCTACTCCATCTACCAGCTCATGGTGATTGGGTGCCCATGGTGTACTTGCATGTATACACGGTGGGTTTATCGATTAAGGAGCTAAAAGCACGTTTTCCTTTTTTTTTTCTTTCTGGAAAATGAAATGCTGTGCAGTATTCCTCAGTGTGGCCTGTATCTGTGTGATCACTAACATTAGTGAGTGGGTACTGTGCTAGAATTAACTACTACTCTCATCTCATTCCTCTTTGTTTGTAAGATGTGATTTTGGGGAAGAGAAACTAGCTGGAGCCCGGGATTCAGACCCAGGTCCGACTCCACACTCCACTATCTGTCTGTTCATGACATCGTTTCTTGTGCACGATGGGATGTTGCTTTGGGGGTTCAGGGCCCATATAAAACACTTCTGAAGGCAATATTGATTATGTGGTTGTTGTGTATATTTGCATTTCCTATAGTAGAGCCAGTGGTGGGTATTTACATATTCATTGTCACAATGTTTTGCAAGTCTTATCGGACATACTTCTCATTTTCCAAATGAGAGATTAATTCTCTGGAAGGGTCCATGATCACACAAGTATCAAGGTGAGAGTCGGGGCCCTACGCCAATCTTCACATTCCAGCATCATCCCTGAAGTTTAGGACGGTCTGTAGAGCGCAGGTCATAAACTGGAGGCCTGCTTGCAGATATGTCTGAGATGGAAAAGACCTGCCAACATCTGAGAACCAGGAGGAGAGCTTGCTTCCCAGCATATGATGTCAGTTGGCTCAAATAAACTCATATATATCCTATCCAATAAAAGAGTAATATGCAAATTGACCATCACTCCATCACAAAGATGTCTTTCCCCCATGTGGTCAAAGATAGCTGCCCCATGTGGACACCAGATGGCCGCCATAAGATGGCCAACAGGAGAGAGCAGTTGGGAGGGACCAGGCCTGCAAGGGAAGGAAGTTGCAGGTGACCGGGCCTGCAGGAAGGGCAGTTGGGAGGGACCCAGGCCTGCAGGGGAGAGCAGTTAGTGGTGACAATACCTGCAGGGGAGGGCAGTTAGAAGTGATCAGGCCTGCAGGGGAGGGCAGTTAGGGGCAGTCAGGCTGGCAGGGGAGTGGTTAGGGGTGATCAGGCTGGCAGTTAGTGGCAGTTAGGAAGGCAGGCAGGCGAGAAGTTGGGAGCCAGCAGTCCTGGACTGTGAGAGGGATGTCTGACTGCCTATTTAAGCCCGATCCTACTGGGCAGTCGGACATCCTTTGAGGGGTCCTAGATTGGAGAGGGTGCAGGTTGGGTGTGTGTGTGTGTATATATATATATATATGAAGCGGGAGATTGCATTCTGGTTTTTCTTGGAAAAGAAGAAAAAGGGGATATCTGGCCACAAGCCCAGAACTGAGCAGCCGTGGCCTCTTAGTCTGGCCCCGGTCTGCAGTGGGTCACAGCCCTTTCCTCACTTACACCCCCCGGCTGACCTTGAAGACTTTGATCTTGGGGTTTCTGGACTCCACCTTCCTTGTCCCTCGAAACCACTTGACGGGGGCCGGTGGTGAGGGATGACCATGGTCAAGCTGAAATACATCCAGTCCCTTCCATGGCGTTCCAGAGCTGGACGCGATGAATGCCGGGTAAAATCCTCACTGTAGTTCCATCATGATGAGCGTTCTGCGGTGCCTCCTACTTTACACGGTGCTTCATACGATTTCATTTCATCCAGTTGAAACGTTTTATTGTCCCGAGGGGAAACAGCTGGGAGAGAGTAAGGGACTTGGCCAAGGTCACAGGTTTCTTGGTGGAGAGCAGGCCCGGGCCTGGGCCTCCCTGCTGGGGGGCAGCTCAGAAGGAGCCCCCACAGGACTCTCTGGGGCGGCTCCCAGCCCCGAGCCCCGGGATTGTCAGGCTGGCTGCTTGTTGTTACCTTCAGTTTTCGGTGTAGAATGTCATCCAGTGAACTGCTTGCTTTACTCACAGGAGACTGGTTATAATCGCTTTTAAAAGTTATTCTACGATTGTTTGGTTCCATCTGAAACTAATATTTACACTTTTAAAACTCACCCATTTTTCAGAGGCACTGAAATGCTTCATCTGGCTGTGTTGCATTCTAGAAAACTTTGCGTCTACTCTGTCTCAGGTAAGAAACGTTCTTTTTTTCTAATGGAGAATTTGTATTAAGAACCGGGCTTTTGATGTTATGAAAGAATAGACATTCTCTAATTTGACGTGGAGGACAAAAAAGATTCGAGTTGAGGTTTTCTTTTCTTTTTAAAAAATATATATTTTATTGATTTTTTACAGAGAGGAAGGGAGAGGGATAGAGAGTTAGAAACATGGATGAGAGAGAGACATCGATCAGCTGCCTCCTGCATGCCCCCCACTGGGGATGTGCCCGCAACCAAGATACATGCCCTTGACCGGAATCGAACCTGAGACCCTTCAGTCCACAGGCTGATGCTCTATCCACTGAGCCAAACCGGTTTCAGCAAGGTTTTCTTTTCTTTTTTTTTTTTTAAATATATTTAATTGATTTTTTTACAGAGAGGAAGGGAGAGAGAGAGAAAGTCAGAAACATCGATGAGAGAGAGACATCGATCGGCCGCCTCCTGCACACCCCACTGTGGAGATGTGCCCGCAAGCAAGGTACATGCCCCCAACCGGAATCGAACCCGGGACCTTTCAGTCCGCAAGCCGATGCTCTATCCACTGAGCCAAACCGGTTTCAGCAAGGTTTTCTTTCCTTAATGAGCATGTCCCCTCGATCAGTTATTGTTTCAGGTGCTTGGGCTGTTACATTTCCTCGGTCGGCTATTTCCATGCGTGTTCCCATTTCCACTGGCGGGTCCTTGTAACCTCCTCCTACTTAGGAATAGTGTCCCGGATTGCCTATGACAAATACAGGCCAATTCTGGCTACTTCGGACACTTGAGCTTTGAGAAATACTCACTAGCAGTGAAGATTCATTAGCTGCTGAGTCACAGTGGTTTACAGTACATTCTCCTTGGTGACCCTCAAGTGTTTTTTCTTTGCGGTTCCCATTTCTTGGCCTTGGGGTGTCTTTGCTCAACCCAGACCTCAAGGCACTTAGTTGAGGCTTAAGCAGGTCTCTATCTCGACTGTTCTGTGGGTACAAGTATGTTAGTTAAAAGTGGCATCGTTTCAGCATTTTGGACCTTGTTAAATGTAAAAGATAACTTAGAAACTTGTGTGTCCGTTATTACATAAATTGTAGTGCGAGTTGAGAGTGTTGTTTAGATGGATATCAATAGTGGGGAGTTTTTTTTTGTTTTTTTTAAGAGAGTGTTTTTATTTTATTTTTTATTTTATTGATTTTTTTACAGACAGGAAGGGAGACAGATAGAGAGTTAGAAACATGGATGAGAGAGAAACATCAATCAGCTGCCTCCTGCACAACCCCTACTGGGGATGTGCCTGCAACCAAGGTACGTGCCCTTGACTGGAATCGAACCTGGGACCTTTCAGTCCACAGGCTGACGCTCTACCCACTGAGCCAAACCGGTTTTGGCAGGGGAGTTTTTTATGGGTACAATAAAGCTAAGGCTTTATGGGCCTGTTCCTTATTTACTCACCTTTGGAGTTTGCTGTAAACGTTAGCTTTTGTTTGTTTGTTTATTTATTTATGTTAATCCTCACCTGAGGGTATTTTTCCCATTGACTTTTAGAGAGAATGGAAGGGAGAGAAGTGGGGAGAGAAAGAGAGAGAGAGAGGGAGAGGAAGAGAGGGGAAGGGAGGGAGTGAGAAGCATTGATTTAAGAGAGATACATCGATTGGTTGCCTCCTCACGTGCCCTCTCGGCTGCCAGGGATTGAGCCTGCAACTGAGGTTTGTGACCCTTTAGTCTGAGGGCCAACACTCTTAACCACTGAGCCACACCGGGGAGGGCCAGTGTTAGGTTGCAGGACTTGGATTTCCCCGTTCATTCTCTTGATTTGGGCTTTCTTTGCATTTGGCTTTCAGTCTGAATACCAGTTTGTTTTCCCTGTCCCTGGCCTGGAGGGTCCCAGGCAGCCTGTTTCCGGGGGGAAAGTCTGTGGGCTTCCTGAGGCAGGCTGGGTAACTGGCGTAGGGTAGGTGGCGGACATATTTGCTGAATGAATGAATGAATGAATGAGTGAGCTGGTTTCCGGGAAGTGCTGAGACAGTTAGTATTGGCTCGCTCTTACTCTCTTTGTGTTATTTCCTTCTTTCCTTCCCTTCTCTGTTACCTCTCTCATTTCCTTTTCTCTCTCTGCCTCAGAGGTCCTGGTCAGCACCTCTTAGGGTCATTGTTAAACATTCCCATTGGTTTCACAGTGGAAGATGTTGCTCCTCCTGGCGGAGGGCAGATATGTAGGCTGCGGAGTAAGTGAGAAGGTGTGATGCAGAATCTCGCTGCTCTGTCTCCCATCCTCAGCCTGCTCACTGCGAGTGCTGTTTTATTAACTGGGCTGCACAGGCCACGGTCACCCATGACTGCTTCTTAGAGAATTGGTCCCTCTGGGCTCCGGGGGTCTCTCAAGGGGCGGGAGAGGGCAGCAATGCTTGAAAGTGGAAATTAGGTTAGGGTCCTGGCCTTCCCCGTCTCGGGTGAACAGTGGCCCAGAAAGACAGAAGCCTTGCCCTGCAGGCCTGCTCAGGGGTTGATCATCGACCTATGACCCAGGAGGTCACAGTTCAATTCCTGGTCAGGGCACATGCCTAGGTTGCAGACTCCGTCCCCAGTAGGGGTTGTTCAGAAGGCAGCTGATCAATGATTCTCTCTCATCATTGATGTTTCTGTCTCTGACTCCCTGTCCCTTCCTCTTTCTGAAATCAATAAAAATATGTTCGAAAAGAAAAGAAAAGGAAGACAGAAGCCTTTTGAGTTCCGCTCAGGTGTACAGCATAGACTCGGGGTAAGTGCGTATGTTGATGAAAAACGCCACTGAAAGGAACCGGCATGTCTGCTCACAGCTTGTCCATGGGAGACGGTCTCTCCTTCCAGTCTGGACACGGGAGTTCCGGGCCACGGGATGGGGATTTTCTCGCTCCTTTGTTCGCTGGGTTCTTTGACAAGCCCTTGTTCTCTGCGGATGGGGAGTTGTCCAGACTACACTCCCCCACCTCCCTTCCCTTGCGGCCTCTCATTTCTGCAGCCTCTTCCTAGTGTAACATTCGTGGTCTGTTTTCCCTGGCGTGGCTGAAATGGCGAGGCAGGGAAGTTCATGTTTTGGTTCTCTGGGAAATGTTTCTTGAGGTTCCTGTCTGAACTCCTCAGCTTTCCCTGTAACAGGGGAAGCAAACATTCTCTGGTTTAAGCACAACCACTGGTGTTAGCAGGTGAAAGTGCTGCCGAACTTGACATCCTAACCCCCAACTGCCCTCCCGATTATATGTGTCTTCCTTTACCTGCTATGTGCAGCTAACATAGATTCGAGCTAGACAGAGGCAAACGGGAGAGTCCCTAGACCCGGGGGTCGGCAAACGGCGGCTATCGAGCCACATGCAGCTCTTTGGCCCCAGAATACCACGGACAGGGAGAGTCTATTTTGAAGAAGTGGCGTTAGAAGAAGTTTAAGTTAAAAAAATGTGGCTCTCCAAAGAAATTCCAATCGTTGTGCTGTGGATATTTGGCTCTGTGGACTAAAGAGTTTGCCGACCACTGGCCTAGAGTCTAGGGCCTAAACCAGTGGTCTGCAAACTGTGGCTCGAGAGCCACATGCGGCTCTTTGGCTTCTTGAGTCTTCTAACGCCACTTCTTCAAAATGGACTCCCCAGATCAAAAACTGACTTCTGCGCATGGGCCAGGAAGTTTCAATCGCACTGTACGTGTGTGCCCGCATGTAGTATTTTGTGGAAGAGCCACACTCAAGGGGCCAAAGAGCCGCATGTGGCTCGCAAGCTGTGGTTTGCCGACCACTGGCCCTAGACACACCAAACACCCCTTAATGGTCAGAGGCTGTCATGCTGGCTTCTTTTTGGTGGGTGCTTTGTCGTCAAGCGCATGCTTAATGTAGAGAACCAGCAGATTCTGCTATCCTGAAAGTTAGCCCATCGGATCAGACTCAAGAACAGCAGCCCGGACATCTCCATCCTTTCTGATGGGCTCCGGTTCTGAGAAAGTGGCCACACTGTGGGAGCTGAAGCCATCCTGATCCTGTTCGGTAGTCTTTCCCCCAAATTGTGTACTTCTCAACAAGCATTTACTAATAAGCTTTCGACCTGTTTGTGGAATTTTAATGCTAGCCATGAGAGGCAGAAACATGGGTTCCTTACTTTTGACAGGCTTAAGGAGTCTAATTTGGTTATTTAACACAATGAACCTTTTAACTTGCTGTGGGAAGGCTTTTATTTCACTTAACATCATTAGATTTCTCAGCGGTTATATAAAAGTGTACCAAAAATTGTTGTCAAGGTAACCGTTGATTTTTAATAGATTTTTTTGTTTAAGATCTTGTTTAAATAAGGCCACCAGCATAAATGTTTTAGTACCCATTTACTTGCTAATTGATGAAACTTTACAGGAACCTTGGCTATATGGGGATTATGATTATAGGTATACAGTTATTACATTCAGTCTGTGTATCCACGGGCAAAACCTATGTAAGTGATTTTAATCTTATGTCATTGATGCTTCTCTAGAAAAAAAATGGCCAGAAATTAAAAAAAATATATATTTTATTGATTCTTTACAGAGAGGAAGGGAGAGGGATAGAGAGTTAGAAACATCCATGAGAGAGAGACATTGATCAGCTGCCTCCTGCACGTCCCCTACTGGGGATGTATCTGCAACCAGGATACATGCCCAGGATACATGCTCTTGACCGGAATCGAACCGGGGACCTTGCAGTCTGCAGGCCGACACTCTATCCACTGAGCCAAACCGGTTTCGGCATGGCCAGAAATTTTAGATTTCCAGGTACTATCTTTATTTTGAGGTAGTAACTAAGGTGCATTGCCTAATGTTCTCTAGTCACACTACTACATTTTTTTTAAGATTAAAAAAATTGATTTTTAGAGAGCGCGGAGTGGAGAAGGAAAGGGAAACATCGATGTGAGAGAGAAGAAAGCGATGGTCTGCCTCCTGGGCGCTCCCTGTTTTCAAGGAAATTCTTGGCAGATTTCAAATAAAACACCACGTCCTCTTTACTCGCTGAGGGAGGTGTTAGCAGATCTCTCTCCATTCAGTTAGAATCTAAGCATTAGGGCTTGAGTACCATTTTAAAGGTGGGGACAGAAAATGGAATTGCTTGAACGCGTGGGGAATTTTGTTATTGTTTCTAAGCTTAAGGAAGTTAAGAACCTTATTTATTTCAGATCTGAAATGGGAGGGTTCTGTTGTTATTTGAATAATTGCACTTTACTCAGACACAGTGAAAATGGATGATAAAATGTCACTATGCTGGAGTCTTCTTGTTAGAACTGAGCTGGCTTTCTGTCATCCGCATGCTAATTTATCACAGTACACAGCGTTTCAATGCTTTGTCATTGTAGATTTTACTGACATTGAATTACTTGGAGTTGGTGTAGATGATGACTTTTTTATGTAATCTTTTTTAATGCAAACAAATACAGAGCAATAAAAGGATTTGTTTTTCTCCTTAGGAACCTTGGGTAATGTGGAACATGGGAACCAATATCAGATCAAACTGATGTATGAACATAATCTTCAGAGGACAGCCTGCAATATGACGTATGGATCATTCGGTGGTGTAAAAGGTAATTTGCATTTATTCAAAATACGTTGTTGAGAGTCCCTGGTTAGAATACAGCAGGTCCTCAAATAACAGCATTATTTGCGCCGTAGTTTCATTGTCATGTTGGTGAGAGGTCCTAGAAACTAACTCTTGTTTTTATCAGTTAGCTTCTGTGAAATGGGTTCTGTTGTACATCATGTCACTCAGAATTAAACAACCTATCCATGACAGCAAGTGAGGACATATTTGGCGGTAAGAATGGATGATTATGTGCTATGAATCCCAAAGAGAGTTAAAAATATTTTACCAAAAGCTTTCTACTCAAATACAAAGGAATCAGGAAGGAAAACTGTAAATATGAACATGTTTGACTTTCATATAACCAGCACTTTCATATGGTTTAAAGAGACATTTCTTTTTTACTTTAAAAAATATATATTTTTATTGATTTCAAAGAGGAAGGGAGAGTGAGAGAGAGAGAATCATTGATCGGCTGACTTCTGCACGCCTCACACTGGTTCATGGGCTCCACGCTGAAATTCGATGAGAAGCTAACCTCCGTCAGTGAATTCCCCCGCCTCAGCTGTGAGAACTGATTTTCACTGTTCTTTAAAAAAATGTTTGGCATGATGGGAGACCTAGGTCCTCTTGTTTAATTGAAATGTCCAATTCTCATTTACCTACTAAAGCCCCAAAATCCCAATTGCTAAATATATATCTGGAGTCCAAAAAATGATATGAGTAAAAAGTGCTTTGGATAAATGAAAATAAGGTGTGTGTGTGTTTTTGTGTGTGTGTTTGTTTTTGTGGTAGCATCAAGACAATTCTTTGTTAAATGTTACCTTTTATTTAATTTTATTATCAGATCAAGTTAATAAAAAATGAAGTGTGAAATTAATTTACATAAAAATAAATTGTTTGATTTTTGTGTGACGTTTCTGCTGGACTTAATGATGGACTTCCAAAGTAATAGAGTTGCTACTATTTTGAAAAGAACAGATAACTGTATTTATAGGATACCATTTTTTTTTCTTAAAATTATGCCTTGCATTTCAAAAATACCTTCTGAAAAAACAAGGGGATATTCTGACATGTTTTATTTTCCTGTTGAGTAGAATATTTCAGTTTGTAATAGAAATAGCTGAGTTAGCAGAAGGAATTTTCCATTTCATGTGTTTCAAACACTTATTGCAGTATCTACAAGAAAACAGGACTAAATAGTGGGGTGGTAAATTAGTAATTCTTCATATGGGGGGTATTAAGGGAATGGAGAGAATCTGCTAATTTTTTTTTTTTAATGAAAATGTTTCAAAGTTATATTATGGTGATGGTTGCATAGTCTGTCAATATACTGAAAACTATTGCGTTATGTACTTTAATAAAACTTTAAAAAGTTAGCCGTGGCATAAAGCCCAATGTTAGGAAGGTGATGATAGTCTCAGTATTCCACATTGCTCGTGGCCATGTGAAACAATACAACACTTGTAAGGCAGGTTGGCTATTAAGAACCATGAAAATGTTCTTGGATCTGAAATGCGACTTATGGGAATGTATGTTAGGAAATGATCCAAAATACGGAAAAGCTATATCAAATTGCCATACATTAATTTATTTCTTCTCTCCTTCTGTCCTCCCTTCCTTCCTTTTGTATATACATTTGTGCATTTCCTTGTAACATTTAAACATTAGAAGTGATCAAAATGAGTAATAGAGGAGAATTACATGATAAGGACACTGAGATGAAATGTTGATTTGTTGGAGATGTATGGGAATTCATGCATCAAAACTAAGCTATTAAGATTAATTTTGTTTTCTGGAATGAACATCTTTGACTCTGAACATAATCTTTGTCTACATTTCTGATTACCTCCTTGGGATAGGATGTAGGAGTGGAGTTACTGAGTAAGAGGTTATAAAATATACATATTTTTTCTCAATTTGAAAGTTCCTCACCCCCAAATACTACATAATTGGTAACAAGTGCAGAATTTAGGAAGAAGGAAATAAAGGTCACTCCAAGATATGCACATGCCAGAAAGAAATCCCATTTTCTAAGCCTGTTCCCAGGGTTTGTCAAGTGTCTCCCCTTCTAGTTTTGAGCAGATCAGTCTTTTAATTTGCAAACTTTCCTACACTTGATTTGAGTTTAAAAAAGGAAACTAAGAAAATCCTTGCCTTTTACCTTCCTTGACATTTCTGATGCCTTATCGTGTTATAATTAAGTGGGTACTATGTTAGTAGTCCTCAAGAAAGGAATTAAGCACAAAGGAAATCTGGCCCTATTCTAAACAAATGCAGTTTTCTGGTATGTGCAGCGGAATGAACCACCACTGGATGGCAGTCCTCTACAACTCTGGGCCTCAGCTGGCACTGCTGCTTTTCAGTCAAGTGTGGCCAAACCTACATTTTGGTCCCAATGAATACTGTGCCTTTTACTAAAAATAAGCTCAACTATCCACATGGCAAAAAAGTAAGAGCTGCTCTTTAAAAGTTCACCATAACAGGGAAAGTAACAGAAGAGTGCATTGTGTGTACCACAGCTTTCAAACTCCAGCTTGCGTTCGAACCAGAATGGGGTCTGTCTGGGTAAAAATGCGGTTCTGATCCTTTCAGTCTGGAATTGCACCTGAGAGTGCATTTCCGACAGCCGGGCCCCAGGCAGTGCCAGGCTGCAGAGATCCAGAGGTTGGCCGTCCCTTGGCATCAACCAAGGGCTGATTGTGCACCAGCTGTGTTCTCAGCGCTTTGCAGGTTGAGATACTGGCATGTAGTGAATGGTAGCGGAGGGATTCTGGTCCAGACTGGCTTCCAGAAGCTTGTGCTGTTCATCACACTAACCTGCTGCCCCACTGGGACTGTGAACACATCCCCCGTCTTCCTCACTCAGAAAAGAGCTTTCCTCTCAGAAAGGGGTGCACTGGTTGGCCACCATGAGTGCCCAGCCTTGCTTCTTCAGAGATTACGGAAAACCTGAGGCATAGATGTCAAGTGTGTCCCTTTCTAGGTGTGAGCAGATCAGCCTTTTAATTTGCAAACTTTCCTACACTTGATTTGAGTTTAAAAAAGGAAACTAAGAAAATCATACTAGGAAGATGTTTCTGTGTCAGTTTCACTTTTTGGGACAGTGCTTTGATTTACAGGAAAAATATCCCCCTCCAACAATCGGAGGTTATGTGTGGGAGGGTAATAGAGGATTTGAAATCAGCAAAAGAGTAATTACTGTTTTTGTTTTAAACTTCTTTTGTTTGCTTTCAAAGGCACCTTGTATACATTCATCTGATGCAGTGAGGTTTGGTTTTACCTGTGCCATGTGCAATGTTTATTAATGAGAAAGAAGGGATTGATAAGGAGCCCTGGCCGGGTAGCTCAGTTGGTGAATCATTGTCCTGATATGCCGAGGTGGCAGGTTTGATGCCCGGGGCACATGCAAGAATCAACCACGGAACGCATAAAGAAGTGAAACAACAACACTTCTTTTTCCCTCTCCCTCTCCCTCTCTCTCTCTAAAATCAGCTAGTGAATAAAAATTAAAAAAGTGATAAAGAAATAAGAAACCCAGGTTTATGAACTCGTTGAAGAATATTTGCCTGAAATCTCCCATTATTCAGGTTACTGCCTACTATTCCAGAATTTAAATCACAACATTTTCCATGTTCTTCTTTTTTAGAGGGAAATAACTGAATTGTGCAATATTAATGGCTGTATTGTGTTTATTTATTTTATCACAGAGGGGGTGAGGGCGATGTCAGGAAGTTAAAAAACGTAGTTTCTTTGATATCAACTTAAATTACTTTTAAAAAGGTACATGTGACTGTTTTTTTTTTTTTAAAAATACCAATGTTAGTTTATCTTTGCTTCTGATACTATCAACAGATTAATGCTTGTAAGATGTAATGGGTGGCATAAGCCTGGACAATCAAATTACAATTTGGAAATATCCTAAATCAATTTTGAAAAGGTGGATTTTAATTGATTTACAAACTTCCTAGTATAATTGATGGAATTTATTTGGTTTGGTAATTTGAACTCTACTTGTTTTTGCAAAAAGGAGCAAATACTGTTTCTGCCTGATCTTTCTTTGACTTTGTTCATTGTGTCACAACTTCCAATGGCTGTGGACATGATACTCGACCTTAAGATTATTAAGATAAGTTTGCCCTTTTAAAACAGCATTTGGGAAAGGAGGATATTGAGATTGACTGACAGAAAGCCATTGGTGGAGTGAAGAAAGGATATTATTACTTTAAGGTCAACAAGTCTATACGCTTAGCTTGTAAAATAAGACACTTCATGTAGGTTATGTGTTGTACCTTGCTCCCGTCAAGATATCTGAGCTAGAATTTCCTTTGCTCATGATCTAACTTTGAGACCCTGTAGTTAGTTATATCTACAGTTATATGAAGTTTGTCCTAGAGGACTATGACAGGTTGATGACCCTTATAATGTATAGGAATCTTTCAAGTACGCGACAGGGACACTAGGATGAAATTGTTGATTTGTTGGAGATTGTATGGGAATTTTGAGGGACTGAGGCAAGTCTGGTGTTAGTCCTCCCTTGGATGACCGCCTGTCTGTCTGTCTGTCTGTTCTTCCATTCATCCATGCATCCAATGCACATTTACTGAGAGTCGTCTGAGTGCCCAGGCACTGTAGTAATTTCTTAGAGTAAAAAGGTGAGTAAGACACTTTATGTTCCCAAGAAGTTTACAATCTGGGGGCCAATAAAGACGAAGAATTACAATATATCGAGGTGATAAGTCATAATAGAGATAGAGATGGGTAGTACCAGGTTAGCTGGAGCCCTGAGGGTAGAGTAAGTGTGTGTGTGTGTGTGTGTGTGTGTGGTGGGAGGGGGAGGAGAGGGGAGAAGAGTACATGAGGATGGGGGAGTGTGCTGTTATCATTTTTATTCCAGCTCTTCCTTTTTTATCCACTTTAATCTGGAGGTTACTAATCCTCGTTTCTTGTGAATGAGCAGTTTTATTGTCTTTAGTGTAAAGCTTTCAGTGCCCATAGGATGAGCCATTTATATTTCTTTTGGGGTAGTTTTTTTCCACTTAGGAAATTTATTTTTCAGACTTTTGGAGCACTTTAAAAAGTATTTTTATTAATTTGAGAGAGGAAGGGAGGGGGAGAAAGAAAAATATCAATGATGAGAGAGAAGAATTCATTGGCTGCCTGCTGTACACTCTCAACTGGGGATTGGGCCTGCAACCTGGACATGTGCCCTGACCTGGAATTGAACCACTGACCTCCTCATTCATAGGTCAATGCTCAACCACTGAGCAACCCCAGCCAGGCTGGAAAAGGCTTTTAAATACTTTGTTAGAGATTATTACCATCATATGGTTCTTTCTTCAATTCTTCACTGCCTCCAACATTTTTTGCTTTGCTTTAATTTATGTTTTGTTTTATTTAGTCCACCTTTCTGTTTTAAAAAAATATTTGCTTTGATGTCAGAGAGGAAGGAAGAGGGAGAGAGAGATAGAATTATCAATGATGAGAAAGAATCATTGATCAGCTGCCTCCTGCACGCCCCACACTGGGAATCAAGCCCGCAACCCTGGCATATACCCTATCCGGAAATTGAACCATAACTTCTGGGTTCACAGGTTGATGCTAAATCACTGAGCTATGCCGGCCAGGCCATCTATCTTTCTATATATTATCTGTCTGTTTGTGTACTATAACGTTGCTATGGTAAGAACACAACATGAGATCTACACAACAGATTTTAGAATGTAACACACTTGTTATCTACAGGTAGCTCTCATTCTTAAAATTAGTTTTCTCGATCATGGCTCTTTGTTTTGCATGAGGATATGTATGTTTTGAGCTTACCTGGTAACAGCCAACTCAAGTCTTAGAGGCTTCTTCCTGCCCTAATGGCTTGCCTCAGTGGATAGAGCGTCATCTACTCATCTGGCTGGAGTGTGTTTCTATATATTATCCAACTTTTTGTTCTTAATATTTTTCTTCTGGATAAAATGTGGTATTCAGCATTACTAGTATTTGGGATAATATTCACAAATCAAAGAGTTTGAAATTTTAACAAATTATTTAAACTCAGTATAAAAGACATTTTTTCTCTTTAATCTTTTATTGCTCTTCTTTTTGTGTCTTTTGAAAACTCATTTTTCTTGAATTCTTCCAGTTTTTTTTACTTTATTTTGATTTATTCCAGTCAAATGGAACGTAAGAAAAGTAGAATTTTCATCAAGGCACGTTTACTGTAAGGGTATAATCATAGTATGGGCATGGCATAGATTATAAAGGTCTGACAGCACAGTAGTACCACGTTTGTGACGCAGGTGGAAAGAAAATAGTGTATATAAAAGGTTCAGTATGTTTGGCATTTAATTGTCAGTAAAAGGAGGTGCACAGATTTTAATAACATATATGACTATGGTAGAATATTTTTTTTAAATTAGAAAATGACTTCTATAAGCTTGTATGGGATTATATTGTCACCTAAATAAAAATTCACGAATTTTTTTAGAAAAAAAGGCCCGCCAAAGAAAATAGTGAACTAAGGAATCACAAGTCGCCTTTGCCTCGTCTCTTCATTTTTTTATTTGTTAAGTTTTTATTGATTTCACAGAGAAAGGAGAGGGAGAGAGCGAGAGAAACATCAATGATGAGAGCTGATCACTGGCTGGCTGCCTCCTGCACACCCACACTGAGACTCGAGCCTGCAGCTGGGACATGTGTCCTGCCTGGGACTCGAACCTTAACCTCCGGGTTCACAGGTTGACACTCAACCACCGAGCCACCGCTGCCCGCTGCCTTTGCCTCATCTCGAGGAGGCCACCCCGGATAGTCATACGCTCAGCCTTCCAGTACCTTCCAGTGATGAGGCTGAAGCCTTGTTCTTGTCTGCCACGGAGATGCATTGGTGGCCACGTGCAGGTGTGGACAGACTTCTTCCCTGAGCCACCGGGCTGCCTGCCATTCGCAGAGGGACCCGCGCTCAGCTGGAGAGCGAGCAGACTGAGCGAGCAGCCGGCACCCAGCCTCACTCTTTGGAATGGGGCGGTGGTGCTAATGAGCAGTGGTTCTCAACCTTCCTAGTGCCGGGACCCTTTAATACAGCTCCCCATGTGGTGGTGACCCCCAACCATCAAATGATTTTCTTTGCTACTTCCTAACAGTCATTTTGCTACCGTTGTGAATCGTCATGTAAATATCTGTGTTTTCTGATGGCCTTAGGCGACCCCTGTGATGGGGTCGATGGACCCCCCAAAAGGGTCGTGACCCACAGGTTGAGAACCGCTGCTTCGAGGGAACCGACGGATAATGCGTGATAACCCTCGTCTCACCAATGAACCCCATGGCCCCGTTTCTAAGTAGGTGCGATGGAGAGGCCAGAGAAGAAGGTTCGAGCCGAGTTCCAGTGCGCGCTGGCTCCCGTCCCTGCCTGAGTGTTAGCGGTGTTTTACAATATTGGAGTCCTTCCCTCGCCTGTCTTTAAGGTCATTGATGGGCCCGCAGTGACATGAGTTGGGAGATCCAGGGATTGTCATCCTGCGCTGGTTTTTCTTGGGGAAAGTCACTTATAAACTCTCTGGTCCAAGACCCATAAAACAATGAATGGTACTTTCCAGGAGCGTCTCCCTGGGTGCTGTACAGGACCTGCGGCTCCCGAGGGAAGGTTATAAAGAAGGCTCCTGTTGTCTGCACATTGTTTTTCCTGTGATCGCTCGAAACCCTCCCTTTCCCTGCGAGGTGAGTTCTGATTCCTTCTAGACACACCGACAGAAATGCTCCGGGCCTGCTATGGCTGCGAGCGGGCAAAGGCTGAAAGCAGCGTTTGAAGTCTCTGGGTGTTTCTTTCACGGTGGCACAGTGCCAAGACTGGAAAAGGTTGATGGGGATGTCTGTGGCCGGGGCTGCCGCCGGCGAGAGGATGCTTACATGTGGCAGTCCTGATGGGAGCTGACAAGCCATTTTTTATCTCTGTAACCAGGGTCTCCTCCTCCCAGCGGAGTAACTGGGCTATTAAATATCCTACTCAATGGAGAAGGACAGTGATTACCATAAAACGACTTTATGCAGGTGACACTGCGACGTAAGGGGCTGCAACAGTTTCAGAATTCATCTGCAAAGCACACTGCCACGGGAAATGACCATCTTCTCACCACAGTCTCTCTTGAAATTCACTAACCCTCTTCCACTCTACAGGGAACCCCTTGCTTACAGATTTAAATTCTAAAGCAAGGGAGGGATACAGGCGAACGCTGAGTCTGAAAACAAGCGTTTGTGTGACTGCACCCTGTGAAAGGTATTTTAAAAGTACATTAGGAATGCTTCATATAGAGGTTATATACATAAGTTTAAAGTAGACTGTCTTCTTTTAAAAAATATTTATGTTTTTACAGAGAAGAATGGAGAGGGATAGAGAGTTAGAAATAATCGATCAGCTGCCTCTTGCACACTCTTTACTGGGAATGTGCCTGCAACCCAGGTACAATGCTTCTGACCTTCGGAAGCGAACCTGGGACCTTTCAGTCCGCAGGCCGACGCTCTATCCACTGAGCCAAACCTGTTAGGGCTAGACTGTCTTTTTTTTTGATGGACATTTAGCTGGCTTTCATGTATTGGCTAATGTGAATAAAGCAGTTATGAACATCCTTGGAAAATTTTTTATGTGGACAGTAAAAACACAAAAGTGTCCTACAAATTTAGGAGGACCTTTGAAATTACACTGCTAAAAATATTTCCAGTTCTTTTCTCTGTCATAACATTTGAGACACTCCAGATTATTGAGACTACAGTTCTAATTTGTAACTTCAGCATTTCATATAATACATCATTTAAATAACTTCTGGCTAATTTAGAAGACCAGAAATAATTAAGCTTGACATATCAGAACAAGTCTCCCCATATTATATTAATATTTGAACTGTATTTCTGCCCAAGTTAAAAATAAACAGGGCTTTAAATCTGAATTTTCCTTGCATTGAAATTTGTGAATAAGAACCTTTCAAAGCAGCATTTCTAGATCTTTCCTAAAATAAGACACTACTCTTTAATATGGAAACAATAAATGAGCAGTATTGCTAAATCTAATTTGGAAAGTTACATTTATGATTCTGGGGGACTGTGAACATAACATGTGTGAGTGGAAAATTAAGATTTCATATGGCTTTTTGAAGCTGGTTGATTAAGTCCTATACAGTTCATTGTCGCAGAGATGAGATTTGTCCAAGGTTTTGGAAGGCTGGGAGCTGTGTGTTAAAAGTGCTTGTTTCTAAGGGAGCACAAACTGGTTTGAACAATCTATCATCTTCCATTTACCCGAGGAAATATGTGCAAAGAAAAGGAAAATGTTCGGGGTGGGGGAAAGGGGGGTACAAAATGTGGAGATGATGAAAAGCTACAAGGAAAGAAAAAAATACTTTAGAGAGACTCCTAAAAAGAAACTAGCTTTTTTTCCTCAACAACCTGTCTGAATTCATTTTGCTTTCATTATATATCCAGCCTGGAGGCAAACTATGTTGAGTATTACAACAAAGAGGGTGTTATAAGGAGGACTTTTTTTCTCTTCAATAATAAAGTATAACATATGTGTAAACCATGCAACTTTGTAACAGGAAACTTTATAATAAGGGAGGACTGTGCTTAGCTTTTCCACAATTTTGGAAGAATGAGTTTTATTAGGTGTTAGACAAAGAAATTATCAACTGACTTTTATGTCGTAAGGTTGAAAGATTTGTTATGACCGTTTCTAGACTTCAGCAGTGGATTTTAATGTGGGCCCTGATATATTAGGAACAGTGCCTAGCGCTATTAATATGTCTGCTGGTACCGGTTCTCTTAAGGAATATGATTTTAACTTTTGCCTTTCCGTGAAAGATTATTCAGCATCCTGTTATTCTGTGGTTTTTCTCGGCGGCATTAGGCTGTTCTTGAATTGATCAACACATAATATAATTTGGGAACCCCATCAATGGCTCTTTTCTTTTTGAAAGATGGCGACAAATTCTTGAAACTTGGGAAATTGGTTCCATCATTCATCCCTTGCTCTTTCTTTGCTTCTGCTGCCTGGCTTCCTGAAAACCACATTGTTTTGATGTCCATATGTAGAATAGATGATCTGTTGGGAATTCGGAGTGTATTAATTATATCGGAATAACTATAAACTGGGTAAACGATCTAGGTGAGCGGGCGTTGGGCTTAATAGGTTATTTGGTTAATGAGGACACTAAAAGTGGGGGTCTCTACTCTGCCTGAACCATATTTCTTATAAATTTCCCCCAGGTTTGAGAGTACCTGGCAAAAGCTATGTTTTTGTGGCTTCTAAAGGCTAATGTATTATGGTAGCATTTTAGGGTTTATATAGTGCTTATAATAGCACAGTTGAACTTTTTTACTTATCATGAAGCTATGGAAGCGAGGTAGAAGTGTAAAAAAGTCAGTCTTCTACTGTTTGGCTTTTTAATGATAGATTTTTGAAGTTATTATACCTACTTATTCTCTTCTCTCTCGCCCTGAAAAATAATCCCACACCATGCACATTTATGCACTACTGTGAGTGGAAGGTGGGGGAATTTAATGATGCCCTTTTTTTGGAATAGTCTGAGGAGGATAGGTTTTAATTCTTCCTTTAATGTTTTGGTAAAGCTCCCTTGTGAAGCCTCTGGCCCCGGGTTTTTGTTTTGCTGAAAGCTTTTTTTTTTTTTAAAGATATATTTTATTGATTTTTCACAGAGAGGAAGGGAAAGGAATAGAAAGCCAGAAACATCGATGAGAGAGAGACATCGATCAGCCGCCTCCTGCACACCCCCTACTGGGGATGTGCCCTCAACCAATGTACATGCCCCTGACCGGAATCGAACCTGGGACCCCTCAGTCCCCAGGCCGACGCTCTATCCACTGAGCCAAACCGGTTTCGGCTAATGATACCCTTTGATATGGTTCAATCCACTGCCAGGTTGTTAGGAACGTCAGGGATGAAGCTCTTAGGCTGACAGAGAGATGGGAGGAGTTGTTAGCCAGATACATTAGTACCTCTTTAAAAACAGACTTTTGCCTTCAACGTTGCAAGATCATAGAAGCCTTCAAAATAACTTTACATGCACTTGATAAAAATCAAAAGTCAGAGCGTTCAGAGAGCTGGTGGGGGCATCCATGAATGCCCACTTCCCTCCTCTCCAGCCGGACCCATCGCTGCCTCTGCTGTTTCTGATGGTTAACTCCTTATCGCCTGAAGAATATGGCTGCACCCCTGTTTTGGAACTCATCATACTTAGATTTCATCTCTTGCTGTACCACCGCGATAAAGCTTTTGATTCACGACATATCTTTTTTCTTATCCTTTTCCAGGTATATCACTTTTCTCATTTCTTTTGCCACTCGTTTCTGCACCCGCAAACCAGTAAACTTCTGGTTCTTGTTCCATCAGCTTCCACCGTCTTGATTCTGCATTTTGTAAAATGAGCACATGAACCATTTTATCTTTACTGTTTTTCTTCCTACCTGAAGCCTCTTAACTTCTGTCAACTCTTGCTTTGTCAAGGTTGATAGCATTTGCATAATGGTCTGTAGTAACAGCTGAGTCTTCCATGACTGCTCTATGGACATGTCAAAGTTCATGCCGACTTTAATTGAATCATGTAAATATTGTTCAGTGTACCAGCATCCCATTGCCTCCCCTTTTTTAAAAATATATTTTATTGATTTTTTACAGAGAGGAAGGGAGAGGGATAGAGAGTTAGAAACATCGATGAGAGAGAGACATTGATCAGCCACCTCCTGCATGCCCCCTACTGGGGATGTGCCCACAACCAAGGTACATGCCCTTGACCGGAATCGAACCTGGGACCTTTCAGTCCACAGGCCGATGCTCTATCCACTAAGCCAAACCGGTTTTGGCCCGTTGGCCCTCTTTATGAGTACCAGAAAGTGCTGCTGTAGAATTTTTAAAAACACACATTTCTTTACATAGCCTTATAGTCCTCACATTATCTTTTTCAGAGTTGATTTTTTTACTGAATGTGTTACAAAGGAGGTCAGTCACAAAGACCAAAGCCCGTGTCATGTCAGACTCCTGAGCTTCTGTCTTTGCTTCCACTTCCTCCTCAGCTGGCAGCGGTGGTGGCGCCCCCTACTGGTGGCGGTGCAGCGCCAGCTACTGGGGCTGGTCACCCCTTCAGTCCTCATGCATCTCCCCATGTTGACATGGGCCAGAGCCTTTGCAAGCAAGCTTGGCCAGAAAGGCTCAACATTCACACCTGTAACATGGGCATTGCCCTTAGCCTCCTCGTCATGCAGGCTGAGGGCCCTGTAGGCGCAGGTGAACCCCAAAACCCGGCAGTGAGTCGGATAAAGTGAGGCTTCCTCTGAAGGGCTGAGCGCTCTCCCGGCAGCTGGCGAAGAGTCGGTGCTACTATTGCGCCTGTCACTTCTCTCTCGCTCCTCAGCCCTTCCTGTCCTCCGGGACGTCGGGGGGGGGGGGGCTTCTCACCTCGCTTTTTACTTTTGGAATGATCTCATTTTTTTTTCTGGAGTAATTTTGTTTCGTTCCTTTGTTTTTCTTGGGCGTTTCTCATTTCAGGCTCCCCTTGCATGTTGGGGTGTCAGGTTCTATCTGAGGATGAGTCAGGAGAAAGACTAAGTACTGTGCAAGTGGGCCGGGCTTTTGACCAGCTGGCCTGGCTTTAAAGTGAAGGGATGGGGCTCGAGCTTAAATCCAGGGCCCCCAGCTGTCAGGATGAAGAGAGGAGGGCATGTGTTCACAGGCACCAGCATCCACACGGATGACTGTGGTTCTTCCTAGACAGATCAGCATGTAAAAGAGACTCTGACTGCTTCTACCCCCTCCCTTTTTTTGGGGGGGGGGCTGCTGAATGCATGGCAAGTGGGAAGAGGGAAGGAAATGGACAGCTGGTTGTCTGTCTGTCTTTGCTGGCTGGCTAGCTCTCTGTCCATCCATCTATCTGATGTGGACTTTGTCTTCATCCATGTATTTTCAGGAGCTTTCTCTATTCGGACGCTGGTCATACCCGCTGGTCCCCTAAGCTGGAGTCCCTGGTTTAGTGCGGCTTCTGCAAAGATTGTGCTTTCTGTTTGTTTTGGAGGCCTGGGGGTCTGCTCCTCACACCATAGCTCCCGGGTCTTCCGATCACACTGCTCCCCACTTTCCGTGGCAACCCCGTGCACCTCTGCAGAATTTTAGGGGTGAATAAATATATCCCCCTCCAGGCATTTAGATTTTACCTGGTTCTGCTCTTCTGCATTGCTTCTCCATTCCTGTCCTGTCAGTTCATCTTATTCTTTGTTGTTTGGCTGTGTGTGTGTGTGTGTGTGTGTGTGTGTGTGTTTTGTGGAGACAGGGACATCAGAGTCTTTAATTCAGTAAAGTCAGACCTGTTCTTTTGATATATATAACGCTGCTGTAAAACATGGGGGAGAAACTTGTTCTCAGAGTCACTGTAATCAGGTAGAAAATTGCGAGCGGCTGTCTCCACAGGTCCTTCATTTCTGCCCTCCGTGAGTTCCTAATAAAGGGCCGGCGTGGCTGCCAGGTCATGATCACAGAGGCTTGGCTGCCAGTCCGGGGCAGAGCGCTGGGTTGTGTGCCCCCGCCGGTGAGGGAGTTATTTCGCCTCGGGGACCTGGTGAATGTTCAGACAGTTGAGTAATCCCACCTTCAAGCACGCGGTTGGCAGCGGGGCAGGTGCTATCTGAACACTGGGCCTGATAATTAGCGGGGGGACTACGGGGAGCGTAAATGTTTGATAGGGCTCAGTCTCCTCGTTTCCTGCCACTTCAGTTTCATTGCTGCCACTGGGGTTCGGTTTGCTGGGAGAATTGGGGCAATTATCGTTCTAACCTGGTTTCGGAAGGCGGAGGACATGGCCACTGTGCGCCCACAGTCTACTCTCAGAGCCTTTTAGCCCCCTGGTTTTTTTTTTTTTTTTTAGAGATTCTAACCATCCCAGGTTCTCGTTTTCTATTTCCAGTTAGGAGGCCTGGTTCTGTCTTATTACGGCAGCATATAGTCATTTCACATGTTTCTCCCACTCTCACCCAACGCCAACGTATCTGAAAAAGAGTCAGTATCTGAGATAACGTCTCTGAAGCCCTCGGTCCTGTCCTGATCAGTGTGCACCCCATGAGCCAGTAACCCAGGCAGGTGCCCTCACTGGGAATGGAACCCTGCCCTCCTGGTCCATGGGTGACGTGATGATCAGATACATTGCTCAGAGCTGGAGTCACTGGCAGCTTTTCCCTGGAAGCCTTTCTCTTTCCCGGGGATGCGCCGGCCGGGGACACTGGGATAGAGCTGACCTTGGGAATCGGGGAAACCCATCGGTAAGCGGAGGCTGTGTTTGGTGGGTCCAGCTGCCATCGGAGCGGACTCCCCGGTGCCCTGGCAGAGGCAGTTGAGCAGCAGGAGCAGGGCCCATGGGAATGTGAGCCACTTGCTGGTTCATTTCCTGCTTCCTCCTCCCATGTTTCGTCCTGGCTAATGGTCAGATGCTGCCTCGCACACTCAGCTTCACGACTCAGTAGACGGAGTAACACACTTCATCGTGGGGGGTCTGGTCATGTAGTCACGTGGTATCCTGCACCGGAAGTTCAGTCTGTACCATAGCCCAGCAGAAGGAGGAGCTGCTTCTCTATGGAGAAAAATCATCGTTGATGGAGGACACTGGGGTCTGTGCAGTGATTCTCCTCCTGGGCTTGCCAGAGGCTGCGCACAGCAGCCCTGTCTGCCTGCCGGGGATAATTCAAGGACATGGGCCTTTGCCGAGACTGGTTTGGCTCAGTAGATAGAGAGTTGGCCTGCGGACTGAAAGGTCCCAGGTTCGATTCCGGTCGGGGGGGTGTACCTTGCTTGCGGGCACATCTCCAGTGTGGGATGTGCAGGAGGCGGCTGATCGATGTCTCTCTCTCATCGATGTTTCTGACTTTCTATCTCTCTTCCTTCCTCTCTGTGAAAAATCAATAAAATATATATATAGAAAGGCCATAGGCCTGCTGGGCCACGAGGCAGGAGGCTTACATTGCAGCCTCTGTGGCTGCAGAGCCCTCCCTGGCTCTCGGCTCTATTAAAAGTAGCAGCTCTACTTGAATGCTCTGTGAGTTGCTGCTAGAATCAGAGACTCTCCAAGTTCTGTGCTGTTTCTTTTGGAAGCCAGCGTGACCTCTTTTTAGAGGGCAGCCCCATCCTAACCTGCCCCAGACTTTCCTGGAAACTTCACAGCGAGGCATGCTTTTGATGTTTGTGGGGCTCTTGCCCCTTCCTGCTTACCAGGTCTAGTTACAATGTCATGGGTTGGACTAGCATTGTATTCTTTGGGATATCAGGATGGTCAAGTTCTCCGAGGATAGTCTGATAACAAAGATCAGGAGCATTGAGCTGAAACCGGTTTGGCTCAGTGGATAGAGTGTTGGCCTGTGGACTAAAAGGTCCCGGGTTCGATTCCAGTCAAGGGCATGTATCTTAGTTATGGGCACATCTTCAGTAGGGGGCGTGCAGGAGGCAGCTGATCGATGTCTCTCTCTCATCGATGTTTCTAACTCTCTATCCCTCTTCCTTCCTTTTGTAAAAAATCAATAAAATATATTAAAAAAAAAGATCAGGAGTATTGAAATAGCCCAGAAGCAAGAGAATGAAGATATCCTGTGTATATATTTTTTACATTACAGAGTCTTGACTTTTAAATGATTATCAGTACACTCAGTAATAACACGTAACATGTAACAAGTTTCTGAATTCTAGAATCTAGTAATTTTGGTGAAGAGAAACTAAAAGCAGCTTAGACAGTTATACCAGTATTCATTGTTCTAACCTAGTGGTTGGCAAACTGTGGCTCAAGAGCCACCTGCGGCTCTTTGGCCCTTGAGTATGGCTCTTCCACAAAACACCAAATAGACGGCCTGGGTGAGTCTATTTTGAAGAAGTGGTGTTAGGAGAAGTTTCAGTTTAAAAACTGTGACTCTCAAAAGAAATTTCAATCGTTGTCCTGTTGATATTTGGCTCTGTGGACTAATGAGTTTGCCCACCACTGTTCTAACCCTTAGAAAGGACTGTGTTAAGGTTGGCTACTGCCTCACAGAAGTTATAAATAACTATGAACTATGTACTACTTTTTCATGCATGAAGTCCCTGATCTTTTTAAGAAAGCTTTAGGGAAAACATGTTAATCTCTTTCTTTCTTCAACATAAAATATTTTTTACCCTTTCGAAGAAAGAAAAAAACCATTGTTGATATAAATGTTGTTTGGGTTAAAAGGCACAGGAAAACAGACATTGTATATCCATCAAATTTCTGAGACATACAAGGTAAAAAGACAAAATCTTTGGCTAAGCTCTAAGTTTGTTCAAAGAAGCCAGATTTAATTTTTCTACAAAGAGTGAAGGGACCCACTGAATCTCATACAGAAATAATTTAATGCTTTTTCTCCCACAAGAATATAACTCAAGCTTTGCTGCAGCTTCATATTCCACCCAGGCATCTAAATCACCAGTCCGTGCCTGGAGCGGGCGTTTCTTTCTTCCTCTGGTCATTTACGCGGGGTGTTTATGTATTTGTGGCCAGATGTTGCAGACACAGGCTAGCATGTTACCCAGGGGTTCATCGCTGTGTGTCAGAAGTAGGTCCGTGGGATGGTCATTTCCTGCGTTTTGAGTTCTGCAAACGTCCTGGGATGCCAGAGCCGTAGCGCCCTTGCCCTTACACCCTTTCTCTCTCTGCAGGTGGCACTGCTCAGTTTGACCGGCTTCCTTAGGTTCTTTCCCCCCAACCCCGAGGGTCTCAGACCCTTTCTCCATGGTTGCTCCCTGGCTTGCTGGGTGCCCATGACTGGTTGACCGTGGTGATGGTCTCTACTGCCATCTTTGACAGGCAAACGGAACTACTTGTGATAGTCCTTGTTAACTTGAATTAAAACATCATAATCGGTTAATATTTGCACCAGGTTTCATGGGATGTGTTGACCTTTCCACTAAATATGCCCTGTTTCTGAATAGTAGCTGTCCTTGGAATCCCTCCGAATGAAATTCATGATAATCCACAGTCATTATCCGAGATCCATTTGGCTCTTTCACAGGCCAAACAGGATATTGAGTGAGGATGCCTCATCGCGGTGTCTTTCAAGTCTTTGCTGGTGGCACTAATCTCTGCAATTTCCTTTGGGGAGAGCATTGATTTTGAAGCGGGCGCTCTGTCGGTGGTTTGGGGGCAGTTCCAAGGGATTCCATCTAGCCCTTGCGATGCTAACAGTCATGCTCTTCATTTGACAGGAAGAGAAGGCAGGTATTCAGCCAGCTCCTGAGTATGTCTGTTCCAACTGTGCATTAAACAAATGGGCAAATAATGGTGGGACGGGTCTGTGCACCCACTGGGTTTACTATGCACTGAATTCCACCTCTGACTGCACTGAACCCCAGTTTTGTGCAAGACTCTGGAGACCCAGACTCATACAAGTTCCTGGAGCACACGGAAACTCAGGGGAACCGTGAGAGGCAGAGGTATGGAGGTGTGCTAGTGCGAGTGTGCGCAGACAGGGCTGCAGCGATTACTGAGGGACACTGAGACTCAGGAGCCGAGTAGGGCAGGGCTGATGGGAAGCCAAGGCTGTCTGCTCAGCCCTGAGACTCCGCCCCATCCAAGCTGAGTACAGAGGATGGAGAATTTTGCAAGTCTTGTATCATAAGGCTGATTCCAGCACAGAAGTTCTCTCCACATAGACACAGCTGATCCTCACAACCAATTGGGTTGGAGGTCAATTCCCCCCAGTGATACCAACAACAATCAAGACTTAACTACAGCCGAGGCTAGTTTGGCTCAGTGGATGGAGCGTCGGCCTGCGGACTGAAGGGTCCCAGGTTCCATTCTGGTCAAGGGCATGTACATTGGTTGTGGGCGCATCCCCGGTAGGGAGCATGCAGGAGGCGGCTGATTGATGTCTCTCTCTTATCAATGTTTCTAACTCTCTATCCCTTTCCCTTTCTCTGTAAAAAATCAATAAAATATATTTAAAAAAAAGACTTAACTACAATAAGGCTGTACACACAGTCCAAAGAGGGGTGCACCAAGAGAGTCCACCTCAGATAATGGGGGAGGTGGAGCTACTGGGCCATAAAGGACACCTAGCACACAAAGCTATTCTACCAACTCAGGGAAGCAGCGAAAATGCAAAGACAAAGAAACAGATCACAAACGAAAGAAATGGAGGAAAACAAATGACTGGATATAGAGTTCAAAACCATGGTTATAAGGTTTTTCAAGACTTTCCTAGAAAAGATGGATAAATTTAGTGAGACCCAAGAGGAGATGAAAAAGAACCAACTAGAAATTAAACATACACTGACTGAAATAAAATATATTATACAGAGACCTAACAGCAGACTAGAGGAACACTAGAATCAAGTCAAAGATTTGAAACACAAAGAAGCAGGAAACACTCAACTGGAAAAGCAAAAAGCAAAAAGAATAAAAAAATGTGAAGATAGTGTAGGGAGCCTCTGGGACAACTTCATGCATACCAACATTAGAATTATGGGGGTGCCAGATAGCAAGATGCTGAAAACCTATTGGAAGAAATAATGACTGAAAACTTCCCCCACCTGGCGAAAGAAATAGATTTATAAGTCCAGGAAGCACACAGAACCCCATATAAAAGGAATCCAAAGAGGACCACACCAAGACACATCATAATTAAAATACCAAGAGCAAAAGACAGAGAATATTAAAAGCAGCAAGAGAAAAACAGTTACCTACAGGGAGCACCCATATGATTGTCAGCTGATTTCTCAACAGAAACTATGCAGGCCAGACAGGAGTGGCAAGAAATATTCAAAGTGATGAACAGCAAGAACCTACAACCAAGATTACTTTACCCAGCAAAGCTGTCATTCAGAATTAAAGGGCAGATAAAGAGCTTCACAGATAAGAAAAAGCTAAAGGAGTTCATCAACACCAAACCAGTATTATATGAAATGCTGAAAGGTACTCTTTAAGAAGAGGAAGAAGAAAAAGGTAAAGATAAAAATTATGAACAATAAATACATATCAACAAGTGAATCTAAAAATCAAGTGAATTAAAAATCTGATGAACAGAATAAACTGGTGAATATAATAGAAAGGGAGTGGATTGACAATTCTCAGGAGCAAAGGGGTGAGGGGAGAGGCTGGACAAAAATCACACACCTATGGATGGGGAATGGGGGGGAGGTAAGGGCAGAGGTGGGGTGGGAGCCTGGTGGAGGGCGCTATGGGGGGAAAAAAGAGGAACTTTGTATTATTCTGAACAATAAATATTTATTATATTAAAAAACAAAAACAAAAACAAAAAACATCATCTACATACTTCATTGTATGTCCACTGCCCCAAGCAAAGTCTCCCTCCATCCCTGTCTCCCCCCAACTTGCCCACCACCTTCCCCACCCCTTGCCCTCTCTCTGGCTGTCACCACACTGCTGCCTGAGTCTATGTGTTACATACACATGTTTAATTCTATGTTTTAGTTGTAGCCCAATTTTTTCTATGAGAAAATTCAGAGAGCCCAAGTAATCTATTCCAGTTTGCCAAGTTAGTAAATGGCAGAGCTGAGATCTGAACTTGAATTGACTCCAAAGTCTCGCTCTGGAACCCTGAGTGGTGCTGGAACAGAGAGTGGTAATTCTTTCGTTCTCAGTAGGAAAAAGTAGGTAGGGGAAATTCAGGGTGCTGTGTACCTAAACTGGGTCAGGGGTCAGAGTAGTTTTCCAAAAAGATGACTTGAAAGCTGGCACTTGGGTAAAAGGCAAAAGGACATAGGGAAAAGGAAAAGAGTGAATGGGGAGGAGAAAAAGGGATGATGTAGCTAAAAGGGTACACATTTTCAGTTAGAAGAGGTAGTTCTGAGAACCTAATGCTTAGCATGGTGAGTAACATATTGTCTACTGGAAAGTTGCTAGAGTAGATTTTAAGTTCTCTCTCTCTCTCTCTCTCTCTCTCTCACACACACATTTACCTATGTGAAATGATGGATGTGGTAATTATTTTGATCTTGGTGATTATTCCACATTGTATATGTGTATGAAATCATCATGTTATATGCTTTAACAATATTATACAATTATATTTGTCAATTATTCTTCAACAAAGTAAAAAAAAAAAGCAAAAGAGAGAAGAATAGTGCAATTCTCATGAGTCAATATGGAGCCTATTTCTTAGGAAAGGAATAATTTTTCAGAAGTTTGACTTCAGAAAAATTATGGGGCAGTGGTCGGCAAACTGCGGCTCTGTTGACAATGACTTTGCCGACCACTGGTCTAGGGCAGAGCTTTCCTGGTGTACACCAGCTGCATGGCGATTCTATAGTGCACCTGGACACCCTTCTTTACCAAATAAGTCTGGGAAATACGGGTCTATCAGAGCTAGATGGGACTCCTAGAGCTGTTAGTCTGCTTAAATGTGCAGCCGTACCGCTGAGAGGGGCTGGAGGATGTACTATTTCCACCTTTCAATGGACACAGAACTCTTACTTTTCATGGAGCTTTTTATGAGGCCAGTGTTCCAAAACAGAAATTTGGAAGAAATCTGGTAAAAAAGTTGGATCTTCCCTACATGTCAGGCCAGTGTGTCAATAGAATATTATATGTAACTAGAGGCCCGGTGCACAGATTTGTGCACTGGTGGGATCCCTCAGCATGGCCCTGCGCCCTCTCGCAACCTGGGACCCCATGGGGGATGTCGGACTGCTGGTTTCCTGATCCCCCGAGGGATGTAGCAGTGCCTGAAGCGGCAGGCGGCCAGGGAGGAGCCCGAGCCCAGGGGGGGCACCGCACGCTCCCCTCATTCCAGCTCCGCTGTGCCTGACCTTGCTGCTGCCGCTCGATAAGCTCATTGAGCTGCGCTCTCACTGTGGGAGCACTCTGGCCACCAGGGGGAAGCTCCTGCATTGAGCATCTGCCCCCTGGTGGTCACTGTGCATCATAGCGACCAAATGGTCGACCGGTTGACCGGTTGCTTAGAGTTTTATATATATATATAGATAATTGAAACTTTTTATGGAATGATTTAAAACCCCTATATCCATAGTAACTCCTTAGTTATGAAGTTATAATTGTGTCCAAATATTCATCCCTTAGTTTCTTTTCTGGCACTTGGATGCATTTCCCATAGACATGCTATTAACAGTGATCAGGTTCCACCAAAGCTCATTTGATCTATAATGGACATGGCCATTGCTATTCGATGTCTGTATAACTAACGTTGGTAACATGGCTTCTATGAAGAAGTGCATTCTGAATTCTTACTTGGGTTTCCTGGAACAAAAGCATAATACACGAGAGAGCCAGTTTCTGATGGGAGGGAGCGATGCATTGTTTCATTGCGAATGGGAAGCATTTATATAGATAGAGACCTCTTCACAAAGATGCTACTTATACAAGATAAGTGCTGCTTTAAGCTGGTGCTTTCCTACCTCTCCAGAATTGAGAACAAATATTAATTTCCTCCACAAAGATCTGGGTTCCTGGTCTCAGGATTAATTACGTATTTGTATACTCTACGTAAATAAGAGCATGCTTCTTTTTTTATTTTCTTCTATTTATAGTGTTTTTGGAAGAAAAAAATAACAAATTTTAACAGTTATTTAGACCTTGGATAGTCTCTAGCTCTTAAGATATCAGGAAACAAAGGAAAACATTATTAAATGGGTATAACACCATTATTCCAGATAGGATAAATTTAAGATGAAAATAGTACTGGAATTATAAAATAAAATTTCTATTCTTCAATCAGTTTGATAAATCACTTTCCCCTCCAAGTGACTATGCCATGTATTTATAAAGACTTTTTTTTTTTGAGGTTGTATTAATGGTAGACAATTGACAGATTTAAAAATTGTACATTGAGCCGAAACCGGTTTGGCTCAGTGGATAGAGCATCGGTCTGCGGACTGAAGAGTCCCAGGTTTGATTCCAGTCAAGGGCATGTACCTTGGTTGTGGACACATCCTCAGTAGGGGGCATGCAAGAGGCAGGTGATTGATGTTTCTCCCTCATCGATGTTTCTAACTCTCTGTCCCTCTCCCTTCCTCTCTGTAAAAAATCAATAAAATATGTTTAAAAAAAATAAAAATTGTACATTGACAAATTGTTCCCACGCCATTTTCCTGTTCCTCGGCTTCCCCTAGCCTTTTCTTTTCTCTCTGATATGTGTTCTCATAAAATTTTACCCGCTTATATATGGGCAGAGTTTAAGGGATGCTAAGTGGTAAGGATGAGGGAATAAAATTACTTTGAGAGTCTGGAGCACCCCATTCAAGTACTGCCAACAAAGCTACACTATAGGTTTGGCCCCCGCACTGACAATTGACTGCATCTATCCAACTTCTGCATCATTTTTGCCACTAGGGATTAAGTAAAACACTATGGAGGTTTCCATAGAAACTTGTCCTCATGACCAGAAAACGGTTCCGAATGCATTTGTTACTGACTGGACAAATATTCTTTTTTCTTTTTTAAAAAATATATTTTATTGATTTTTTTACAGAGAGGAAGGGAGAGGGATAGAAAGTTAGAAACATCGATGAGAGAGAGACATCGATCAGCCACCTCCTGCATGCCCCCTACTGGGGACGTGCCCGCAACCAAGGTACATGCCCTTGACTGGAATCGAACCCGGGACCTTTCAGTCCGCAGGCTGACGCTCTATCCACTGAGCCACACCGGCTTCGGCTGGACCCATATTCTTATCTTCCTCTGTGAATGGGGTACCGCTTCTCAAGTAGGTGGCCTGAAGTGCCCCAATTTGCCTCCCATTCCACTTCCATTTGGTAAGAGGAGTGAACTTGGCACGTTTTTATCACACTTGTTGCAGCCAAATGGTGAGCCAGAGACAGTAGGAGCTTGATGAGAAGCTCCAGAACCATCTTGCCATTAGATTACATGTAAATAAATACAATGATGAGAATGAGAATGTTTTTTCTTTGATTTGCATCCTGTCCCTTTTTCTTGAATTTTCTTCTGAGAACAAGTTCATGTTTTAGGAAACTAACATCAGAGGGAAAACCTGAGTGCCGATTCCTGCGTTAGACAGAGAGGCTGTTATACCATCTGCACTTCATTGTTATTAGTGCTTCATTGCGACCCATGTGAAGATCAAAGGCATTGTTTAATGTCACTGAACTCTGATCTCTTACCAGGAAGCACAGCCTTCTGCCACCAGGCCACCAGGCCCCTGCTCTTGTTACAGGCACATTGTTGTTGTGTACACACTGTTCCTCGGGACAGGATAACAGCATCTACGCTTCTGCTTTCAATGAGCGAGAATAACTCCTTTCCGCATGCTGCCATTAAAAATAGAATGGTTCTTCCGTTAGCAGCAGCGGTGCTGGACTGATGGCTGACACAGTCTTTTGGTTCCCAAACCTCGACCTTAGTTCTGTTCTGGTGAAAAACCAAGGAAAGAGAGTAGTGTCTCTCTGTCTAAGGGAAAGTATTTCCCAATCAAGAAGGGTACTGTGTTCCATTCAAGGTAGCAACCACTGGAGCAAAAAGGAATGGCCTTTTAGTAATGAATGCAGTTCTCCATCTTTTTGGAAAAAAGGCATCTATCGAGAGTATGAGGCCATCAGGTAAGAAACCTATTGAAAGTCAGCTTTAGTGTCTGCAAGAAGTGTTTCTTTGCTTGGCTGTTTGCGGGAGAACTTGGCCCTTATTTGATGCGGTTCATGCCTGTGTTGGCATCGCTTATCCATAGGGTGTCAAACTGCCTTTCGTTTTATTATTTTATAAAATTGGGATTGCTATTTATTTACAGTGGTACCTCGAGATACGAGTTTAATTCGTTCCTTAACTTTGAGGCGTGGGAAACTATGAGATGCTTGAGTCACAGTAAACTGGTGGGTTGTGTGCCGCCGGCCCATCCTCGTGATGACTCCTATCTCAAATGTTGCTCGTATTTCAAAGCAAAAATTGCTCGCTCGAGGGCTCGTATCTCAAAAATCTCGTATGTGAGGGCACTCGTATCTCGAGGTACCACTGTATTTACTTACACTGTAAGAGCACACTTCCTTGGTAAATCACAGAGGTAGAAAAAGTCACTCCTGAAAGAAATGGGCTTAGGAAACAAGGTATAGAGGCAAAGGAAGGGCCCGTGGAGCTTAGGAGTGAGGAAGCTGATGGTAAGGAGCCTGGGCAGAGGGAGGGGAACCAGGAGGAGGAGGAAGAAGGGGAGGAGAAGGGAGAGAGGGGAAGGGAGACGCCTTTCTTTTTTAACTAGTTAGCCAGCTGCCCTAGTAGGTGTGACTCAGTGGATAGAGCGTCAGCGTGAGGACTGAAAGGTCCCTGATTCCGTTCAGGTCAAGACATGCACCTCCTCTGCAGGCTTGATCCCTGGCCCCGGGGCAGTGTGGGAGGCAACCAAACGATGTATCTCTCACATTGATGTTTCTCTCTCTCTCTGTCTCTCCCCTTCCCTTCCACTCCCTCTAAAAATCAACGGAAAAATATCTTTGGGTGAAGATTAACAAACACGAACAAACAAAAAAAGCAAACCAACTAAAAATGCCACCTTTGGAAAAACGACAAATACGTTTGATGAAAGTTGACACTTGGTGTTTAAGAACTTAACTTTTCTCGTACATTGATGTATTTATGGTAATTTTCACTAAAAAGGCTGTATGTTCATCATCATTTGTTACGTGACAGAAAAGAACATCTTGGAGATTACTTGCAGTTCCCAATTTTTTTAACCTTAAAGATGCTTTATTTTTTTTTTTACACAGCATTTCTGGGCAGTGTTTTGGGAACTTTGAAAACAGAGGAAATGATGACAATTTAAAAGATTTTTAGCTTCTCCACACACTACCCGGTGTTACTTACATTTTAGATGGACATCATACAGTGTTTATCATGCAAATATACCCTAATTATACTTCAGTACAGAATAACGCTTATCATCCTCCAGCCACGTGCGTGTAGGTAACACGGGCGTTGGGACAGAGGTAGCCGGGCTGGTACTTAGTTAGAGACACTCACGAGCTGAAGGGCGTTCCGCCCGAGGCCCGGCCTGGAAACCATGTTGAGTGTGCTAAGTGGTTCCATCTGACCCGCAGAAAATCTCTGTGGTTACATTTCCACTTTGCACATATGTCCCTGACAAAGCCAGCTGGCTGGGGCGCGCTTGCTGCAATGGACATTTCTGGCGGAGCTTGTGGAAGACTGCATTTTTTTTTTTTTTTGAATGTGAAACATAAAAACCCCCACTATTCACTGGTTGCACATTAAAAGCAAATGGCCAAAAGGAAACAAGAGGAACTATAAAAAGCTCCGAGGATGAAAACATTAAATTATGGGCACCATCTTAATGTCTTCTATTTGTAGTCGGTTTAAAAATAATGATGCTTAATATAATAAACCAACCTCCCTAAGAAAGCAAAAAAAAAAAATTTAGAATCAACCTCAGATGTTCCAGAGGATACATCGGGAGAGCTTAATACAGAAAAGATTTTGACATTGTTCTTTCTATAAAATGTTTAATCAGCACTGGATATAGGTTTCAGACTTACTGGGGAGGGCTTTGGAAAACGATGTGAATCAATGAACTTTTGTTCTGGAAGGAAAGGCAATCAGGGCTTGGAAAAAAAACCTCTCAATTCCAGGCAGAAATTCCCGAGTTTGAGTCCTTGTTTTGCCACTGACTGACTTTGTGGTATAAAACACATCCTCTTTCAGCCGTGGGTTTCCCTCAAAATAGGGTTGTATATTTGCCTGATCCTGTCATTGTTAGTAATGAGCTGTTATTTAGAAGCGGCTTAAGAAGTTCCCGGTGAGAAAGCCGCTGGTGGAAGTTCAGGGTATTATTTTTACGGCGAAGCCAGAGCTCACGAGCCACATGTGGCACTGAGAAACTGTCGAGTGAGTGTTCAGTAGTTACACACGCCTTTTGAGTTAGTGAGGACTTACCAAAGGCTTCTTTTGTGAAGCTCTTTTCGAGATACTTTCAGCTCCCCGAGAAATAAAGACTAGTGTTCTAGCCCTAAGAAAGGAAAGAAATCTGTCCAGAGATCCACGTGAGCCCAGCTAATGTGGCTCAGTGGTTAAGCATGACCGATGAACCAGAAAGTCATGGTTCTATTCCCAGTTAGGGCCCATGTCCGGGTTGCGGGCTTGATCCCCAGGATGGGGCATGTCGGAGGCAGCCAGTCAGTGATTCTCTGTTGTCAGTGATGTTTCTCTCTCTCCCCCTCTCCCTTCATCTCTGAAATCAATAAAAATATGTTAAAAATGAAAGATCCACAGGCTGACTGGTGCCCAGGACCTCACAACAGCATTTATTGAGTCCTCAACTGCGTGCCAGGCATTTTGCTGAGAGTCTTATCACTGGAGCTTGTTTTACAGGTGAGGACACTAAGATTAGGAAGTGGCTTCAAGGGCGTGGAGCTGATAGGTGGCAGGGGGCACATTTCACACCGACATTGCTTCACATTGCGGGCAGCATATCTTCAAACGAGAAGAGTTTTTGAGTTAGTTATGACCTGGAAAAAGACACATAGTTCCATGTTGAGGATGATCAGAGCGGATGTCACTGGTAGTTTTTGATTGATCCTCTGTTGCCGAATGTGAGAAGCTCTCTGAGGTGGGGATGGGGGATGGGTGACTATTCCCAATTGGCTGCACTTGGGGTTTGATGTTTGCCAGAGCCCTATCGTGGTTAGCTGGAGTCATCACCATTGTGGTGATTTTTTTTTTTAATAAATATATATTTATTGATTTTGGAGGAAGGGAGAGGGGGAGAGAGAGCTAGGAACATCAATGAGAAAGAGAATCATTGATTGGCTACCTTCTGCATGCCCCCTACTGGGCATCGTGAGCTGGCGACCCCGGGCATGTGCCCTTGGCCAGAATTGAACCTGGGACCCTTCAGTCCACAGGCTGATGCTCTATCCACTAAGCCAAACCAACTAGGGCTATTGTGGTGATTCTTATCTATATATATAAAAGGCTAATATGCAAAGCGTCCCCTCAGGAGTTCGACTGGGAGACTGGGAGTTCGACGGCTCACTATGATGTGCACTGATCACCAGCAGGTGGTGCGGAATGAAGGAAGGCGCCAGCTGGCAGCCCGAAGCCTAGAAAGGGAGACCCCAGCCTGCAGCTGGAGGGCCCCAATTGGCTCTGATCACTGGTCGGGCCTAGGGACCCTACCCATGCATGAATAGGTTCTGGGACTTTAGGATGTAACGAAGTTTAATGAAACCAATTTTACCATAGGCTAAATGATATGAACAAAAGTTAAGTTCCTATGATATATCATCAATGTTATAATGAAATGAGGTGGAGTGAAACCATGTAATTCGAGGACCTGCTTATGCATGTTTATGTTATCAAGAGTGAGTGAAGCTGTAGCTGGTGTGGCTCAGTTCGTTGGGAGTTATCCCTTGCACCAGAAGGATGCTGGTTTGATTTCTGATCAAGGGCATATGCCCAGGTTTCAACTCAATCTCTGGGAGGGTGCATGCAGGCAGGTGATTTATGTTGCACTCTCACATTGATGTTTTTCTCTCTCTTTCTCTTCTTTTCCCGTCCTCTCTCCCTCGCTCAAAAAAAAAAAAAGCTATTTTTTTTTTAAGAGTGAATGAAGACTCAAAAAGATAAAAAAACGTAGCCCCAACCGGTTTGGCTCAGTGGATAGAGCATCGACCTGCAGACTGAAGGGTCCCCGGTTTGATTCTGGTCAAGGGCATGTGTCTGGGTTGCAGGCTTGATCCCCAGTAGGGGATGTGCAGAGGGCAGGCGATCCATGATTGTTTCTCATTATTGATATTTCTAGCTCTCCCTCTCCCTTACTCTCTAAAATTAATAAAAATATATTAAAAAAAGATAAAAAAGTAAATATCAAATTGCCACACAATTAAGCAATTCCACTTCCGGGTATATACTGAAAAGAAGTGAAAGCAGGGACTCAGATATTTGTATACCTATGTTCTGAGCAGCATTATTTACAGTAGTTAAAAAGTGGATGCAACTGAAGTGTCTAATGACATTTGAATGGAAGAACAAAGTGCGTTACTAGTATATGCACACAGTGGATTATTTTCCAGTTATGAAAGAGAATGCAGTATTGATATATGCTACTGCCTGGATGAACCGTGGACACATTATGTTAATTGAAATGGACATTCACAAAAGGACAAATAATGTATGATTCATCTTTACGTACAAGGTTTCTAGAGTAGAGAAAGTATGGTTTAGAAGGAGCTGGAAGAGAATCTATGATGTTTCTATCTCTCTCCCTCCTCCTTCTTTTCTGAAATCAATAAAAATATATGAAAAAGAAATAGTTAAAATGGAAAATGTTATTTGATATATATTTCTTACCATAATTAAACACACACACACACCAAGACAGCATAAAAAAAAAAGAGTAAATGAAATACATTTTAAAAAAGCTATGATAAGCCTTAGCTTGTTGCTTAGTAGTTAGAGTGTTGGCCCAAGGACTGAAGGGACCCAGTTTCCATTCTGGTTAAGGGCATATACCTTGGTTGTGGGAGAAACCAATTGATGTGTCTCTCTCACATCGATGTTTCTCTCTCTGTCCCCCCACTTCCCTCCCACTCTCTAAAAATCAATGGAGAAAATATCCTTCAACAACAACAAATGCTGAGAGAAGAGTGATGGATGATACAATATGTAGTTTAAAAGTCCTTAAAGCCTCCAAGCTTTATTTAGTTGAAACAATTAAACGTAAGAGAAAACACTAATGTGAAACGAACATTTTAATAGCTGAATTCAGTTATCTTTTTAAAAAATATATATTTTATTGATTTTTTACAGAGAGGAAGGGAGAGGGATAGAAAGTCAGAAACATCGATGAGAGACATCGATCAGCTGCCTCCTGCACGCCCCCTACTGGGGATGTGCCCGCAAGCAAGGTACATGCCCCCGACTGGAATCGAACCTGGGACCTTTCAGTCCGCAGGCCGACGCTCTAACCACTGAGCAAAACCGGTCTTGGCATGAATTCAGTTATCTTTTATCCAAATTCATAAATCTTTCATGTACCTTATTTCAATTCCAGAAGATATCCTCACAAAAGGGAGAAGGAGAACTTCCTGTGTTGTATATCTTTAGGTCTCTTGATAAGATGTTGTACTTGATTCCGGTCAGGTGTGCTGAGGGAGGTGTGGAGAGATTATTAACATTGATAATGAAAGAAGAATTAGGCTTCATTATTAAAACCATTTTAAAGAAGTATGTACCTATGGTTGGAGAATTTGAGTGAGTGTATCTTCAAAAGAAACAGGACTGACTTTTTGAATTAGAATTAATTAGGGTTTTGATTTGTAATTTAAACATAGAAGGTCTGTGTTTTCTACACTAGAGAGTTTCATGCCTATTGACACTTGGTCCGGGCAGTCCTTGGTTGTGGGCACTGTCCTTGCTGGAGGATGTGGAGCAGTGTCCCTGGTTTCCACTCCCTAGATGCCACTGCAGTCCCCTTCCCTGGTGACCATCACTGGGGACACAGTCACCCTTCTGCTCTATGGTATCTATAATAATAAAAGCGTAATATGCTAATTAGACTGACGTCCTTCCGGACATCCTTCCCGATGACCTTCCTGACGAAGCCCGGATCCTGGGTGTCTGCCGGTGGCCAGAGGGAAGCCCGGGTCCCAGGTGCCAGAGAGAAGCCAGTGCCGGCAGCCAGGGGAAGGAAGGCTTCTCTTGCTTGATTTTCATGCATTGGGCCTCTATGAGGTTAATATTAACAAACCAAGCAGTGTATTTTAGGTATGACATGTACCCCTCTTTTCTTTTCCTCTTTAAACTCTTAGGTCTGAATTACAAATTAGTGGATGCCCCTTTGAGACGTTATAAATTCCTTTGGGTACTACACATTTTTTTTTTGGAGGGAGTGACTAATACCAAGCTTTCTCATTGATATTTCATACTCAGATGTTTTAATTACTGCTTTAAAAATCACTTCTTGCCGAGACTGGTTTGGCTCAGTGGATAGAGCGTTGGCCTGCGGTCTGAAAGGTTCCGGGTTCGATTCCGGTCGGGGGCATGTACCTTGCTTGCGGGCACATCTCCAGTGTGGGGTATGCAGGAGGCGGCTGATCGATGTCTCTCTCTCATCGATGTTTCTGACTCTCTATCCCTCTCCCTTCCTGTCTGTGAAAAATCAATAAAATATATTTAAAAATAAATAAATAAATAAATCACTTCTTTTTTAAATTATCAAGGTCATATATAATTTGCAGAAAATTTGGAAAAGTACAGAATATTATTAAGACAATTTACTTTAATCCTAAAATTTAGATATAAACAAAAATACATGTATTTTTAAATCAAGCATTTTGATTAAAAAGCCCTGGGATTTTAGTGATCAGTTAGAAATACTCTACTTGGTTAAAGTAGAATACTCCCTTTCTCGGTTAAAAAATGGCAAACAATGACTATAAACAATTCTTACTTTTTTTTTAAAAAAAGGTGCCCTGGTTGGGTAGCTCAGTTGGTTAGAGCATCATCCTGATATGCCAAGATTACAGGTTCTCTCCCTGGTCAGAGCACATACAAGAATCACCAATGACTGATTGTATAAATAAGTGGAACAACAAATCGATGTCTCTCTCTTTCCCCCGCCTCTCTCTGTCTAAAATCAGTCAATCAAAATAAATAAACAAATAAATAAATATCAATATTTTCACTTAACTTAGTTTTGACTGAATTGTATTGATGTGATAACATGTCCAAGGCTACCTGTGAGATTAAAAGAGGCTTGTTTCTGAATGAATTAGACATTTGGAAGATTAACATGCATTTCCTCATATGTGTGTAAGGTACCATCTTACGTAACACATTAAACCTTGTAACTGTTCCTATATAATATACAGCCTAGGTGTATATGTGTGTACATATATTTATATATATTTGTATCTGTTTCTAATTTTATAAACAATAAAATCTCGGCTTGAACAGAAGCCACAGTCTTTGGGATATAATTGAAAACACATGCGTTTCTATGTAGGCAAGCCTCAGGAAAGTAGTCACTCCCAAACAATTCATGTGTTTAGAAAATGCTTTCAGGACCTTCCATATTAAATCTATAATTCTATTACAATTATTGAATTTTGTAATGAGAAGCATTCGCTCATTGACTTGAACTTTTAACAGAGTTTCACAATGAGAAATTTCCCAGAATGATCCCTGTCATGCCTACTGGAGAGAAGCAGAGCGGACTGAGGACTGGGACCTTCTCTGGAAAACAGACCTCGCTTTATAGGTGAAGTCTGGCTCTTGGCATGGATGGCTTAGGCGGCTCTTGGTGATGCTGAAACGTTCGGTTATTTTCGTTTTTATTATTTTCTTTTCGAATGGATCAGAGCAATTGTGACTGATTTCAAGTCGTTAATAGAATGTTACTAGGTTTTTAAATGCATTTCTAAAAAATTATAAATAATGTGTTCAGAACCTAATTTATCTTATTTCAGAGTGGGGGAGTTTTTATTAACTTTTGAAAGGTATTTTTATTGATTTCAGAGAGGAAGGGGGAGAGAGAGAGAGATGGGAACATCAATGATGAGAGAGAATCATGAACAGATGCCCCCTGTACACCACCTACTGGGGATCAAGCCTGCAACTTGGGCATGTGCCCTTGACTGGAATCGAAACCGGGACCCTTCAGTCTGCAGGTCGACACTCTATCCACTGAACCAAACCAGCTAGAGCCATTATTAACTTTTTGCTGTCTCTTTTTAGAATCATTAGAGACTTATTAACTAATGACTTATTTCGTACGAAACGATATGTGCTTTCTGTAAGGAGAAGCCACATTGCATTCTATACATTAATTTCTTTTTATGTTAGACCAGCCACTTAAAAAAAAAAAAGCACTACTGATATTTATATAACTGGCATCCCAAAATGTGAAGTCAGCAAAGGCCTATGAAAATATCTTAGGTGGAGAGTATATTTAATTCAAGAAGGAAAAAACAAGACAGCTGCAGGTGTGATTTCTTTTTCTTGTGTTAGCAATGTCTTTTTAAAATATGTAGATATTTTTATGGATTTCAGAGAGGAATGGAGAGGAAGAGAAAGAGAGAAACATCAATGATGAGAGAGAATCATTGATCGGCTGCCTCCTGTACACCCCCCACTGGGGATGGAGCCCACAACCTGGACATGTGCCCTGGACCGGGAATCAAACCGTGACCTGCTGGTTCATAGTTTGATGGTCAACCACTGAACCCTGCCAGCCGGGCATTAGTGATATCTGTTAATGAAGGCTGTTAACTTGGAAATTCCTGTTGTCTTTCCAAAGGCTAAGAAAAACATTCTTTGGGACTGCGGGTCATGGATGTGTGTCTCATACTCTGTCAGTTGACTTCACATGCTTTTATTTAATTCTTAAACTGTGAGGTAGGTAGTATTTCCATGCTGCAGGTGAGGCAACGGGCAATCAGAATTCCATCCAGTTATGTATGTCTGTGTATGTATGGCTATATGTGTGTATATACATAGACAAATATATATAAACATACACATTGGCATTATAAGATTAGAACATTTCAGAGTTTAAATATTACAATGGCAATCTCAAGGGAACAGAAAAATAAAGTTCTTGGAAAATACAGATTTTTATTTATTTTTTATTTTTTAAATATATTGATTTTTTACAGAGAGGAAGGGAGAGGGATAGAGAGTTGGAAACATCGATGAGAGAGAAACATCGATCAGCCGCCTCCTGCACGCCCCCCACTGGGGATGTGCCCGCAACCAAGGTACATGCCCTTGACTGGAATCGAACTTGGGACCTTTCAGTCCGCAGGCCGACGCTCTATCCACTGAGCCAAACTGGTCTCAGAGGAAGATACAGATTTTTAAAAAAGCATTGTATCATTACAGAAATTTGGATGCTAATACAAGTAGTGGTTTTATAATATACTCTCATTTTTTTCTCCTGGAAATTGTCATTGCTGATATATTGTGATTTTGAATTTGACATGTGACAGGTATAGTTTTGCGTTTTATTAGAGGAATCCCATCAAGTAGGGATTTTACTAGTTCCCTTAGAGTGGATCCAAAGAACAGTCTGCTTTGCTTTTCCGGGGAACGGGAATTTTGCATCCGGTAGCATGAATACCTTAAGTGGCCCCAGTTACCTTTCCACCTGCAAATGCGCATTTTTTTTCCTACCCGCCTCCCCTCGTTCTTCCTTTCAGTACAGCGGGGTTCAGAGCTGAGGTCTTTGGAAAATCCACTTGAGCTAGGTCCTGGGGGACTCAACTTTCTCTTCAGCAGGAGGGTTCTTTGCACATTTCCTCCTAATTAAAACCAGAACTCTGTGTTTCGCTGGGGAATTTATTATTGCTTTTAAGCAATGAGAATTTTGAACTCGGGAGTGGAGTTTTCTCTTATAAATCTTATACTGCACTTGGGCCTCAGGATTTAAAAAGCCCCCGGGCTGCCCATTGCGTGTTAAAAGATTCAAAGTCATCGTTTTAAATAGTTCGTTTTGTGGCATTCTCTTTCGGGATGATGGGTGGGTTTTTACAAGGGTGCAGAAATGCGACAGCTTCTGTTGGAATGATGTTAAATTAAAGCTCTTGACTTTATTGGCGCTTTTTTTTTGTCCTTGATAAAATTGATTGGGCTTGTAACGTTATACGCATGCCTGAAGATGGAAATATTTGGGCGCTGACATTTACTCAATAATTGAGGTTGTGTGTCCACATGTAGGAAGTGAAGTGCAAAAGCGAAGGTGCTTCCTGGGGTAACTCCGACTCAGTAACCTTGACCTGAAACACTTGGCTGTTCTCTTTCTCTCCCCGAGTCCCTCTCTCTTTGTATATACACATACATACATACAGGGATGGGCAAAAGTAGGTTTACATAATACAAGTAAATAATTCAGTAATAAATAAATAGCCTGGCCGGTGTTGCTCAATGGTTGAGCGTTGACCTATGAACTGGGAGGTTACACACAGTTCAATTCCTGTTGGTTGTTTATAAAGTAGAGAAGACAGTTAAATGAATACAAATAATTACAAGAGTGGGTTATTGTTAAGGTGTATGATTAATAAGGATTATTAATTCACATTTATATATTCATTTCTACACACATATGTACTTTAAACCAAATGGTTCATACTGTTCATTCTTGGCTTTTTTGTCTTATAAATTGTGACTGTCTTTTCATGTCAATAAATGTAGTTCATTTAAAAAAAATTTATTGATTTCAGAGAGGAAGAGAGAGAGAGAAATATCAGTGATGAAAGAGAATCATTGATCGACTGCCTCCTGCATGCCCCCCAGTGGGGATCAAGCTTGCCACATGGGCATGTGCCCTTGACTGGAATCAAACCTGGGAACCTTCAGTCCATAGGCCGACACTCTATCCACTGAGTCAAACCAGCTAGGGCAAATGTAGTTCATTTTTAATGGCATAGAATTTATGTTTTATGTATGTATATACATCACAGTTATTTTCTGTTGATATATGTAATGCTTTCAATATTTTTCTTTACTTCATACCCCATGGCAGAATCAATCAATGGTAGAGCCTGAGCTTTAGGAATGGTGGGGAGCTTGATGAATTCCTGCTTTCTCCCCCCAAAATAGTTTTTCTATATTTTAAATTTAAGTAACATGTTCCTTGTAAGAAACTGGGGAGGGGAATAAAATAATCTCAACTCTTGCCACTAAAAACTTAACTAGTCATTATGATCATGTTCGTGTATTTATTTTGTCTTTTTACTCTGAGTTTTGATGCCATAAAACTGAATTCATATTGTACTTCCTCTTTTAGGGTCTTTTTCTCACTTAGCAATATCATGAGCATTTAGCAAACCCATAAATCTTGTACTACAATATTATTCTAAATAATTATAGAGAATTCTATGATATACCTCTGTTGGCGGAATTGTTTATATTTTTCTCTTAAAATTTTATGGCCATTATGAAATTGGTATGGAACCACAAAAGACCTTACATTTCCGAAGCCATCTTGAGAAAGAAGAACAAAGCTAGAGGCATCACACTTTGTGATTTCAAACTCTCTCTGTAATAATCAAAACAATATGGTACTGGCATAAAAACAGACAGATGGATGAATGGAACAGGATCGAGAGCCCAGAAATTAATTTCTCACCACGGAGCCAAGAATATATTATGGGGAAAGGATAGCCTTGTCAGTAAGCGGTATTGGCAAAACTGGATCGCCACATTCAGAAGAATGAAACTTGCACCCCCGCTTTATGCCAGACAAAAATCAGCTCCAGAGGGATTAAAGGTTTTATGTAACTCCCAGAAGAAAAAAATATAGGGCAGACGTTCCTTGACATCAGTCTTGGCGATCATTTTTTAAAACGTTGACACCCAAATCAAAGATAGCAAAAGCAAAAGCTGGTATACTGTCCAAGCTGAAGATGCGCAGCATAAATGACCTGACTTGCTGTATTGTGAAATAATTAGCACAGTACGTTTAGTTAATGTCTATCATCTCATATGGATACTGACAGAACAAAATGTTTTTCCTGTGTGATTGAAACTCGTAGGATATATATACTTTTCTAACAACTTTCAGCTCTCATTAGCACCAGAAAGAAAGAAAGAAAGAAAGAAAAAAAGAAAGAAAGAAAGAAAGAACATTTAACCAAAGTTTATTTGGTTCTTTAAAAATCTGCTGGGTCATTGATAAAGTCTCTTGATCATATATATATATATTTTAATATATTTTTTATTGATTTTTCACAGAGAGGAAGGGAGAGGGATAGAAAGTCAGAAACATCGCTGAGAGAGAAACATCGATCAGCCGCCTCCTGCACACCCCACGCTGGAGATGTGCCCACAAGCAAGGTCCATGCCCCTGACCGGAATCGAACCCGGGACCCTTCAGTCCGCAGGCTGATGCTCTATCCACTGAGCCACACCGGTCTTGGCTTGATCATCCGGTTCCAAGTTTTGAGAGGCGCATTTTAATTTGCTTTCTCTGGGGCTGAAGGCAGTGCCATTCCTAAGTCCCCCTTACATGGAGGGAGGAGCCCTTGGTGGCCTGAGCTTTCTGCTGGGAGAAGAAGATGAGGTGCAGGATCATTGGATTCCCCACGTAGAGTGGGCCCCACGGTTTTCCTCCTTTGTGACGTGTCATTTGAGACCTCAAAATCGAAGCTGGAGGTACCCTCTCTAGGAAATGCCCCTCGGACAGGTTCCCCCTTTTGCTTAGTATGTGGCTTCTGAACTTTCTTTCCTTTTTTTGTTTTTGGCAGCATATTGATGAAACTTCTGATTTTAACCAACATTTTGCTTAGTAACATACATTGGTGAATCAGGGTTTTAGTTGCTATTGTCATCTACTTATTTTACAATTTAATTTTATTTGTTTTTGTCAGCGATTCTTTTGGAAATTAAGAAAAGCATAAATAAAGACATTATAACAAAGACTAGCGAGCCACTCTGTCAAGTTTTATCTGCCCAAGGGGAAATATTTTATATTTTATATTTAAATGTGATGCTACCCACAAATATACCAGGTGCAGTTGTTTGGTGGGCCATGTTACATTTGAAATCAGCACTGGATGTAGAGATTATGTCACTAGGACCGATCTGATGCACATTTTTCAGCGGGAGGAATGGGCTGGGGATTACAAGGGTTGACTTCTGCCCCTGCTACTTAACCAGATGTGTCCTTATCAAATCAGCAGACTTTCCCGAGCGTCAGGTTTCTCTGGATTTGAAGGAAAACAATAATTCTTGACCTTTCCTTGTTGCAGAATAGTTATTCATGTTGATCGTGCTGATAATGTATGGATCAGTGCTTGAAAACTGTCAACTTTGAAGTCTTTCATTCACTTCTCTCATTTTTCTTAAAAAAATATTTTTATTGATTTCAGAGAAGAAGGGAGAGGGAGAAAGATACAGAAACATCAGTGATGAGAGAGAATCATTGATCGGCTGCCTCCGAGCTCGCTGGAACCGTGACCTCCCGGTTCATAGGCTGATGCTTAACCACAGAGCCACACCGGTGGGGCTCATTTGCTTCGCTTCATCTCAGGAGACCTCAGGGAGAGTCATCAATGCATTCATGGATTGCTACCTTTGTGCCCCATAACCTCCTACAATTTTTTTAGCCTTCTTTCATTTCCTCTTTGTATGACATTGTAGCTCAGCTAACCTTTAGAGTGTAGAGCAGAAGCCAAAACAATTCGAAAGCTGGTTTAGAAAGATTTATGGCATTACACTCGGAGTGTTACCCTGTTCTACGTGTCTTTTGCATTAGTTGCAGATGGAGATCTGGTCCAGTGCTTTAGGGCATGAAGGAAAACTGGTCTTTGCTCGGAAAGAGTAAAAAGCACATGTAGTAGCCAGTCGGTGCTGTGAGCTCAGTGCCTTTTGATGGGATGAGAGTCTTGGTGTGCGAGTCAGCAGAGGGAGCCTTTGCTTCACGTTTGGTTTCAGGAATCCGCCCGTGGTGAGTGTGTAAAGAGCCAGCATGTTTATGGAAAATGCTGATATCCTCACCTAGGCCCGAGAAGGTTTTGGAACAGTTTTTCCTTTGTTCCTCTAAAGGCAAAACTTCTTGTCTGAGTTCTGTGTGAGTGGCTCTTAAGTGCTGGTGGGGGATTCTTTCAGAGCGGTTGAGGCTGGGATGAAATTGGGGTTCTTGCATTGCCAGCCCCTGTTCAAGTTTTGCGTGGTCTTAAGGTCGTGAAAATAAAATTGGCGAATGTACTGAATTTTTCATGTTGCTAAATTTTGTTCAATTAAAGCAGTGGTTCTCAACCTTTCTCATGCTGCGACCGTTTAATACAGTTCCTCGTGTGGTGGTGAATCGTCATGTAAATATCGGTGTTTTCTGATGGTCTTAGGCGACCCTGCCAGGGTTCTCAACCTGTGGGTCACTGCTGTAAAGCCTAAGACCATCAGAAAACAGGTCACGACCCACAGGTTGAGAACCGCTGAATTACAGGGTTGTACTTAACACTAAAATTCCCTACTCTTTACTTGTGTGTGTTATGGTGTCTTTGTAGAAGATGGTGGTGGTGATTGTTTCTTTGTTGTTGTTTTTTAATTCCTTCCTGGCTCTGCGGTGTAGCTTTGTCCTGTCCACCAAAAGGTTTTTGGTTCGATTTCCAGTCAGGGCACATACCCAGGTTGTGGGTTTGATCCCAAGTCAGGGCATGTATGGGTATGTTTTTCTCTCCATTGATGTTTCTTTCTCTCTGTCTAAATCAATAAAAACATATCCTTGGGTGAGGATTAAAAAAAAAATTTTTGATTGGGTCATTCAAAAGGTTGACAACCCTATCATATTCCCCAAGACCTTCTGAAATTGTATACATCATTTATATATTTTCCTTGTGGGGTCCTCCTGCATCTCCCCTTTATTTCCTGTGTCTTTCCCTTAGGTTTTATCTTTATTAAGAGCAGAGTTTCCTTAACCTTCCCTCTCTTAAGATTTCTTAGTGTAGCTAACGTTGGGCCTACAATGAGTACTTTGTCTTTTGCCATTGTACTAAGCCCTAAAATAATGTAGAATTCCAGTTTCTTAAGTGTCACATATTAAAAATCAGTTATTTCGGGGTCTTTATCATACTATTTTGACTTAGATGCTATTCATTCATTGATTCATTCATTCATGCAATAAATATTTACTGAGCCCCACTATATACTAGGGACTGTTGCTGGTGTGAAGGTGTGGTGAATAACGCATAAAGCCAGATCTCAGGGGATTTTCATGGCGAATGTGGAAATATTGTCACATATCTTGGCCCACTTGGTGATCATTGGCCTCTTAGCACTATAGTTTGACATGATATTTTACTTTTATGAGGGTTCAGGTGACTTGAACAGGTAGGTATTTTTGGAGCACCAACATATAAGGGGCTGTCCTCAATGCTGTGAGCCAGACAATGAAAAGAAAATAGGCTTATGTTCAAGGACTTTATGCTTTACGTATAGACTTTAGGGAACAGAGAGAGATATGCCACATTTAGTTGTATCGCTAGGAAAAGTGTTAGTACTCATGGGGGTTGATGCTGGGTGTACGAAGAAAGAATAGAAGGTGAGTGGGCTGTATCTGTCTAAAGTGGATGGGAGCAGGTTTTGAAGTGGGAGGATTGGGATCCTGGGATTGAGGATGTGTGGGGGGATTTGTGAGGTTAGGAGGGGGGGATTGCATCTAAGAGGAATTGAGGTGGATTAACAAACACATGCTCCCTGTAGTATTTGGGGGTTGGGACTAGATGAGAGCGAACACATTGAAGAGATCTTTGCATATCCAACTTATTAGTTTATATGTATTTCTGGAGTCAGTGGAGTACAGTTGACAACACCATTACATCTATATATTAAGATGTTTACTTTGTTATTTGTTTTATGACTTTTATTAAAGATACCAGAAGTCTGATATCATGGATTCATGTACCGGTGGGGTCCCTTGGCCTGGCCTACTCCCTCTCACAACCCGGGACTCCCATTGGGGGATGTCAGAGAGCCAGTTTTGGCTCAGTCCCCACAGGCCAGGCCGAGGGACCCCACCAGTGTACTAATCCATGCACCAGGCCTCTAGCATGCATATAAGATCTTTGGTTAATCTCTTCCCGCTCTCTGCCTCCCCACTTCCCTCTGAGATGCATCTGTCTATTTCATGTTTTCATGCCTGTGGTTTTCACTCCTGCATTGAGCATCTGCCCCCTAGTGTTCAATGCACATCATAGCTACTGACCAGTTGGCCAGTTGCTTAGGCTTTTACATAGATAGATGGTATTTTAACTGCTCCTTTAAGAAAAATCCAGGAAACTTTATAGCCCAAACAATGGTTACATGGCACATTGAACTTCGTGGTAAGAATTGACAGAGGAGGAAGTTTAAAATTACCTATGTCATCATCCCTAACTCATTTTGGTTTGCTGTTAAAATTGTATGAGTTTAGTTCATGTTGAATCTCAACTGAGGATTTCCTGACTTTAGTTATTTTTTTCCACATCTTAATTTAATTGGTTGTAGTGAATTCAGTGTTTTGTTTGTCCCTTCTTTTGATAAACTGATAATTTTAGGATTAAGAGAGTTAACAGTATATAGAAAGCATATATTTAGCTTTTGGAGATCTTGCCCTATGGGACTGATAATATTGCAGATGAAGAATATTTGTACACAATAAAGAGATATTTAATCGTCTTTCTGTTTTTTTAAAATCTTTCTGGGGTGGAGTTTGGATTTCTTATCACAATTGGTTGTTACGTTAAGAAACTCATCTGACTTTGAAACTAGTTTTTTAAAAACAAAATTATATACCAATATTATATAAACTTTTCTTTTGGATGAGAGAGGAAAAAAAAGGAATGCTAATAAGTAATGGCTCTTCTGTATAACATCTGTCTTGTCTAAGTCGCTCAGGGTCGTTCTGCAAAAGCATCCACGGAAGAAAGGCTGAGGGAAGAAGGTGGATGTGTGTGGGGGGGGGGGGGGGAGGGGGCGGAGGCAGGGAGAGCTCATTCCCGGGTAGGGCTTTCTGGCTCACCCTCTGTATATACACTTCCTTAGGGAGCTCAGAAGTCATCGTGTTAGGGAACTGTCGTTGGAGCAAAGTGAACTTACGGCAGGTGGAAAGTCATCTTCAATAGCCAGCAGTCCCCAGAGACCTAAGCTTTGAGACATTTTTTTTCTTTCTTCCTTCCTTCCTCCCTTCCTTCCTCCTTTCCTTCCTTCCTTCCTTCCTTCCTTCCTTCCTTCCTTCCTTCCTCTCTCTCTCTCTCTCTCTCTCTCTCTCTCTCTTTCTTTCTCTCTCTCTCTCTCTTTCTTTCTTTTTTTAGTTCTTAACATCTTAAAAACCCCTTGCTTTGCCTGGCCTGTGTGGCTCAGTGGTTGAGCATTGACCTATGAACCATGAGATCACAGTTTGCTTCCCGGTTAGGACACATGCCCGAGTTGCAGGCTTGTGTGTGGGGTATAGGTGGCAGCTGATCAATGATTCTCTCATTGTTGATGTTTCTATCTCTCTCTGTCTTTCCATTTCCTCTGAAATAAAAAAATATATATACTTAAAAAAACCACAACCCTTTGCTTTGGCAAAAAGGGCGAATTTCTGATTAGGTAGGTGCTTCTTCTCACATTCAATTGTATCTTTTTTGCTGGGAATGATGCTTTCCCCTCAATTTTAAGTTTTTCACGCAATTTGGTGTACAGGGCTATAGAGTGATCCAGTAAGATCACTTATTTATCATTTATTGAATGCTTACCAGGTAGCAGGCAGAATGGAGCATTTTTGTGGTATTTTATCATAGCAGCATCCTGTAATCTCATACCACAGCTTTGCCGACGGGGAAACGGATAGCGCTCTCAGGACGAACATACGAATGTGGGAAATCCGGTCTCAGGTGCGGCTTTGCTCTTAGTTCTGAGGAACATTCCGCCTCTTCATCAGCAGCATCTCCCTCCCCCAGCACCGCCCCCATAGTTCACTGACCTCTCTCCTGTCCAGGCATAGCTCTCTCACCAACCCCGTCTCTGCACAAGGTATGCTCTCCGCTTCTGCTTCTCGCCTCGCCTGGCAAACTCTCAGTCTGCAAGACCCAATGTTCCATCAATGTCTTTGATTCTTGCAGACACTGTTTTTCTTTTTCTTTTCTAAAATGGATTTTTAGAGAGACAAGAAAAGAGAGGGAGAGGGAGAGAGAGAATCATTGATGTGAGAGCAAAACATTGATTGGCTGCCCACCTTTGGAGGACTGAGCCCATAACTCGGGCATGTGCCCTGACTGGAAATCAAACCAACAACCTTTTTCTTCCAGGTTAAAAAATTTTTTTTTTTTTTTAGTGTTGAACGTTTTACAGATGTCCCTCTTCCCCCTATTGACCTCTTCGTGCCCCTCCCTCTCCCCCGAAATGGCAACTTTTCACTGCACATAACAATACCCAACCCACTGAGCTACACCGGCCACGGCCAGACACTCCCATAGACCTTAATGTTATTTTTTAATATGCCTTCATTCTTCCATGGCTGCAGGATTGAATTGATTAACTCCCCTAGCCACTAACATGTCTGAGGGAAGGGATCATGCCTCTCCCAGCCCAGACTAGGTGTACAGTGAATGTTTGTGGCGTTTGTTGAATGGATATGAGATCTAGAGAGTGTTTACCAAGCCTTTCATGATCTTTCCATCTGACAACAAAACAATTTCTCCGCTATTTTGTGGATGCAAGTGATAATATAATGTTCAGGGTTCTCTTTGCAACTCGACCTTGCATTCATATTGAATCCATTACTTGTAATGCTAATTTAATGAATGGCTGTGACTTCTTTATAATATGTTATTAACCTTGTTCACAGTTTAGGGGGGGAAGCTGTGATAAATAACTTGGTGTGGAACACACACTAGTGGCCTTTGTAGGGCTATTAAAGTTCCTGTGAACACGAGACGCATTAAAACGTCAAAAGGCAAGTTCACAGGAAGAGTTAGTAGGTACAGTCCGTTTTATTTTCTTGAGTTTTAAAGTAATTAGTTTCATGAAGTTATTTATGGGGGTAACACTTGAATAATAGTTGAGAATTTGTCTCCTTTTTTTTCCCTGGTAATATTTAAAAATAGTAGCCGTTTAGCTCAACACATGTATCCTATTTATTGATTTACTCTGTTTGCTTAGGGCTTTACGTTTTATTTATTTATAACTAGAGTTTTAAGCTTAGAGTCTGCTCGAGTATTGCATTATTATCAGGCATGAATTACTTTCAGAATGTTCAAATGAAATAGAATCATGAGGAAAAGAATCATAAGAAAGAAACTAGCTACTTTTATTCAATTAATGACTAATTATTCAGCATAGCCCAATTGTAGCACCAATCTCAACACAACGGTGCTGGTTTTATTTGTCGGACAAAATGAGCGAGGGAGTGCAAAAAGGATATTAACGGCAAATTTACAATCCTGCAAGCTTCCAGAAACCCCTCCACCATTTTTTTTAGTTAAATCTTTATTATTCAGATTATTACATTTGTTTCCCTTTTTTCCCCTCCATAGCACCCCTCCACCCAGCTCCCACCCCTCCCTCTGCCCTTAGCTCCCTCCCGTTGATCTCATCCATAGGTGTATGATTTTTGTCCAATCTCTCCCTGTACACCCCTCACCCCTTTCCCCCTGAGAATTATCAGTCCACTCCCCTTCTATGCCCCCGATTCTATTCTATTCACCAGTTTATTCTGTTGATCAAATTTTTAATTCACTTAATTTTTAGATTCACTTGTCGATAGATATGTATTTGTTGTAAGTATGTGTTGAAATCCTACTCTGAGCATTTTGATGTCCTTGCTCACAGCAAACACGCTGGACCACTTTGGAGTTCGCTTTGCAATAAAGACTCACGAGTTAGCGTTTCGCTTTCTATGTAACAACAACCACAAACATTTCCCCGAGCGGGTGTGAGCGGCGGAAGGCCCCCCGACCCCTGGGCTCCTCCGTTCTGATGCTTCCTGTCCGCCTCGCCCACCGCCTATCCAGCTGGTCCCCCTGCGCTTCTCAGACTCGGAGGAAGCCCGGGTGTGTGTGACAGCTGCATGCTGAGCTGCGATCTGTGCCGGCCGCAGGTCACGTTTGCATCTCTTCACGTGTGTTCCTCCTCATCGTGCGGAAGAAAGACGAGCAGAGAGAGATTCTGGAAGCATGCAGCGTGCTGCGCAGTGGCAGCCTTGCTCTGTGTGTTCGCTCCTCTTACCTTGCTGCCCTGATCCCCAGGGGGACGGAGGAGACGGTGGTCAGGACTGAACCTTGGGGTGACCCGCGATGCCATCATCATGAATGATGGGAAATGCTCTGGGTCATGCATGGGCGAAAGGACTGGGCCTGGACACACACACACACACACACTGCTCCATACCATGTTAGTGAACAGATTATAACTTAGTAGAGAAAACTGTTAATCTAGCAGTCAGTTCAATATGTAATTGACGACCAGTTCCTGCATATGCATCATGTTCACGCTCAGACTATAGGATACAGTGGTACCTCGTGATATGAGTGCCCTAACATGAGATTTTTGAGATACGAGCTGTTGAGCGAGCGATTTTTGCTTTG
>JAAGEH010000337.1:2184417-2212841 GCA_011751065.1 Lasiurus cinereus
ATGAGATTTTTGAGATACGAGCTGTTGAGCGAGCGATTTTTGCTTTGAAATACGAGCAACATTTGAGAAAGGAGTCATCGCGCGGATCGGCCGGCTGCACACGACCCACCAGTTTACCTCGACTCGAGCGTCTCATAGTTTCTCCACGCCTCAAGGTGACGGAACGAATTAAACTCGTATCTCGAGGTACCACTGTATTTTAACACCAGGAAACGAGACACACTCTTTAATGAATATGCATGTCAGAAGGCTGCCCTAATGGAACTTTCCCGCCTCCAGCCTCACAGGCCCAGACATTTTTCTTGACCTTTGGAAATGAAAAATGCTGCTTTCCCAAATCCTTCCTTCCCAAATGTTTTGGGTAGGTCCTTTCTCTAATTGTTTCTAGATCTTGCAAATCAAAATGGTTATTTTTCCTCTCATCATGGTCTTAACCACTGGGATATAAACATCCAGATTCAAAATTCTGATGAAATCTCTACCCTTCCTAATTATTTCAACATTAAAAGGTATTTTCTCCGGATAGTGTAGGCATACTTTTTGAGTAAGCATCCTTAAGATATTGTCATCTTTTCAGTCAGTTGCTTTTACAGTTCATGCCCATTCACCGGATCAAGTGTATTTGCCTCTGCCTGCTTTTCTAATATGTTCCTTTTCTCTCCCAGAAAATTCTTCTGTTTTTCCCTTTGACCCCTACTCATTCCTCCTATCTTTTCCAGTCTAGGATACATCCTACCTCTATTATGAAACCTTTCCCAGGAAGTTCAGTGTCATTAAGCTCTTAGCTTTGCTGTAGTACTTAATCTGTTTCCCTTCATTTAGATCAGTGGTTCTCAACCTTTCTAATGCCGTGACCCTTTAATACAGTTCCTCATGTGGTGGTGGCCCCCAACCATAAAATTATTTCCGTTGCTACTTCATCACTGTAATTTTGCTACTGTTATGAACTATAATGTAAATATCTGATAGGCAGGATATATTTTCATTGTTACAAATTGAACATAATTAAAGCACAGTGATTAATCACAAAAACAATATGTAATTATATATTGTGAAATATTTATTTGTAACTACAAATAAATGAAATTTTATCTTGAATCGTGGTGTAGCATGGGTAACAGTCTTCCTATGACAACAGTAAACTACATGGCTACATTTTGCTACACCGAGGAGCGGTGTGTTGGTTCCTAAGACCATGGGAAATAGGTGTTTTCCAATAGTCTTAGGCGACCCTAGTGAAAGGGTCATTTGACCCCCAAAGGGGTCGCGACCCACAGGTTGAGAACCGCTGATTTAGATGGTCTTAACTTGTGTGATTTTAAAAAATGGATTTAGTGTGGCATAGCAGAACCTTCCAGGGAACATGGGTGGTATGATGGAACCAGATAGATGCCAGTTGGAGTACCAGCATGGTCATTTTCTGACTTTGGGGACTATCCAAGCTGTGTGGGTTTCACTCCTCAGGTGCAGAACGGGACAGTTGTCCACCTGTCAGAGTTACTGAGGAGGATAGCTAACAGGCTGGGTCAGTGTTTAGCTCACAGGCAGAAAAGCTGATCATTTCCATCTATAACAGGTGCTCAGCAAATGGGCGTCGTAGTTATTGCTGCGGTGGGCTCTGTATTCCTCCTAATATCACCCTGGGCTGCTGAGCATGTGGTTCACCGTGAGGTCACGTACAAAGCTCCTGAAATCCCATCACCGTAATGAGGGCTTCCTGTTGGCTCCGTTCTGTCAGAACCCCGAACCTCGCCGGGCTGCGCTCTGGCCCGTTCTTTCCGTCCCCATTATCTGTAAGGGGAGCCTCTGGTATGTATCCTGAAGCGGCTTCCAGAGCAGCGAGTTGAAGGATTTACTTTTGAGTAACGTTTTGGATTAATCCCGACATTTTTCCCAACGTCAGCAGCCAGGATGGTAATAAAGAAAGCATTTTTCACTCAGTGCAGAGGCAGTCTGTGAAACTCGCAGAGTGAGATCTCCGCCCAGCGAGCAGATGAGCACGTTATTTTGTCTAGCTCCCTTTCGCTCCGCAGACGGCTATGATCAGATCTCCTATCTGCAGGCGTTTCATCATGGTTGGCTTTCCAAAGATGAACAAGATTTGGCTCCTGCCTGTGAGGGCGAGACATAAAAACTGATCATTTCAATCTAGAAGTAGTTGCTAGGAGGAGGTAAGGATGGGGTCCCAGAGAGAGGGGGTGGCTCTGAGCGGGAAGAAGAAGGCTGCTAGGAAGACATGACTCAGCCTGGGATGTCTGTCAGAGGAAAAACAGGATGACCCACCTGATTCAGGGACAGAGACCCAGCTCGAAGAGCTGCGATATTGATGGAAATTTGTTGCCTGCAGAGTTCATACGTGGAATTGGCTCCAAGTGGCTCAACCATGTTCTCATGGCCCGGTCTTCACTGTGCCCACGGAAAAGCCAACGGCCTCCATGACTCCAGACCTGCTCCCCTCACACATTGCTCCCCCAGGAGGAAAAGCAAGTCTCTCTCCAGTTCCAGCTCAGTCTAAGGATTTAGTTTTGCTCATTGCCCCTGAACCAGTCACTGTGACCGGTGGGATACTGATTGGTTTTCATAAGCAAGGTCTACCCTCCAGCTGAGAATAAAGCCGGTCTCATTCACACCTCATGGCTAAGGATGAGTGGGGAGGGGAAGGCATGCAGGAAATGTTTTCTAGATCAGAGGAAGCACATGCAGCCTTCCGGGGGGAAGGCGATAACATAAGCAAAAGCCAGGAAGCGTGCTCCATCATAGTGCGCGTGGGAAACAGCAAGCAGTTGAGCATTAATTCAACACGCGTTCTGAGCCTTTGAAAATAATGATAAAATAATAATGTGATGGTATGTTTGGACCTACTTGCCGTACATTATTTCATTTAATTCTCACAACAGCTAAGGTAGGAATGCCTTCTTGTCGGTAAAGACATTTGAGCCCAAGTTCACAGCTAATAATTGGTGGAGCCGGACTCAAACCCAGGCTATCTGACTCTAGAGGCAGCCCACACGGATATTACAGGATATTAAGTACTCTCTTCTTTGTTGCTAGAGTTTCAGAAATAAGACTTCTATATACCACTCTAAGGCGGCCTGTTTTCTCTGAGACTCAAGTTTTCTTTAAGCTCTAACTCTGTCTGTCATCCATGGCAAGGCATTAGTTCTCAAACTTTAGCATGCATCACATAGCCCCGAGGGTCCGTGATTGCTGAAATAGGATTGCTGGGTCCTACCACCAGATTTTCTGATTTAGCAGATCTGGAGTGGGGTCCTAGAATTTGAATTTCTAAGAAGTTTCTAAAGGAATCGGATTGCTGGTCGTCTGGGAACCACACTCTGAGGACCACTTGTTTGAGGAGGCTGAAGATTGTGGGTTGGTCATATTCAACATATTGAAATGCTGCTTGGAAATACACATGCTCTCCCCTCACATCCTTTAATGCTACTGATCTGAAGAGTATATTTGGTTTCAGCAATATCCTCCCCCAAAGGTCAAGGTCATTGCATGTGTTTCATTGATTGGATTTCTCCTGTCTCTCGAATTCTTGACTTATTAAAACGGGATTTATTGCTCTTCTATGTCTCACTCAGTTCCTAAGCTCAGATCCCAGTTGCGTGTTAAAAAAGTACATTTGTGTACAAAAGACATATATTTAAATGCTTTATTTTATTGGGTTACATTTTTAGTATAAAAATTTAAAAATCAGAAAAAGTAACGTGAACATTCATATCTCCACCATCTAACGTCAACAGTGGTAGATGTACATACACGTGTATACACACATTTTTTGGATGAACCATTTTAGAGTAAGTCAGGGGTCTGTGCCACTCTGCCCATAAATATTACAGCACTCATTGCTCAGGAAGAGCATTCTCTTACGTGCTCACAACTCCAGGATCACGCGGAAGGAAATTCACAGCAATTCCTAATGGTATCTAAGCTGTGGTCACATTCCAATCGCTGCATATCCCAGTGTCTTCCCTGTCAGGATCCAATCAAGCGAAACTACATCCTAAGACTCAGCCATGCTGCCTGGACCTTTTGGCTCAGATGAATTCTGTGTTATTTGATGGCAGGTGTGATTGCGTTCACCAGGTCCACTTTAATGATGGCTTAAAGTGAGGAAGATGTTTATTTCTGTCCTATTTAACCACCTGGACATCAAGTGGTCCAGGGCTGATAGGTTGCTTCAATTTCGGAAACCAAGATAGTGGTTCCAGCCCTAGCATCGTGCTGGGAAGAGGGGAGCGAATGCACACTCTGTCCTTTTAAGGGCATGTTTGGATGGTGGATATATCACCTCAGCTCCCTCCTCATTGGTCGGGACATAATCACATGATGCATCTGTGGCAGAGGCCTGGAAATGAAGGCTTTATTCTGGATGGCCACGTGTCTAGTGATAATTCAGGTATCACAAAAGAGGATGACTACTAGGTACTAGGTACCTAGTAATGTAATGATGACTACTAGGATGTACTAGGTACTAGGTACCTAGTAACATCACAAAAGAGGATGACTACTAGGTAGCATCTCTGCCACCAGTTCTTTTTTCTTTCTTTCTTTCTTTCTTTTTTAAATATATTTTATTGATTTTTTACAGAGAGGAAGGGAGAGAGATAGAAAGTCAGAAACATCGATGAGAGAGAGACATTGATCAGCCGCCTCCTGCACGCCCCACAGTGGAGATGTGCCCGCAACCAGGATACATGCCCCCGGCTGGAATCGAACCTGGGACCCTTCAGTCCGCAGGCCAACGCTCTATCCACTGAGCCAAACTGGTCTCGGCCACCAGTTCTTTTTTTCAAATGACCGAGCTATTCCAAATGCTATTTCATCCATTTCATTACTCCAAGTATCGTATTTTCCGGCGTATAAGATGACTTTTTAACTCAGGAAAATCTCAAAAGCCGGGGTCGTCTTATACGCCAGGTATCATCTTATAGGGCGAGTATATCCCAAACTCTATATTTTAACTGGAAAAGTTGGGGGTCGTCTTATACGCCCAGTCATACGCCGGAAAATACGGTACATCACCATATGACATTTGTCCCTTTGAACTCTATAGGGCTGGTAATTGCTCCTACGCTGAGTCCAGAATGTTATTTTTTAAAAAATATTTTATAGATGTTCTGTCATTTTTTTTTGGTGAGGGTGTAGCTGCCACTGCCGATAACTGTCAGTGTCTTCACAGTTTTCTCGTGTGCTGTTTTCTCTGGGCTGGGAGAGCAGGTAACAGTAACCATCATCATAAAGCCATGACTTAGCGTGTGTTGCACATGTGCTGTCTGGTGTTAGACTTGTACATCTTACATGTGACTTTGGAGCTCTTATACAAATACAAGAGCTGTAGCTCCCGGGTGTCAGTAACCTGTTCCTGAGAACTGCCTTGTTAGGGCCACACTTACAATGAGGATCGATGCCCCGCGTGAGAGCTGGGAATCTACTGGGGAAGGTTTGCACGATTTTCATTACAAGGACTTTGCAGTATCTTTTTGATGCTTTTGAAGCATTTTTTTAATTTTATTGACTTTTTTACAGAGAGGAAGGAAGAGGGATAGAGAGCTAGAGAGCTAGAAACATCGATGAGAGAGAAACATTGATCAGCTGCTTCCTGCACACCCCACACTGGGGATGTGCCCGCAAACCAGGATACATGTCCTTGACCAGAATCAAATCCAGGACCTTTCAGTCCACAGGCTGATGTTTATCCACTGAGCCAAACCAGTTTGGCTTGAAGCATTTTTTGCGGGGTGCAGTCAGGTGGCTTGCTAAATAGTTAAGTTCTCCACGGATGAAGGACTGACTCATTGACTAATAGAACTCTGTGAATACATTTGTAGAGCATGCATACCAACCCATAGTTCTTTGGAAACCTTTAACAAGTGTAGTAAATACTAGATTTTAAAAAGCTTGGACTCCAAAGCCTACCATACGTCATAAAAGAATCTGTACCTGCCTGGTGTTGCTCAGTGGTTGAGCATCAGCCCAGGTGCCACGCATAACTGCTCCCTACAAACCCATGCACCAGGAGGTTATGGTTCGGTTCCTAGTCGGGGCACATGCCCGGGTTGCGGGCTTGATCCCTACTGGGGGTGTGCAGGAGGCAGCCGATCAGTGGTTCTCGTTCATCCTTGATGTTTCTATCTCTTTCTCCCTCCCCCTTCCTCTCTGAAATCAATAAAAAAGGATTATATATTATATATTATATATTATAATATATATAATCCTTTTTTATTGATAAGTATAAGCCATATATATATGTATAAGTATAAGCCATATATATATGTATAAGTATAAGCCATATATATATATATATATATATGTATATATATATGTATATATGTATATATATATATATGAGTATGAGGCTGACCTATTATGCAGACAAATAGCCTTGTGCAGAACAGTGGTTATATTTCTGATTTTGGGAAAACTGGTATCTTGCAAAAAGTCATGCTTGCTCTTAGGGGTTATCTTGAGCTAGAGATATTAGCACACAGGAAGTGAAAATAAATGTATGTAACATTATAGACATCTGAATCCTTTACAGATTGGGAAATGAATATATACTGATAGGTAATAATCTGATAGCTCCAGCAGTTTGTAATTTAAAGTTTGATCTGCTCATTTACCGCTTGGGAGAAAAAATGGACTGTGACATATTAGTGGCAGATGGTGATGCTTATAACAGTACATTTCAGAACAGGCCACCTACTTTCCTCTCACTCTTCCTTAGGTCGGGATTTGATTTGCATCCAGTCTATGGATGGCATGCTGATGGTGTTTGAGCAGGAAAGCTATGCCTTTGGGAGGTTTCTGCCTGGTTCTCTCCTGCCTGGCCCCCTGGCCTACAGTTCCCGGACAGACTCCTTCATCACTGTCTCTTCCTGCCGACAAGTGGAGAGTTACAAGTAAGTTCGGAAGTCCCACCTTTGAAATCGATGTTTTTTTGTGTGTGTGTATGTTGCTGATTCATCTTTCCACAACAAAGAGCTAATATGACAAATTAAGAAGAGCCTGTTTTTTTTTTTTTTTTAAATAAGACAAAATTGTGGTGACTTAGATTTTGGTACTTCCAGCTGTCTGGTGGTCAGTGTCCTTGTCCTGGCCGTGAAGGGATAGGAACGGCTATTTCAAAGAGAAAGAACTTGTGGACATGGACATAGTATGGTGACTGCGGGGGGAGGGGAGTGGATGGAGGGGAAAGAGAAGGTATATGGGGGACAAATGTAATGGAACAAGGCAATAAAAATAAAGGGGAGAAAACCATAGAATAAAAAAATGACTATTTGATAAGTGGTTTGTTTTTTTACAGGATTAAATGTGGGTCAAGTTGCCACCCTATAGAAAATGCTCAGCAACTCTTGGGACTGTTCCCTGAATTATAAATAATAAAACACGGGTTTAATGGAAAAGCCTGATACAAAGATGCATATGTGGAATCATTTTATAACAACAATAAAAAAAATATGTTGTACGTAGGAAAAATACTGGCAAGAAATACAAGTGTTTTTATGAATGTTTATAAGAGAACGATTCATAATAGAAGTGAATGACCCCATGAAAGCAGTTTTTACTTTTTGCTAAAATTTTTCTTGGTTTTGTTGACCTGTGTTTAGAGAGACACCCTTTTCTCTTCTATCAGCTACATTTCTTTTCTTTCTTTTTTTTTAAAAAAAAATATATATTTTATTGATTTTTTTACAGAGAAGGGAGAGGGATAGAGAATCAAAAACACTGATGAGAAAGAAACATCAATCAGCTGCCTCCACCAAGACACATGACCTTGACCGGAATCGAACCCCAAACCTTTCAGTCCACAGGTCGATGCTCTATCCACTGAGCCAAACCGGTTTCGGCTATCAGCTACATTTCAATAAAAATTAAGGTTTTGAGTTTTTGGAGGTTGTTTCGTTTTGTTTGTTTAATCCTCACCACCTGAGGATATTTTTTCCATTGAATTTTTAGAGAGAGAGGAAGGTAGGTGGTGGTGTGGGGGGGGGAGGAGAAAGAGAGAGAGAGATGGATGTGAGAGAAACACATCAATTGGTTGCCTCCTGCACACACCCCAGCTAGAAAGAGGATGAAACCTGTAACCTAGGTACATACCCTGATGGGGAATTGAACCCATGAGCCTCTGGTTTGTGAGCTGATGCTCTACCACTGAGCCTCACCAGCCAGGGCTGGAGGGTGTATATTTGTTGCTGTTGTTGGAGAGGAGAATGAAGAAAAGAAAGAAATCCATGCTGGGACAAGAAATCGATTTGGAGACTTAGAGTATCTGCAATCACTCCTTTTATCTTCCTGACGGCGGCAGTTAGAACTTTAAACGTCTAAGCAACACTTCATTTTAGCTCTCCGCTATTATTTCTGGCCGCCCGTTTTCCCAAGGCAGGAAGAAAATATAAATTAACCAGACAACACCTGTACGGTTTTGTCTTCAAGTTTCCGTCCTGTGTACCTAGCAAAGCAACGCAGCTTTCCCTTCCGTAAGTGGCTTTCGTGAATTATTGTCAAAGCATCTGGGATTCAACACCCTGAAAACGGGCTAATGCTTGCGACGAGGCAGAAGTGAACTGATGCAGGGAGGGCATTGCTGTGTCACATTCCTTCTGCCGCTCCTGTGGCTCCTGTCCAAAGGAGATGAAGGAGTTGCGGCGTGGCTACTGGTAATAAATAAAATATTAGAGTTATCTTGAAAGGCGGAGGGAAATATCTGTATAATACATTCAAGCCCGTGGAAGCAATATCGAGATCTGCTTTTCAGCTTTGCACCCCGTTCTGTGTCTCAGCTCTTGCCAGGCAGCGATCATGGCGATGCCACACAGGGGTCATCGCTCGGAGACTCGGAGGCTCCCCGCCTTACTCTTTGATTAATACCCACCTGCGCGTGGGTATTAATTTGGCAATAACTCCAGGAGTCGCCGGACGAGGGATCAAGGCGGAGGTTTCCTTAAAGTGTCAATTTAACCCCACAGGGTGACTCGGCAGATTAATCTATTAAATCCCTCTACATCGAGGGCTAAAACATGGGCGTGTTTTATGTGGGTCTTTTATAACGATCCCAGTGCACGGGATACGCGATGATTGTGAAACAAGGACACTCGGGGTTTATACTTTTAAGTAGCATGTTGTATGTCTCTATGCTTTCAAGTTTAATAGATAAAATTAAATGATCATCGTGGGCGCGGTTTAGGATGGGAGAAAGCATGAAAACAGCAGGTCTTTGGAGGTTTCACTGAATATCTTTGTAATCAGAAGAGAATGCCATCCGTTCGTATAGAAGGCGTCGTTTGCATTTTTTTTTCCCTCCTGAGTTTAATTTCAAACTTTAACAAGAATGAAAAAAAAAAAGTTAAATGGGGTGCAAAGAAGATAAAATAAAAATCATCAAGGTTTGGAAAACAGGAGAGATGAGAAAACATGGTAGATGTTTAAGAAACAACTTCACTTATAAAATTAACAAAAAAATTTTGATAAAATGTTCCCTACCAGAAAGTGTGTAGGACAGTTGTTTTAAATTGTAGGGGGGAAATGGAAAGCAACCTCAGTGATCGGAGTAGAAGATCAGAGAATGATGAAACATCCACATATCATTTTTGTTTTTGCTCCCAGTGTTTGATTGCTTTAAGACAGCGGTTCTCAACCTGTGGGTCGAGACCCCTTTGGGGGTCGAACGACCCTTTCACAGGGGTCGCCTAAGACCCTTTCACAGGGGTCGGAAAATGCAGATATTTACATCATGATGCATAACATTAGCAACATTTCATGGTTGGGGGTCACCACCACATGAGGAGCTGTATGCAAGGGTCGCGGCCTTAGGAAGGTTGAGAACCACTGCTTTAAGACAAGCTCCGTTATGTTTTATGAGGAAGGAGGGGAGGCTGTGGCTCTCCGGCTTCAGGGGGCAAAGAGTCACCGGGAACCCTGTCATGAAATGCACGTTCGCAGATCCCCAGTCCCCAGCGCTCTAGATTTTGACTTAATCATTTTGGGGAAAGTCCTAGAAATTGTCATTGCAGACACACACTCCAGGTTGGATTCTAATTCAGGGACACACATTGAGCGTTTTTTTTTTTTAATATATTTTATTGATATTTTACAGAGAGGAAGGGAGAGAGATAGAGAATTAGAAACCGATGAAAGAGAGACATCGACCAGCTGCCTCCTGCACTCCCCACACTGGAGATGTGCCCGCAACTAAGGTACATGCCCTTGACCGGAATCGAACCTGGGATCCTTCAGTCCGCAGGCTGCCGCTCTATCCACTGAGCCAAACGGTTTTGGCTTTTTTTTTTTTTAAGTGAGAGAATTGTTTGCTGTTTTTGGAGAGGGTAGCTTAGGTATCACTATTCTTTTATCAAAATTTTGAATCATTTTTATTAAAAATTTTTTTTATTGATTTCAGAGAGGAAGAGGAAAGAGAGAGAGAGAGAAACATTAACGATAAGAGAGACTCATTGATTGGCTGCCTCCTGCATGCCCCACACCGGGGATTGAGCCCGAAACCCACGCATGTGCCCTGACCAGGAACTGAACCATGACCTCCTGGTTCATGGGTCGACACGCAACTGCTGAGCCACACTGGCTGGCTGCATCGTCTTTAATTCTCTTTTTCTTTCCTTTCTTGTCAGGGTTATTCAGTCGGTAAATCCTGACCTTTCTATTTTTTTTTTTTCCTTTTATTCAGCCATTGCTGTCCCATTGGGATTGAGGCTTTTATTTTTTCACCTGGATTGACGATTTTATTACCTCTAGATTTTTAAAACCACCTCTTTAAGCCAGAATTTTTGTTTCTTATTTAAAAAAATCTGAATTTTTTCTTATATGGAAATTTAGTGCTCTTTATAATGCAGCTCCATTTTACCTCTCTTATGTTGACTTTCAGATTTGGAAGGGACTTTTAAAGGTAATCCGTTCAACTAGCCTCCTTTTTTCACCTCCTGGGTATATTTTTGCCTGAAACACTGGTGTTGGCACAGTATCAGATACTGCCTTCTTGTGTTGTGCTGAGATGTTTCTTTTAATGATGTCTTGCATTATCAGGTTCCTGCGAGCAGAATGTGCCTTCCATACCTGCTCACTGATGGAATAATTCGGTTTATTGGTTCATTCACTCACTCATTCATTCATTCACTCATTCAGAAAACATTTTCCAAAGTACAGGAAATGCGAAGTCAGATCAGACCTGGCTCCTGTCCTCAAGCTGTAAGCACGCGGGGGCCGTAGCGTATCAACGGGCTGTTTCAGTTCACAGAGATGCAGGCTGCGGAGGACGCCTGCAGGTGGGACCTTCGGATGAGAGTCGGATGTAGGGGGGCCACATCCCTCCTCTCTGTGCTAACACTTTCCCTGCACCCCAACAGCGGCTCGGGGTGCATTGCACGTGGATAATAGGCTTTACAGATGTTAACATATATATATTTTGAATTTGACACTATTTTGAAAAGAAGAGGGTGCCCTTCGCCAGTCTTGGGCTCTTGTCCAATGCACATAGTGGGGTTCTCCCTATATGTCCAGGGCTTTTCTCTCTGGCTCCTGCTGTCCTCTGCCTGGCATGCCTTTCCTTCACTCTTTGCAGATGAAAGTCGTTTCTGGAAGCCTCCCGCTTCCCTGCAGTTCTCCTGTGACCTGGCTCTCCAAGTCACATCGCCTCCTCCTCCTCCATTCAGAGCATTTTCCACTGCTTTTCACAAGGGCTGTTTATGCTTTCACTGATAGGACCTAGTTGCTTATTTTTCTTCTGGAATGAGCTAAGTGATCTTTGATGGCAGGGATTTTTTTTTTTAATCCCCCAAAGTGCCCAGCATTGTACCCTGTGGAAAGCAAGCGTTTTAAGAAGGACTCGAGGAAGGAGTGAACAGCCTGGAAGGAATGTTTCTGTTTTGTTACTGGCTTCTCCTAATGAAAACGATTCCCTCTGGCACCGTCACCAAGGTTTTCACTCTGGTCGAAAAGGAACAATGTAAGGCTCTGTGTCCAGAGCTTTCCATCGCTAGGCGCGTTCCCCGAGTTAAAGGACAAGGTCTCCAAGCCTCCTGTAGTCCGTCGAGGTGCCAGCTACGTTTCACTGGGAAATAAATGGTCGGGGCGGGTTTGCCTGTGGCACCTCCAGCCGATTTCAAGCTCCTCGCCGCTGCTTTTACGACGTGTCACAGAAGAGCACTGAATTACGTGGTTGCATTTGTCGTGGCCGCTCCGCCAGACCCATTAGGCACTTGGTGGTTATGGGGCCAGAAAGCACCCCGGTGCATCTGGACCTGCTGCATTTGTGATCGCTGCCACGCTGTTCTGAGAAACGCGTCTGATGCTCTCTCATGGAATCTTACTACACTGGGCCAGATTGTTCTTCAGCCGCCTCTACAAGGGGGTCCTTGAAAAACATACTTTACTGGTTGATTGATTTCAGAGAGGAAGGGAGAGGGAGAAAGAGATAGGAACATCAGCGATGAGAGAGAATCATGGATCGGCTGCCTCCTGCATGCCTCCCCCCCCCCCCCTCACTGGGGATCCAGCCCGCAACCTGGGCATGTGCTCTGACCAGGAATTGAACCGTGACCTCTTGGTTCATAGGTTGACATTCGACCATTGAGCCACACTAGCTGGCTAGGCATCTTCTTCTTTAGCTTATATCTCTGGACACTTGAATGGTAAGGGGAAAAAAAAATCCAAGTGTTTTCTTTTCTTTTCTTTTTTAAATATATTTTATTGATTTTTTACAGAGAAGAAGGGAGAGAGATAGAAAGTCAGAAACATCGATGAGAGAGACACATCGATCAGCCGCCTCCTGCACGCCCCACAGTGGAGATGTGTCCACAACCAAGGTACATGTCCCCGACCGGAATTGAACCCGGGACCCTTCAGTCTGCAAGCCGACGCTCTATCCACGGAGCCAAGTGTTTTCTTTATTGCAGAATTTCCAAGTCTGTCTGTAATTCTTTGGTTTGGGTTTAGATTTCCGTGAACATTAGCGGTCACAGTTAAGAGGATAAGGGCGAATCAGAAAACAGATGCTGTTAGAAGTTTGTCATCATCTGTATTTACCGTCGGCTACATTTAGTAATAAAATCCGCTTCTGAGTCGTCTTCCAGGGAGAGAAATGACCTGGATTTGGAAATCAGGAGTCGATTGGGGCTGCGTCTCTGCCTGCCGTTTTGATGTTAATGAGGCCACTTTGGGGCTCACCTACTCCTCAGATGAAATAATAACCCTTTGTAGTTATATAAGAAGCTTCAAACGCGTTGCATTTCGGCAACCATCTCATTAATACCGTCCCATCCTCCGGGAGGTGGTGTCTGCAGGAATCAGCCACCTCTGTAATTACCCGCCTGAGGTCAGCGCCGGACAGGCCCAGCTCGGGGCTCACGGTCTGTCGCCAGGGCATCCAGTCCGTCACCGGGAACCGGGAAGAGGAAAACGATGCGATTTAGAGCTGGGAACGTGAGGCCTAGCTGATTGCACTTGGGAGGACGCGGCCATTTTGAAAGGCGGACTCAGCGGGGCTGGAGGCATCCGCTGCAGCCGCCTGTGGGGTTTTTAATCTGCTTTTACAAGCCTGAGGTCGTCGCCTCCGACCTGTTCTGTCTCCTTTCCCATGATCAGCCCTCCCTGCCATGCATCGCTCCTGCACTGGTAGCCTTTCATGTCTCTTTCACTGGGGTGTGCCTTTGCCTGTGATGTGTGCTTTGCCATAAAACTTTACCTCTTTTTAAAACACACACACACACCTTTCTGTTGATTTCAGAGTGGGAGAGGGAGAGAAGGAGAGAGAGAGAGAAATATCAGTGATGAGAGAGAACCATTAATTGGCAGCCCCACACTGGGGATCAAGCCTGCAATTTGGGCATGTGCCCTGACCAGGAATCGTACCATGACCTCCTGGATCACAGGGCAATGTTCAACCACGGAGCCACGTAAGCTGGCCACACTTTTGCCTCTTTACCAGCCCAATGAGTTTTCACTTATTCTTTTTTTTTAAAAAATATATTTTATTGATTTTTTACAGAGAGTAAGGGAGAGGGAGAGAAAGTTAGAAACATGGATGAGAGAGAGACATCGATCAGCTGCCTCCTGCACGCCCCCCACTGAAGATGTGCCCGCAACCAAGGTACATGTCCTTGACCGGAATCGAACCTGGGGCCTTTCAATCCGCAGGCCGATGCTCTATCCACTGAGCCAAACCGGTTTCGGCTCACTTATTCTTTAAAATGTAGCTTTTAAAGCAGTACCAAGAACATATATGTTCTTCCACTTGGATTTCTATTTCTGCTGCCATGTTCCCTCGGTACCGCATGCATACCTTCCATTGGCACAGAGTGTTCTAAGCTGCCTTTCTTTGTTGGTATGTGACTCTCTACTACTTTGGGAGGTCCTAATGAGTATGGACCGTGAGTATTTTTTCCATTGTCAATGCTTGTATCAGACCTCTGCTATATGTTTACTGAATGAAATTCATACACATCAAGCTTCCATATCAACTATAAGACTGGTCTTTATGAATGTCTTACAAAACCTCACTTAATTCATAGTCATTCTGTTGTCTCCAACTGAAATTGAAGGCTTTTTACAAATGAGGTATTCCTGACTGAGTGGGCTGGTTTCAAAGCTGGTATATGGTATAAGAACACCACTGCACATTTCAGTGCTTGTGTAGATGTCTCACATTGCCTTCATTCGGGTCCCGGATGTTACATGATCAGACATCTTTCTCTTAGACAATATGAGGTGTCTGAATATCTCTTTTACTGATTTTCCTCTTAGCTACGGAAGAACAATGCAAGGAGTTCTGACTCAGTAGGGGGGAAAGGAACCTCTGAGCCTGAAGTTTCTTCAGTTAGAGTGTGATTATTACTCAGATACCATTAATTAATGGGAGACAAGCAAAATAAACTTTTTTGGCCAAATTAATCATTTCTAAAGTGAATGATATTTACAAGTTATTATTATTTTAAATAGATTTTTATTGATTTCAGAGAGGAAAGGAGAGGGAGAGAGAGAGAAACATCAACGATGAGACAGAATCATTGATTGGCTGCCTCCTGCACGCCCCCTACTGGGTATCAAGCCTGCAATCCAGGCATATGCCCTTGACTGGAATCGAACCCAGAACCCTTCAGTCCACAGGCCAACGCTCTATCCACTGAATCAAATCAGCTTGGGCTACAAGTTATTTTAAAGAATGATTTGAGCTAAATGTTACTATTGAAATAAAAGCTGTGAAATGCTTATAAAAGTAATAATGTCCATTATTGAGAACTTCTTACAAACCAAATAAACTACTTGGTTATTGATCTATCTCCTTATATAAACCATTATCTGTCTGCTAATAAATGAGCACTTAATAAATACCAGATACTATACTAGACACAATATTACTTTTCTTTTTAATCCTCACCTCAGGATACTTTTTCCATTGATTTTTTTTTTTAAAGAGAGAGGGGAAAGGAAAAGGGGAAAGAGAAACATAGATGTGAGAGAGACACATCAATTGCTTGCCTCTTGCACATGCCCCAACTGGGGCTGGGGATCCAGCCTTCAACCGAAGTACATGCCCTTGACTGGGAATCAAACCTGTGACCCTTTGGTCCATGGGCCAATACCTAACCACTGAGCAAAACTGACTAGGCTACATTACTTTTTAATTCTCTTAACAATGCCTGCGTCAGAGTTTATCATTCCCATTTTATACATGGGGAATGTAAGACATAGAGAGTTTAACTTGCCAAAATTCACTTAACCACTAAGTGATTTAGCTGGGGCTTAGATTCATGTCTTCTTGGTTCCATTGATTACCTATTAATAATTTCTGCTGCATCTGGCTGCTTTCCATTATTTACATTTTTCTTCTATTTGGTGTTTTGGTGCTAGATCTTTCTTGAGTATTGTTATTTGTCACATAAAATTTTAATGGAAATGCTTTGATAGTTGGCAGATCTATATTCCCAGTATTGAATTTTGGGACATATGGTTATAATTTCTTGATCATGACAGTTTTACATAGTTCTATGTCACAGTATAGTTCAATAAGAATTTAATCTTAAATTTTATGGTTTTTAAAACCAAGGTAAAAGTGGTTCATTAGGTTTATAGATTATGTTTTATTTACTTCTTTTTCTTGATCAGCTTTATTGAGGTTATGTGCTCTTCAAGTTTAAAATAATTTCTACTTTTAAACTCTAAAGTCATTTACAATTATTTCATATCTTTCAAACAGGTACCAAGTACTCGCTTTTGCAACAGATGCAGATAAAAGACAGGAGACTGAACAGCAAAAACTTGGTTCTGGAAAAAGACTTGTTGTAAGGCCATTTTTTAAAATATAAACATTTCAGCAATGTTACATTTATTTTGTATAATTTTTTTTCTATTTTTCAATTACAGTTAACATTATTATATTTTATTAGTTTTATATTAGGTGTAAAGTGTAGTGGTTGGACATTTATATAATTTACAAAGTGATCCCCCGATACGTCTAGTACCTTACATGGCTAGAACCATACATGGTTACAATATGATTGACTATCTTCCCTATGCTGAGTTTTACATTCCTGTGACTGCTTTGTAACTACCAACTTGTAGTCCCTCACCGCCATCTGGCATCCATCAGTATCTATGAGTCTGTCTGTTTTGTTTGTTTCTTTATTTAATTCTTTAGATACCACATATAAGTGAAATCATACAATATTTGTCTTTCTCTGCTAACTTCTTTCTTTTTTTTTAATATATTTTTTAATTGATTTTTTACAGAGAGGAAGGGAGAGGGATAGAGAGTTAGAAACATTGATGAGAGAGAGTCATCGATCAGCTGCCTCCTGCACGCCTCTTACTGGGGATGTGCCCGCCACCAAGGTACATGCCCTTGACCGGAATTGAACCTGGGACCCGTCAGTCCCCTGGCCGACACTCTATCCACTGAGCCAAACCGGTTTCGGCCTGACCTATTTCACTTAGCCTATTATCCTCTAGGTCCATCCATGTTGTTGCAAATGGTAAGATTTCATTCTTTTTATGGCCGGGGAGTATTCTGTTGTGCATGTATCCACCACATCCTCTTTATCCAGTCGTCTATGGATGGGTTCTTAGGTTGTCTTTTTGCAACTAAATTGATCTTAGGTTTTTCCTTTGCAGGTAGATTGGACTCTAAATATTGGAGAGCAAGCCCTTGATATATGTATCATGTCTTTCAATCAGTCAGCATCTTCTGTTTTCGTTCTCGGCGAGAGAAACTTCTTTTGCCTGAAGGATAACGGTCAGATTCAATTCATGAAGAAACTTGATTGTAGCCCAAGCTGTTTTCTCCCGTACTGCTCAGGTGTGTAGAGAGATTTTCTTTTATCTCTTCCATATGTCAGGGCTGTGCTCTTTACACCAGACAAAGGCCAACTCGCATGCATATGAACATCTAGGAAAATGCGTCTCCACCGAACGTGTAATGGAAATTTTAACTTTCAAAGTCCGAGTAGAAGTTTGATAGAAAGCACACGTTCGGGTTTGTCAGTCCTTGTGCTTTGTACCAAAGGATCGGAGAATTGGCCCCAGGCGCACATGACTGCTTTCCAAAAGGGGCCGCTCACCATGCTTCCAAGAGAACATCAGGCCCCTCTCTGAGCGGAGCGGAGCAGAGTGAGGCCCCAGAGAATGACTTTGCTGCAAGTGAATGCCCAGAAAATCATTAGCGTCAATGTGTTAAATATTAATGAAGCTCATGCTTTCTAGATGAAATGCAAAAATAGTGGCTAGAATCTGGTTATACTTTTCAAGTCTGTAATTTTTTTTTTTCCTTTTAGATACTGGCAGCTTGAAGTTGCCAAACCATGTTTTATTACTTAAAATCTTTACACATTAACATCAAGATATAATTAGAGTGTATCGTAAATCCCCTCAAAGGGATGTGATATACTGTTGCTAATGACTGTCTCCTTTTTTAGCCTTAAAAAATGTCCTTTTCACCCTCCAGTTTCGGAAGGAACGGTAAATACTTTGATTGGGAACCACAATAGCCTGTTGCATGTTTATCAGGACGTGACACTGAAGTGGGCCTCTCAGCTTCCCCACGTGCCTGTCGCGGTGAGAGTGGGCTCTTTACGGTAAGTGGCTTAATTTGACTTTTTTACAAAAGGTATTCTTAGTCAAGGAATTATTCTGATTTTTTATGAAACAATGGCGAGTGATTTTACTAAAAAATGAATTTTAGTAAAAGAGTGGCATTGTAGTGTGAGTGTCAACAATGGAAATATTTTTAAATGTAAGTTTTACTGGAGAAGAAGGATATAAAAAATCTTAATTAGAACAATTAATCATTTTTATTTGATATTTTAGTGACATATCCTTTGCAAATTAAATATTTTAAGAAAATAGTTTGCTTGAAAGATTATTATTATTATTATTTTTAACCCTCACTGGAGGATATTTTTTTATTGATTTTAGAGACACAGGGAATATATATTATATATATATATATATATATATATAGATAGAGAGAGAGAGAGAGAGAGAGAGAGAGAAAGAAAGAGAGAAACATCCATTCCTTGCCTCTAGTACTTGCCCCAATTGAGGATTGAACTTGCAACTTTTTGGTGTATGGGACAATGCTTCAACCAACTGAGCTACCCAGCCAGGGCTAGATTATAAAATAATTTCTTGAAGCATTTGATGGCTTTCATTTGGAGATCACTTATTGTTAGACTGTGTGAATGTTATACTTCAAAACTTGTTTCAGACTATGTCCAATGGTGTCTAATGATTGTGTTTAAGACAGTTTGGATTTTAAACAGGGCCATTTTGCATTTAAGGTGAGAGACAAAAATTTGTATTTTAATATTAAATTAACAAGATTTATGAAAAATGAGAGAAAGGAGATACCTAAGTGTGTAATTTAAAAAAATTCTCAGTATAAAAATGCAAGATCTCAGATTATGTTTGGGAATTGAAAATCTTGGTATATGTAGAGAAACACACTTTCTATAAACTATCGTAGGTTCCCAAATCTATTCAGTTCTGCTTATTATATCATTTTATTGAAAATTTAAAAACCATATGTAGGATTCACCAGTGACAGCTACAGTATCTGATCAGTGTGACGAATCCCCCAAATTAACAGGTTGAATGTTATGCGTCACATCATAATACTTTGGCTAATAACAGTAGTCCCATAAGACTATACTGGAGTTGAAAAATTTGTGTAGTTTAGTGACATTGTAGCTGTCATAACAATTAATGCAACATAGGCCACGTTGAGTGACTGACCTGGAAGGAAAATAATACAAAAGTGGAAAATCAGTGATGGTTATTGCTTGCCAGTCAGGCATGTCCATTCCGCCGTCACTGCGATCTTGAAGAATAAAAACAGCATGATGGAAACTGTTAAAGGATCTGCTTCATTGAAGACGACAAGACTAACGAAAATTCAGGGAGGCTCTGCATTAGACACGGCGAACCTTCTGATGTCCAGACACAGACATGTATCCCTTTCAGCACCATGGTGATCATGGCCAAAGCCAAAAGGTTGTTTGTGACGTTGAAAGAAAAGGGTGGACCTGATCACCGTGTTGAATTTAATGCTAGCTCGGGGGGGTTTAAATGATTCAAAGATCTTCACTCAAACTAGTATGGTGTCAGATGGGTATTAGATTTATCAGGGGGATCACTTAGTAAGTTGCATAATGTCTAATCACTGGATTATGTACCTGAAGCTAATATATGTCAACTGGAATTGAAACATAACATATTGTTTAAAGTGAAATATTAAAGTAAAAAAGGTTTGAAAATTGAAAAAAAAGATCATTATCTCTATATATAAAAAGTCAGAGACCAGAATGCCGTAATAACTGGAATGACCAGTGGCTATGACTCCCTCTGTAGCCAGTGAACCACCCGATCAGGAAGTGGGGCCAACTGGCCAACCTCCTGTGTCCTCTCCCCCAAGCTGGTCCTGCCCCCAATTGGCCCTTCACACCCTGATAGGCCCGAAGTCCCTCCCCCTGGCCAACCCCATCCCTGATTGTCCCCCCCACCCCAATCGGGGGCAGGGCCCACTAGATAATTGCCCATGGCCCTTTGCCCCAGCTAGCCTGGCCCTATTGGCTCCATTGGGACAGGCCAGCTGGCCAACCTCCCGCCATCTCCTCCTCCTGACAGGCCCAGCCCTGATCCACCCGGATTGGTTCCGGGCCAGCTGGATCCCACCCCTGCATGAATTCGTGCACTGGGCCTCTAGTTTGTTGCATAATGTGAAAGCGAGTGAGAACGTGTGAGTGCTTGGGTGAAGGCAGCTGGAGAACTTTTGGAAACTCTCAAGGTGCTGATTGTGGAGGAAAATCACTTGCCAGAGCAAATATTCGATGTGGAGGAAACCCCTGGTCTGGAAAGGGAGGCCTGAAAGGACTTTCATCCACAAGGAGGCCAAGTCATGCCAGGTTTTAAGGCTTTTAAGGACAGTGGACCAGTCTTGTTTGGGGCAGTGCTGCAGGCTACGAATGGAAACCCTTTGCCGTTTGGCACAGTGAGATCCTCAGGGCCTTCAAACACATGAATTAACACCTCCTCCTCCCAGGTACTCCAGGTGCCATAAGAAGGCATGGATGACGCAGCTCTCCTCCAAGATGCCCTCTTGAGTTGCTTTGCCAGTGAAATTGAGAAGTGATGTTTGATAATGCTCCCAGATATCCTCTTTCCTTTGTTTTGTTTTTTTATCCCAATATCAAAATGATATTTTGATGATATTGATATTGTTTCTCTTGCCAAACATCACCTCTTTGATCCAACCAATAAATCCAAGAGTTCATCAGCTTTTAAGGCCTACTGCCTGGGGACTACCTCTGCCCAGGCAATTGCTACAACTGAGGAAGATGCTGAGAAAACACTGCTGCAATTCTGGATGGATTACGACATCCAGGACGGCATCAAGAGCCTGGCTTGGGTGTGGGATGATGTCACCAGGAAGTATATCAATAGCTTCTGGTAGGAGACACTCAAGAGATTTGCCAAGGATGAGGAAGTTGCAAGAATCAACAAGGCTGTGGTTGAGATGGCAAATGACTTTAAACTGGGTGTAGATGAGAATGGCATTGAGGAGCTCCTTGATGTGGTTCCTAGGAATTAACTAATGAGGTGTTGTTGGAACTGGAACAAGGAAGAGACAAAAAAAAAAAAAAGGCAACTATAGGAGAAGAAAAGGAGATTCTTCAAGAAAATTCACAGTGAAGGTTTTTAACAGAAGTTATTTCAGATCTCAATAAGCTCCTTAAAAAGTTTGAAAACATGCCGAGACCAATTTGACTCAGTGGATAGAGTGCCGGCCTGGGGTCTGAATGGTCCCAGGTTCGATTCCGGTCAAGGACATGTACCTTGGTTGCGGGCACATCCCCAGTGGGAGGCGAGCAGGAGGCGGCTGATCAATGTTTCTCTCTCATCGATGTTTCTGACTTTCTATCTCTCTCCTTTCCTCTCTGTAAAAAATCAATAAAATATAAAAAAAAAATTTGAAAACAACATGCATAGGGAGGAATGTTTGTGGTGCTTACAAGCAAATCTAATATTAGAAAAAGAAGCAAATTAAGTAAACCACCATGCACATATTCTGAAAAGACTGACATCTCAAGAGCCTCAGGAGAGGACGGCATCATGCATGCTATTGCCCCTGCAGGCCTCCCAGAGTGACAGGTTGTGGAGTGGAAGACGGTGATGTTAATGATCTGGACCCTGTGTAAGCTTAGTGCGTGTATTTGTGCCTTAGCTTTTATTTTTTCCTATTTCTATGCTTTTATTTCTGTTGATTTCAGAGAGGAAGGGAGAAGGAGAAAAATATAGAAACATCTATCATTGATCAGCTGCCTCCCACAGCTCCCCTATGGGGGATCCAGCCTGCAACCCAGGAATCCAACTGTGACTTCCTGGTTCATAGGTCAATGCTCAACCACTGAGTCACATCAGATGGGCAAGGCTTCTGTCTTTCTGGGAGGTACAGGCTTGTAGTCTCGGAGCAATAGGCTGGACGCTGCAGCCTAGGTGAGCTATGCCTGTACAGTGCACTGTACTACATTCTCACAATGACGAAACTGCCTAATGACTCAGGAAGTATTCTTGTCGTTGGGCCATACATGACTGTATTATTATTGAAGCTCAATTAAGGGCACTCATATGTTGCACTAATAGTTAATCTGAAACCTGAATATTGAAAAATGGAACCTTTCGAAAACAATGAATATTTTAAAAGAAGTTGCTTTCGCATCTTTTATAATTGCTAGGCAGTTAACACAAATGATAGTTGTTTTGTATCTGAAAAATATAAATGAAAAAGTTAAAAGTTTGAGATTGGCTTTTGCAGTGTCCAGATATTTTACATCGGATTTACTTAGAAGGATTTAGAACAGGAAAAACATCTTGCCAGCAGGGCCATGCCAAGTATTTCTCTCTGGGAGAGTAACTCTCGAAGCAGTACATATATCCATCCAAGAGCTGTTTTCTCTGGCCCCCAGGTGACAGCTCAGGTGCAGGAAGACAGATCCATGCTGGTGGGTATGGCTTATTGTCTCCATGCCTCTCAGGAGGCAATAATTTCAAATACTAAAAAGCCACTGTGGTTTTTGCATGTTTGTGGAGCATGGGAGAGGGATGTAGAGAAAGACTTTACTGAGACGATTCAGTTGAAATACTTATTTCACACATATATTACTTACCAGGAATGTGCCTGTGTCAAGAGTCATGTACTCAGAAGCTGAAAGATAAAGCTTCTCAGCAGATATTTATGGTTAATTTATAGTTTCTGGTCCAGATGTAAGTTACAAGTCAAGGGTCCAATAGTAACAGAAATTATTATGATTGAAAAACCACATTTTCATACAGTGTGCATGAAGATCCTTACATTAAGAAATAGCCTGTTACATCTAAACATTTTCAGTATTATAATCCTAACTAATAAAAGAGTAACATGAAAATTAACAATCATCCCACCATACCCACAAGCCACGCCCACCAGCCAATCAGGAGTGAATATGCAAATTAACCCAACCAAGATGGCTGAGGCCACGGAGTGATCAGGAGGCTTGGGTTTCCTGGCAATGGAGGAAGCCAAGCTTTCTGCACACCCTGGCAGGCCCAGGCCTCCACTCAAGGCTACAAAGTTTCAATTATAGAAGATAAATAAATCCCAACAAAAATGGTGGCAGCCACAGAGCTGGAGAGAGCAGGAAGCTTAAGTTGCCCCTGGCAATGGAGGAAGCCAAGCTTTCCACACACTCTGGCAGGCCCAGGCCTCCACTCAAGGCTACAAAGTTTCAATTATAGAAGATAAATAAATCCCAACAAAAATGTCTGTGGCCACGGAGCAAGCAGGAGGCTTGGTTCTGCTCAAGGCTACAAAGTTTCAATTATAGACGATAAATAAATCCCAGATACTAGGGCTTCTGCTTGGGTCACCGTGAGGCGTGGCCAGCCTGCAAACCACCACAAGCCCCTTGCCCAGGCTGCCCCACGTGCCAAGGGAACCTCCACCCTGATCTAGGACACCCTTCAGGGCAAACCAGCTGGCCCTCACCCATGCACCAGGCCTCTATTCTATCTAATTAAAGAGTAATATGCAAATTGACCATCACTGCAACACACAAGATGGCTGCCCCCATGTGGACACAAGATGGCTGCCACAAGATGGCCAGCAGGGGAGGGCAGTTGGGAGGGACCAGGCCTTCAAGGGAGGGTAGTTGTGGGCAATCAAGCCTGCAAGGGAGGGCAGTTAGGGGTGACCAGATTGGCAGAGGAGGGAAGTTGGGGGTGACTGGGCCTGCAGGGAAGGGAAGTTGTAAGGGGGACCCAGGCCTGCAGGGAAGGGCAGTTGAGGGAGGGACCAGGCTGCAGGGGATGGTAGTTAGGGGTGACCAGGCCTGCAAGGGAAGGCAGTTAGGGGCAAACAGACTGGCAGAGAAGCAATTAGGCATCAATCAGGTTAGCAGGGGAGTGTTTAGGGGGTGATTAAGTTGGCAAGCAGAGCAGTTAGGGGCAATCAGGAAGACAGGCAGGCGAGTAGTTGGTAGCCAGCAGTCCTGGATTGTGAGAGGGGTGTCCCACTGCCTGTTTAGGTCCAATCTTACTGGGATCGGGCCTGAATGGGCATTCAGGCATCTCTTGAGGGTTCCCAGATTGGAGAGGGTGCAGGCTGGGCTGAGGGACCCCCCCCCCTGCATGAAATTCATGCACCGGGCCTCTAGTTTTAAATAATTAAGTATAATTATTGCCATTAGAGATATTTCTTATTCTTATATACATTAACATAAAAAGTATAGGATTAGACTAAAGGAATTTCATTGTAATTTTCTGAAAAATTAAAAAAGTGATTACTACTGATTTAGTTATAGTGTATTTATATTTAGAAGTTATTATCTGAAATGAGAAATGCTGAAATAACTTCGCTCCTGCTTTTGATTATCTTTAGGGCTAAACTATTTTTTGGTAGAAGCTTCCTTGGCTGAATGTGTTTATTTGTAAAGGAAATTGCTGCTATTTTAATATGTTTCTTTTTAGTGAATAAGAAATATTGGATTCAGATCAAGTAGATGCAATTATACTTAATAACAGCATTTTGCTCCGAAACTAAGATGCTTTATTTCCTCCCACTCCCACCTTCTTGGCACCCTCGTCCTCTGCACCTTGTTTATTATAAACCAGTTCTAAATCCGTCTGCATTTTCTCCTTTCCTTCTGGGGCAAACGGCATTCTCGATTAGATAGAGTTCTTTTAGGTTAGCTATGTTGACTTTTGTGGGTTGGACTACGGGAATGTGAAACGAGCATACAGTTTACAGAATCAGGGAGCCCGAATGGGGTACACTCTTTAAGTCCTTAGCTCTTATTGTTTTCCATTTTACGGAAGCCTGGCCAACAGTCCTACCTCTGCTGTGGTCTGTTTTCCAAACGCAAACAACGATCCTCATTTATCAGTAACGTTACTCTCTCTGGAGACAAGACATATGCCTAAAGTGGAGGTGTATCTGAGGGAACAGTCAGAGAGGGCAACCTTTCCCAGCTTTGGCTGGCAGCCCTGGCCATTGTGCTTTCCAGTCTTTTTTACAAAAATATATATTTTATTGATTTTTTACAGAGAGGAAGGGAGAGGGATAGAGAGTTAGAACCATCGATGAAAGAGAGAGACATCGATCAGCCACCTCCTGCACGCCTCCTACTGGGGATGTGCCTGCAACCAAGATACATGCCTTTGACCGGAATCGAACCTGGGACCTTTCAGTCCGCAGGCTGATGCTCTATCCACTGAGCCACACCGGTTTCGTCGCTTTACAGTCTTGTTGTAGCTCATTTTATGGTATAGACAATGTGTATGGTACTTGGGTATTTTACTTCCCTGGCTGTGTCCACATGGTGACTTATGTCGCTGTTTACCAGTACAGTTCTTAACCTTCCTTGAAACAGTTTTCTTGACCAGAATGGTGTCCCCATTTCCTCTCTGGGTTTTCAAATTTCTTCAGTCTCCGAGTCCTAGCTCAGGTCATATCAATAAGCCTCGCCTATCTACCCTGGCCTCCTCCGAAGTCTATGCTATTTATACGATGTTGGTGACTGCTGTCTGATTTTCCCGACTTCGCAGCTCCATCATACCCTCCTCGATGTATGGACCTTGTCACCTGTTGCATGTCACTGAATCACAGTCACAAAGCTGAACATACGGCATATGCTCGCTACTTACAAAGAAGTCACTGTGGTTTGTGTGCATCAGCGGGAGGGTGGCTGGGAAGACATTATTGGAGCTTGAAGTTGAAGAGCTTTTTTATAAATGAAAAATTGAGACTCATCGATGGAAGGGTATTGTTTCTTTGAGAACAAATAAATTTATTAGGATAGTGTTTTTCTTTTTTTTTAGCTTAACTTTTGCTATTGTCATTCTTTTTGTATTCTATAGAAGTATGTGTGTGTGTATGTGTGTGTATGTGTGTGTGTGTGTGTATATATATATATATATATATATATATATATGCATATAGAGAGAGTGATCGAGGAGGGGGAGGGACAAAGAGAGAGAGAGAGATAGAAATGTCATTGAGAGAGATATTATCAATTGGCTGCCTCCTGCATGCCCCCTATTGGGGATTGAGCCCACAACCTGGGCATGTGTCCTGACCAGGAATTGAACCAGGACCTCCTGGTCCATGGCACGATGCTCAAGCCACTGAGCAACACCAGCTGGGCCTACCTCTTAATTCCTAAAAATAATTTCTGTTCAAGCTAGAGATTGAGCAGTTAGTGCCTTTTTAAAAAAAAAATATTTAAAAATAAAGTGTTAACCTTTTTAGGAGATACAATCATCGAATGATGGCTAAGCTTTTGATTTTACACAGAAAATATTATCTTTAGTAATTGGATATTCCACTGTTTCCCTGCCTACTTAATATTTGGTTTTATTTTATACAGTGTTTATTATAGCTGAATTCTTGCTAAATGAAAGAATTTGCATACCTTCATGAAATTTGGCACAGTGGGTTTTGATATTTGTATGATTATTTTCCTAACTTTCCTTTCTCCCCATTATAATGTAGTATTTATATCTTTCTGTGATTCTTTGGAAATTTTGTTTTTGGTTATAACTGGTGCTTTTGGCTTTGTAGTTAAATGAAGTTTAATTTAGCTCATTTTAAGGTGTTGAAGCTTATAGATTTCAGTGTTTTCACTATTATTTTTGCTTTTCTGAGAAGTCTAGCTCCTTCCCCCATTTTTTATTTGTTTGTTTTCTTTTCTTTTGCCCTTTCATTTTATTTGGGAAGTAAAAAAATGTACATATTTTTTCTGTATGAATAGGTATAAATCCACTTTAAAGAAACCCACTATAACTTAAGTGGTGTAAGCATATAATTGGGATTTTAATCAGAAATGTTACATAGGGCCACAGAGCCCCCTGTCAGAAAAGGGGGGCTTCATTTCGGGGCCTGGTGGGCCTGCTAATGTAACCCGATAGAGTACAACTCAGTATAAGGAGGTGTAGCCCGGCTGGCATGGCTCAGTGGTTGTGCGTCAACTTACTGAGATGCACCAGGAGGTCATTGTTCGATTCCTGATCAGGGCACATATCCGGGTTATAGGTTCAATCCCCAATGAATGCCCACAGAAGGCAGCTGATCCGTGATTCCCTCTCGTCGTTAATGTTTCCATCTCCCTTTCCCTCACTATTCCTCTCTAAAATCAATAAAAATATATTAAGTTAAGGAGTTGTAGGGAGAGGGAGAATAAAACTGATCATATTTGGCATATTTTTTTCTTTCATTTATTGTTAACTCAGTAACCATGATTTGGACAAATGGTTTATGTCAATTCCGTTGAAGCATTTTGGGGGTAGAATGAGTTGTATTATTTTTGATGGCCATCCTTACCTGCATGCACATACTTCCATTGTGAAGTGAAAGTCTTTAATAAAGCAATCTCTAGATTGCATATTGATTGAATTTTCTAATGATTGAGCAAGAGTTGTGCTTGCACTGTCCTTATAGCACGTGGCTAAGCCAGCCAGTCATTTGAGAAGCTACTTTTACACACTTCTTATTGCTACTGGGGTAGTTTTATTCACATGAAAGACATTTGCCGTACTCTTGTAAATAAATCAAGAAACCGTATCTTTATTGGTATTTGTCAGTTGGAATTATAACCCTGAGAAAAAAATATCTCCTTATGAAAGTTAGAGATCTGCTCGGTCTCATGCTTTTATTGTCATCTTCTTTTTTATGCAATAATGTAAAACACAGCATCTCCCACTCTCATGAAAAATTTACTAGTAATTACAGTTCCAGATTGTTTGACTTTCTACCAGCCCGTAGTAAATCTGTTTAATTTGCCTGCCAGAGGTTTGAGAAATACTGCATAGCCAAGGATGAAGAGTTGCACTTGAACGCTAGTTGGGTTTATACTTTTCTGTTTTATAAATTAAATGTCTTAATGGTAAGAATTCCCATTACCATGTATTTCCACCGAAACATTTCTTGGGACATATTGTCACCGAGACTGTGAGCCTTTCTTTCTTTTTAAAAAAGATATATTTTATTGACTTTTACACAGAGAGAAAGGTAGAGGGACGGAGAGCCAGAAACATCGATGAGAGAGAGACATCGCTCAGCCGCCTCCTGCACACGCCCCCTACTGGGGATGCGCCCGCAACCAAGGCACGTGCCCTTGACCGGAATCGAACCCGGGACCTTTCAGTCCGCAGGCCGACGTGTGAGCCTTTCTTAACAAATGAAGTTTTCAGGCGAACCAGAAAAGTGCCTTTGTGTTTTGAAAAAAAAACAGGGAGAGGCAGAAATCAGAAAGAGGCAGCTAGCGGTATACTTTGTTTTGAATCTCTAGCCATTAATAGGCCTGGGGGCCTATTTGATACTGAACATGGGGTCGCCATGGGGTCGGTATACTTTGTTTTGAATCTCTAGCCATTAATAGGCA
>JAAGEH010000337.1:2212851-2289133 GCA_011751065.1 Lasiurus cinereus
ATGAAAATTCATATTCATTTTGAAAAAGTCTTTCAAGATTATGTCACATTTGAGTTCAGGAAATCTAGTTGTGACCAGATGTAGTATTTTATCCTTAGGGATATGAAAAATGAATTAATACAATACCTTAAATTTTGGTAAAACTCATTTAAAAATGTTTTTATTGATTTTAGAGAGGAAGGGAGAAGGGAGAGAGAAATAGAAATATCAATGATAAGATGGAATCATTGATTGGCTGCCTCTTGTATGCCCCCTACTGGGGATTGAGCCTGCCACTGGGGTACACGCCCTTGACTGGAATCGAACCTGGGACCCTTCAGTATGCAGCCCGAAGCTCTTCACTGTGCCAAACCAGCGCGGGCAGTGCTTTTAGTAAGAAGGTGGACAGGCTCTGGGGATATAATGGACAGCGCGATGACTGTAGTTAATAATGAACACAAGACACTGGAGGTGAGGGTATGCCTGGGAGGGGGGCCAACGGGAAGATATGTAAACATGTAACACATTAATAAAAAAATAAAAAATAATAATACCGAGTTTGCACTTGAATTTGCTAAGACCTTAAGCAGTCTCCACAAAAGAAAAACAAATGACAACCACGTGATGTGATGGGTGTGTTAAGTAATCTGATGATGATCATCATTCCACAGAGTAGATGTATGTGCAGTCACATGAACCATACCTCAGTAATGCAGAAAAAAAAAAAAGATGAGGCATTTCCTGTTTTTGCATAGGGACTACCCTTGTTTGGGTCCTTTCTGCTGGGCAGTGAGTTGGTATTGACGAGGGTGGTTGAATGACCACCTCCAGTGATTTCTGAAGGGGCGGTCTGAAAGCAGGTGACGGCAGAGGAAGGGTCAGAGGCATACTGCTGCAGAGTCTGAACGCGCTGCCAGTGGCACATGGGAGAGGGCATTATTTAGTTGGACTGGGATGCATCTGTTACAGGAATCAGTTAAAACTATAGCCGCAAGCAAGCGTTTTCCGCTTTGTGGGAATTTAATTTAGTCTCGTTAATCCTGCCTTCTCTTCTTTGGATGATGGGGATTTGTTTGTGGAACACTTGGTTTTTAGGTCAGACGTTTTATTCACCTTTGTAATTCGCTCAGACATGGATGACTACTTCATGACGAGTCTTAGATCCATCTTCCATAAAGGGCACGATTGCAATTTGAATTTCTCGATTGCATAATTATTTACTATGCTAATGAGCATGCCTGTGCTGTTACTTTAGATTGCAGAAAAGAAATTTGAAAAGGATTATGTTTTTATTGACGCTGACTTTTATGTCAGCAGTCACGAGTTCAAGTATTTTATGTACAAAATGTCTCTATTTTATGGAAAGCTTATTTGGTTGTCTTGTAACAGACTTTGTCAATATTTATTTTATATAATTGGCATGAAAGTATTTTATACTGTTATCAAACTTGTATCCATATATGTTAGCATTGACCATGTGAACTGTAATATTATAAGAAAACTAAACAGGAGGGGTTTTAGGAAAAAGAATTGGTAATTAGAAGTACACAATACTCGAATGCTCTTTGGGAAAAACACAAGACCTTTTTCCTTTTTTAAAAAAAATATTTTTATTGATTACAAAGAGGAAGGGAGAGGGAGAGAGACAGAAACATCAAGGATGAGAGAGAATCTTTGATTGGCTGCCTCATGCGTGCCCACTACTGGGGATCGAGTCCATAACCCGGGCATGTGCCCTGAGTAGGAATTGAATCAGTGACACTCATGGGTCAATACTCAACGACTGAACCACACCAGCTGGGCAACACCAGACTTTTTAATGATGAAGTAAGTAGACAATTAGAGGACTCACAGGCTAGAGTAATTGCTCACAAGAGAAGGGATGAGTCCGTATACATCGGAGTACATGTATATTTCTATCTGGGTATTGAACAAGTTCAGACCTTATAATGGAAACTTCTGTTGTTTCCATTGAAATAATGTTTCCTGAGGTCACATAATGTCATCTAGAAGAGTGTACGTAAAGAAAATTGATAATAAAGTTAAGTCTAGTTTTGGCTAAGTTGGATTTAGTGGAGTGCATTGTCTGTCATTTCTCTCTGTATTGCCTATGGTTTCTTGCCTTTTCTGTGCATCTAAGTAATAGTGTGTCTTGTTTAATTAACAGATAAGATCCAGTATCTATAGATGACTGGGTCATAGTGATTCATATATTTTTACATTTCTACAATTGTTATTAATATATTTTATTTTCCAACAATATCTTTTATTCTCCATTACATATTATAGTACATACCTCTTTATTTCACCATCTTCTGCTTTGGGGAGACTTACTTTTTTCCCTTCTGTATAAAGAGATTTGAACCAAATTGTGCACGTGCCTTTAACTGCTAGAAATATCTTCATGCTGCTTGGTTTCTCAGTGGAGCACAAGGTACTTTGTCCTAATGTGGGGGCATCTTAAAGACGTTTCCCCCCTACTTCTCAGAGTGGCCTAGAATTTCTGAACGGAAAGCACAGAAGCATAAAGTTGTGCATCCTAGAGTAATATGGATTTCCTTAGAAGGTACACAGGTATGTAATTAATTCTGTACTAGAGGCCCGGTACATGAAATTCATGCACGGGTAGGGTCCCTAGGCCTGGGCAGTGATCAGTGGGGATCAGGTTCCCCACCTTCCTGCCTCCTCCTTCCCTTGCCACCCACACATCACCACCCAGCGTTCCTCATCCCCTCCTGGCCCCCCAGCTGGCCTCCTGCCATGTGCACATCGCCCCCTCATGGTCAGTGTATGTCATTGCGAGTGATAAAACTCCTGTTCTGGTTGAACTCCTGAGGGGACATGTTCTGCATTAGCCTTTTATATATGTAGATTATATGATGCTGGAGCAATAGGACTACTTCTGAGTATCTTTCCATTTGGAGATGTTTACTGCTAGCATCAGCTGCCTCCTCCCCTCCCACACAAAACCCTCCCATTTATGTATGTATGCATTTCCATAATTACCTCCCCCCCTCCCCTGCACAGTGATGGGGTATGGGTGGCTTTCTGCAGGGGGGAATAAGAAGGAGGCCTTGGCCGCGGCTGGTGCTGATTTAAGGCACTCGCCCTCTCACTGGTAATGCAGCTCAGCTCTCAGCTGCTGGAGACCCGAGCTGAATGCGGCAACTTTAATGTGATACCTTAGAGTTATGTTCTTGCTACAGAAATCACATTGAGAGGCTTTTAGGCAATCATGGTCATGCTTGTATTTTAAAAAGCCTAAACAGGATAAACATTAAAAGTGCATTTATATTCATGAAGCCAAATTTGATTTTCTAGGTAATGACCAATTCATCTAGAAATTCAGCTGATTGATTTTCATGTACTTTTATGTAATCTGACAGAATCTAAAAAGCATGCTATGCTGTGACATTCTGTGCTTCATCGCAAGTGATTTCCTTGATGATGAATTTGCCTAATGCTCTTTCAAATAGTCTCTTCTTTCCAAAACAATAACTTAATAATGTATTTACTGTTAGAGTGAGACCGGTATAACCTTTTACTTAGCCTTTTATTTTAATCTTTTATTTAGGAGTTTTTCTTTAACTAGTACTACCTGAGTGGGCATTTTGAATATTTGAAATATAGTTGCAGATTAAAGGGTATACACAGGCATATATATATCCTCACAGATTTCAACCTTCAAAGCACACAGTGCTGGAATTTGTAGATAAATGATGCAGGATCTAAAATTGGATGAAAGTGAGGAAAATCAGAGGGATTTGGTTCTCAGTAATTTACTATGTTAAAGAAAGGGATGAATTGTTATTGAGGTTTAAGAGTAAAATTCTTAACTAAAATGGAGAATTTCCTGATATTTTTCTTCTCATATCAGTTTCTGAATGTTATGCATAAGTAGTTTTTGGCATTTAATTTTATATTTGAAATGGGAAATTGCCAAAAAGCATTTAAGAATGGAACCTCACAGATTGACTATATAGTTAACACTTTAATTATTTGAAAGAGCAGTAAAGTGGATAAAATTAAGAAATATATTTTTAAAGAAACCAAAATTTTATGAGGCCTAAATTTTAAACTTTTTAGTTTTGCTTTTGCTTCTTAATTTCAGTTATAACTTTTCCCTCATCTCTTTGAATTTTTAGTTTCCTACCTCCCCCCCCCAAGTTTTAAAAATCTATAGTTTATTATGATTTTAGTTTATGGAATTAAATAAAAACAGTCCCAGATAATTTTGGAATAGAACAACTTTGCATTTCAGAAAAAATTGAGAGATATTGAAGAATAGATGTAAGAATTTACATGGCTATAGCAGGCAGAGAAATCAAGAAAAATTTATTGGAGAATACATTGCTATATGATTTAATCACTACAGCAATAGTTGTCCCGATCATTGACAAAATAGTCCAGAAAATATTATCATTGAACTTATTTTTGTTCATTAGCAACTCTTGATAGTAGTTTTTGGAACATATCTATGGAAAATATATACCACTTATAAATACTACATTTATTTTGTGAATAGATTATATTTTATCATAGTTCAATTAGTTTTTATTGAAATTATAAATAGACATCAATTAATTTAAAGCGATTGTTTACTATTCACAAATTGCAGTATTTGTCATGCTTTTATTTTGGGTTGGTAACTTGGGAATTTGTTTAAGTCCGGGCAGTTCACCTGCTTGTGGAGGTTACGGTCACCTAGCAGAGGGGGAGTTAGACAAGCATGGCAGGGTTCATGACTTCCTGCCATCATCTTGAGAGATTCTACCCCGTTTTTCTCCCCCAGTGAGTAACCTTTGACCCCCAGACCTGCGTTTCTCTCCAACTGGGATGGGTAAACACTCCGGGTATGTGAAGATTAAAGGTCCCAGGCCCTGCAGGTGCCCGAGGGCAGATTGTTTCAGAATTAACCTGGCATCTCCCATTGTGGTTTGTTTAGGAGAGGAAACCAGATAGAACCCAATAGTTTATCTTCAATCTTCGGACCTAGGACTTTTGTTACAAACAACAGAAGGGAAAAAAAAGACCGGCTCCATTGCCAGCAACATTTACTCTTCAAAGGAAAGTTTTCGTCTTTCTGCGCCTGGTTATCTTCAAGAGCTGCAGAGGAAAAAATGATTTTAGTGGAAATATATTGCTGCCTCTGATATAGAAGAGACCTTTAAAAGAGTCGTTGTTGACATGAAAGGGAAAACATTTTGATTTTTTGGGATGTAAGCCTTAGGAAACAAGCCAGGGTGAAAAAAACCCACAAAAAAAAAATGTAGAAATGAGAAAACATCTGACTCCAGGAGACGACCTGTTGTAAATTATTTCAGAACTCACTGGATCTCTCAGATGGCTGATTTTTCTCAATGTACCTTACTGAGTAGGCATCGCTTTGTTTTCGAGTGAAAAATCACTAACAAACACCACTTCCTGAAAATATAAAAGCAGTTGCTAATAGAGAACAAACATATTGTGAAGTATGTCCATGAAGAACAAAGTAAGTTTATGAGTAAAGAATACAAAGAAGCATTTCTTGGAGAAATCGGAACTATTTTTTAAAATATATTTTATTGATTTTTTTACAGAAAGGAAGAGAGACGGATAGAGAGCTAGAAACATCGATGAGAGAGAGACATCGATGAGAGAGAATCGATCAGCTGCCTCCTGCACGCCCCCTACTGGAGATGTGCCCGCAACCAAGGTACATGCCCTTGACCTTTCAGTCCGAAGGCTGATGCTCTATCCACTGAGCCAAACCGGTTTCAGCAAAATCAGAACTTTTGATTGGTCTTTTGTAGTAGGTGACTTGGCTTATAGATTTTAGAGTCTAAAAGTAGTGGCTGCTTTTTGGCCATTACAGTTAAGGTGCTCTGGCATTAGATGCAATAATTTGGAAGCAGTAGGAGAATAAAGTAGAGAAGCAAGAAGGAATAGGTCCTTTTTTAGGCACATACTTTCCACCTTTTATAAAATAAAGGTGTGTTTCATGATACTTCGGAGGTAGCTGACTTCTGGAGTGTAGTTGATTGTAGTTTGTGTAGGAACAGAAGCCCCTACTAAGAGAGGTTTTATAATGTATTTGATAAATTCTGAGTTGGGTTGGTAAAGTAGTACATTCAAAATCACAAAAAGATACTTTTCTTTAAATATTGAACATAGGGCAGAATCAATTTCATTATATACGAATACCATCACGTTATTGAAAACTTGAATAACTGGGCGCCTTATAAAGAGTTATCAAAGACATTTTATCAACATTCTGCAGTTTCATTGGAGAGAAATTTTATTTACGTCCTCTCTTTTAGGAGAGAGATGCTCAGTTCTCTTATTCACTTGTGAATCTAGACTTGGAATTGTTGATTTGATAATAAATACAAGGTAAGAAAGACTGGAGTTTTCGAAGAATTTGAATCAGTTCGGTAACACCGTGGTCTAGGAATATTGTACAAAGTCATGTTCTCCCTGTTGCGATATCATGATAGGTGAAGCAGAGGACTGACCACATGCGCACTAGCTTACTCAGTAGCTCTGAGAGCTTGGGAAGATATTTAAATTCCGGTGCCTCAGTTCCCTTTCTGTGAAACGGGGCTAATAATACTTACACATAGGGTTGTTATGAAGATTCAGTAAGTTCATATGAGCACCTAGAAGACTGCCTATAGCACTACATATGTTTTAGCCAACATTATTCTTCGATTGGGTGCGTTTGCCATTCTGCTCACTTTGACAGTTATTTTCCTTAGCCTGTAACTGTAGTTACTGAGCTAAATTCCTTGCAGAGATATCCTTATCTCTGACTTATATCTCGGTTAGAAGATTGAGCCCAAGATACGAAAGCTGGGCAAAGGTATTTCCTGCTAACTCTTCTATAACTCTTAGTCAGCAACTTCACTTAATGCCCATGTGTACAGAATTTTGTTTTAATTTCCCCCTTTTGCTCTGTTACATCAGGTTTAAACAGTTCAAGTCAGAAGGACCTGGAAATTGTGTACCGGAGAGGGATGTGTTTTAGGAAGGCCTGAGAGCCATTATGGCCTCAGCATCAAGGACTTGAACTGCAGTCCACAGGGGTCCGTGTCGAGCTGGTACCTTAACATAGCACCAAAGTCATACTTCTGTTTTTTGTTTTGTTTTTTTCTTTTACTTTTTGAACCGGTACCATAACCCACCTGGAAGAAAATACATCGGTTCGTGGTTTCGATAGCAGTGAGCCGTCTTTTATTGTTGCTGATACTGTTTTTCACGGAGAGAAAATGTGGAAGATGGTTATCTGTCTAAAACGTGCTGCCAGACGTATTCTTGTCTCGCAGCCCCTGCAGGCGGCAGCCGAAGCTGTTTTTGGGGGGATGTGTGAGCCAGCCAGCTGGGGTGCACTCGGCCTCGGCGTGGCTGGCTGGCTTGGCCTTTTGCTCACAGTTGCAAACTCACTAGCACTTTCAGTCACACCATGAACGAGGAAGGATGGGTACTGTATTGTGATGGTCTTTTATCTTCTCCTTCATCCTTCTTGTTTTTAGTTCTGAGGTTACTGCGATTATTTGCGGGCGTTTCCGATCACCGGGGCACATTGGATTTCTGTCTGTTGTGCGCATCTTCTTTCTGCTCAGGGCAGCTGTCAGGTCTGTAAGTCGAGGATGTGCTGAAATGGGTTGCTTTGATTAGACCCCGTCGAATTTTATGTTAGCCCTGAGCCAGCTGAAACGAGACCGAGCTAACTTATGCCATTATTTCCCCCCCTTCATCCCCCCAGTAATGTAGAACTGGAGGAGAACCACTTACTGTGCTCATGTTCTCTTCTAAAAGATACAGATGCTTATTTATACATACAGAAACACTGTGCGTATTAGTTGCGTTTTAATCTTGTGGTGGGCAAGGTATTGTAAAAGGCAGAGTTTAGCTCACCGAGATGCTTTCTGGTATGAAACATGATGTATTAAACATGAATCAGAAAGTTGGAGTGGGATGTATCTAATGACTCCATAGTCAGTCATGTGGTCGATGTTGCACCATTCCTATGAAGCAAAGAGTAGTAGTCAAAAATATCATCAGTTACTATTTATTAAGCCCTTATTTTGTATCAGGCACTAGGCTAAGCTCTTCACGTTAAATCATTGGCACTACACAACAAATTCTGAAGCAGGTACTACTATTATTATTATTTTTACAGAGGAGGTAAGAGAGTTTTAGACATGCTCTTTTTAAAAATATATTTTATTGATTTTTTTTTACAGGGAGGAAGGGAGAGGGATAGAAAGTTAGAAACATCGATGAGAGAGAGAGAGAGAGAGACATCGATCAGCTGCCTCTTGCATGCCCCCTACTGGGGATGTGCCCGCAAGCAAGGTACATGCCCTTGACCGAAATCGAACCTGGGACCTTTCAGTCCGCAGGCTGACGCTCTATCCACTGAGCCACACCGGTTTTGGCTAGACATGCTCTTTAAAGGTCACAGTTGTGGAACTGGGTTGCAATTCTACATATTCCTGACTTTAGAGTCTGAATTTTTATTTTACTATTATTATTTATTTATTTATTTTTAAAATATATTTTATTGATTTTTTTTTTTTACAGAGAGGAAGGGAGACGGATAGAGAGTTAGAAACATCAATAAGAGAGAAACATCGATCAGCTGCCTCCTGCATGCCCCCATGGGGGATGTGCTTGCAACCAAGGTACATGCCCTTGACTGGAATCGAACCTGGGACCTTTCAGTCCTCAGGCCGATGCTCTATCCACTGAGCCAAACTGGTTTTAGCAAGAGTCAGAATTTTTAGGGTCTTGTTTGTGCAACCTTTCATGTTACAAGTAGGTACAATTGTACAGATCAGGTTCTTGGCAGCAAATAGATGGCACCCTCATATGGGTAGTTGTGAACAAGGGTGAGAGATGCTAACGAGGGTGGTGAGGCTTAGCAACAGAGTGAACTGTTAGCACCCCTGTGTGTGAAGGCACAAGGAAAGGGCTGGTTCCTGGGTCCTGAAGAGCATGGCTGTCGCTATTGGAGAGGGCCACCTGGCAGGACTATTGCCTCAGGCCGAGGGACACACCAACCCTGGTGACCGCGCAGGGAAAGTACTGAGGAAATAAATACCCTGACCCCAATTTCCTCCCTTTCCCCAGTCTCTTGCCAGTGGTCCTCACCGGCCAAACTCAGCCGCATGCCAGGGGAAAATGGATCCTTTCATGCAGTTGTCAGCTGCTTCTGGCACAGCGCAGATTGGAAACAGATGGAAAGTTTGCCGGGCAAACGGAAAATATCCATTTCACAGATGCGCTACCACGAAAATAGTTTCTCAAAGTCAAAGGCATCGGCGAAGCCAGGATTTCCTACTTCTGTTTCTAATCACTTAACCTTCGTTTTTCAATTTTTACTTTCTGTTTTGTCTTCTTAATTATAGATTCCAGAAACAGCACGGGTTTGTAGGAGGATGTAGACTAAGATTAGTTTCTTGCATTTGCCACGGTTCCTTTAGGATTTCAAATCAATGAACTATTTTTTTCCCCTTCTTTTTTAAGATGTGAATACTATCCTTATTCTAGTTAGATGCAATAAGGGGTCATGAAATAGTTATGAACTTTGGAAATTTAATTACACACACACTATTACCTTTCCCTAAATCTCTAAGCTTCTATCAGAGAATATTTTACCTCTGCCTAAAAAAATACCCTTTACAGTTTTTTTTGTATGGGTTACTGTAAGTAAATCTTTCAAGTTGCTATTTGTCTGAAAAGATTTCTTTATGTTCATCTTTGCAGGATATTTTTGCTGAGTATGGAATTGTAGATTAGCCAGTTATTTTCTTTCAGCACTTCGGAAATAGAAGTCCAATGGTCAGCTGGCTTCTGTAGTTACTGTTGAGAAATTAGTTATCCGATATGATAAAGAGGTAATATGCAAATGGTCATTATGCTGTGAAGCGTAACGACTGACTGTGTAACAACCGGATCACACATCAGCAGGAGGGTGGGGCAGTGAATTATAATTGGGCAGTGGAGATTTGCAGGAGGGGGCAGGGCAGCAAGCTATGGTGCAGGAGAGGGAGTTAGAGGAGGGCAGGGCAGTGGGCAGAGAGCTGCTAGAGGGCAGCAGTGAGCAACTGGAGAGCTATTGGTGTATGGACTCATGCGCAGGGCTACTAGTTTTATATAATTACTAGAGGCCCGGCGCACGAAAATTCATGCACTCGGGGGATCCCTAGCCCGGCCTGCACCCTCTCACAACCTGGACCCCTCGGGTAGGGTGCCTAGGCCTGGCGAGATCAGGGCCTATCAGAGCTTTCCTTCCCCTGGCGTCACGCAGCTGGCTCCACCCCCGCGGCTGCCAGTGCTTGCCATCTGTGCAGCACTGCCCCCCTCCCCTGCCACCGGTGGCCTCCCTCTGCAGGCGACAGGCTGGGGTGTGATGGCTTGGCTGGCCTGGGCCCCCCTCTGTGGGGCAATTGATGGCTGGCCGCATACCTGCCACAGAGTCGCTGCCAGTGGCCTGGGCCTCCCTCTCTCTTTGCTGGGGGGCGGGGCCAGCCCTGCGAGGGGCCGTCTGCTTACCGGATCACCCCTAATTGCTTGCCTGACTATCTGATCACCCCTAACCACTCTGCCTGCCTGCCTAATCGCCCCTAACCACTCTGCCTGCTTGCCTGATTGCCCCTAACCACTTGCTTGGGGCAGAGCAGCCCGGGGAGGGACTGTCTGCCTAGCTGATTGCCCCTAAACCCTGATCTGCCTATATGATCACCCCTAACCACTCTGCCTGCCTGCCTGATTGCCCCTAACCACTTGCTTGGGGGCAGACCAACCCTACCAGAGGCCATGGTGTTTCTGGTCTCTGGTTGTTACATGGTGGCTGGCCTTTTATTATATAGGACTAGGGGCCTGGTGCATGAAATTTGTGCATGGGGGAGGGGGGAATGGTCCTTTAGCTCTGCCTGCCCCTCTCACATACTATGGGGAGCCCTCAGGGGATGGCCTACTGACAGCTTAGGTCTGCTCTCCCCGGGGAGTGGGCCCAAGCCGCAGTCTGGCCTCCCTTTGTGGGAAGCAATCGGGCTGATTGGCACCAGCCCCGTCACCCCACTGCTGCAACCACTGCCAGTCACCACAGCCACCACGGTGTTTTCATGAACAGGGACTCCAGTCCCTTCACCATGAAAAAATGACAACTTTCTTTAGGCATTTTCAAAGTGTGTCTTCCATAGGATGTGACATTTCTTTCTATTTTTTTTTTTATCCTCACCTGAGGATATGTTTCCATTGATTTTTAGAGCGTGTGGAAAAGAGAGGGAGAGACAAAGAGAAACATCTCTGTGAGAGGGACACTTTGATTGCTTGCCTCCTGCATGAGCCCTGACCTGGGCCCCAGCCAGGGAGGAGTCTGTAACTTCGATCAGAACCGAACCTAGGTCCATGCCCTTGATCAGCAGACAGAGGCTCTATCCACTGAGCCAAACCGGCTTGGGCAGGATATGACATTTCTAACCCCTCCAGCAGTGGACCTTTGTTTTTTTCTCTATGAGTGTGGTGGAAAACCCTAGATCACCTTTTTGGATTCTTATACCCAAGTTACTAAGAATAGTACCAGTGGCAAACAAGGAGCTTAGCCAATGAGTGGTCAGAAAAGGTGTTTCCTCTGTAGTTCACACTTATCTCCTCTGATCTCTGGCTCTACCCCTGCCAAGGCCTAAAGCCTCAGTGCCTGGACAGGGGACCCCCAGATCCCTCCAATTGCTGGCTGCACTCCTGCCAAGGCCTCAAGTCTCTGACCGACGCTTGGGTCCTGAACAGGGCTCTCCCGCCCCAACTCCCTCCAATCACTGGCTCCAACTTGCTAAGTCCTAAAGCCTTGGTGCCTGGACAGGGGGCCCCCAACCCCCTCGGATCACCCACTCCCGCCCTTGCACAGGCCCCAAGCCTCTGGCCTAGATGTGGGTCCTGGGCAGGACCCTCCAGCCCCGTCCAATTGCCCAGCTCTACCCCTGCCAGGATCCCCTTGGCTCAGGCCCTTCCTGGGTGCTCAGGACCCAGCCAGGCCTACCTCGGAGTGACCTGGGTGCTGAGAAAGTTCCCAGGACCCAGGCTGCTGGGTGCCAATGTATGCAAATTAGCTTCCATCTTTGGCGGGTTAATTTGCATACTCACTCTGATTGGCTGTGGGTGTAGCCGAGGTACAGTCAATTTGCATATTTGTCTCTTATTAGGTATGATTACTTCTTTGAAAGCTGCTTTTAAGATTTTTCTCTTGCTGCTTTTGAGCAGTTTTACTAGGATAGGCTTAAAGTTATGCATTTATTTACAACTTGCTTCTTTCCAAACCACTTATTTCAAGAGGACCCAAAATGTTGGGATGTTAACTAATTTTTATTTTTCAAAAAGAAAATCGATTTAAAAAAACCTACTGAGGTTGATGTATATCAGTTAACAGGTTCCACTTTTAGGTACTTTTACATATTCCTTCTTAAAATTGGTGCTTTAGACCCTGATGTATTAAAGTAGACTTGACAAGTAAATAGCATATATTTGAGCATATAATGGTTTGATATGTATGTGATTACCACAATCAAACTAATTAACACATCCATTACCTTACATAGTTAGTATTTGTGTGTGTGTGTGTGTGTGTGTGTATGTGTGTTTGAATATGCTTCTTAACAGGATTATGATAATGCAGGAAGTCGGAAGAGGTAAAAGAGAATCTGACAAGGCTCCCTCTTTTCCTTACCTAACGCTAAGAAAGTAGAAGAGAAGGAAAGAGTAGGTTCCGCCCTCCCCTTTACCTAGAGAACCAGGAAAGAAGATAGAAAAGAGTCAGGTGATTTTAGGGATCTTATTGCTTAATACAGTATAGTTAGACTCATTAGCATTCTCAGTAGTCTGTGTCATTTCATGATGAAATAATTCATTTTGAAGGGACAAATGCTTCTGTAATGAAAAGTGTTATATTCAGAGGTATTTTACAAAGTGAAGACTCTTAAGTGGTAGAAGATGGTTTATTTTAAAAGACAAAGTACCTTTTCTAATGAATGGCAGTCTATAGGGAAGGTCAAGCATTTTTTTCCTTCCATACACCAAATTTATTTTCTGTTAGCTTCGGTGACATCTCCCTACCAAATCCTGTTGCTCAGGGCAAGGACATGTCGAACAAGAGAGACGAGGGATTTTATGATTTAAAACGTCCGAGTCTCTTTGTAATCACGGACCTGGATGGGAGTAAAAACGATGAAACGCCGTGCCTTTGATAGCAATCTGAAGTATTTGTGCGCTAAGTCCGGGAAGCCAGATATTCGAGTTACCGGACTGATAGTGTATGCTGGAAAGTATCTGAAGCATTTTGATTTCTTTGAGAGGTTATGTTGTGAAAAATTTGTTTTGTAAGAGTAGACGCGCGAAAAACATATGCCATTGTTATTACCTCGAATGCAATAAAAGATAGCTTTTGCAAATGAATTCCACATGTGTGTAGGAGTTGCTTTCACAGCTAGGGTTTTTAGATGCCAGAGTAATTTGTTTCATATTTTAAGCATTGAAATGCTCCTTTAAATTCATTACTCCTGTGAACTCCAGCATGATACCTAATAGCAATAGCATAAAATAAAATATTTCAGCAGAAAGAGCAAATTCTATGGGAAATCTCTGGAGTGAAATGGTAATTGCAGGGACAGGAGTGCAGTATCTGTGAGGAGACTTCCCCCAAAGCTACTACACACGAGCCTTAGGCTCTTAAATGACATAATTACAAAGAGCAAGAACGCAAAGAAATTTGACTGAATGACAACCAGTTCATCGGTTACCACAATGTAATACAATTTTCAGCTTGTAACATATATTGGATTTTACAATAGCACTTAGCTCTGCATGGATAGTAGCAATTTAGGATCCCCTCTTTCCCCCTCTTCTTTTTGTGGTGTGTGTTTATTGGATTTTAACTGATGGCAAAATTCTGAAGTCATTTGAACCCTAAGGGAATTTACCGTCTGTAGTAATAGTAGTAGCAGAATTTTTCAGTGACTATAAAAAAGGCCATTCTCATTTCCCACTTAAAAGGGCATATGCCTGGTGTGGTTTATGACTGGTGATGTCTTATGAGAGACTCTCTAGAATTTTAAAAAAATTCTTACTGTACTGAAATGTGTAAAAAACATGACTGACCAGGTTAGGATATCATCTTTGCCTTACCTATTGCATTTTGGGGTATATTTATTGCTAGTGATTCCTCTATTGTAGGTACTCTGATAACTTAAAGATGTTACTAACTTGGGCTAAGTTCCAGTAGATTTAGATGCTTTGTTTACTGTTAAATGTGATTACAAATAAGTAAGTTTTGTAGGCCCATAAAAAGAGATTTGTGCTCTAACGGAACTATTAGAACTATTTAGTTTATATTGTATTTTGTCACTTTTTGGGTCACAATGTTATCACTTTATATTCGACCAAAGTGAAGTTCTAAAACCATAGAAACCATAGAAAACATAGAAATCATTAGCAGGTCTGAAAAATGGCCTCAACCACTGAATGCAGAAAAAGTCCAAAGCCAGGTGGTAATAAAGTGACACGTGTTCTTTGAAGTATATGTGTGCAGAGAGGTGAACTGCGGATGTACAAATGAATACATTTCATCTTTTTTTGTTGTTTTTTTTCTTTATTGATTAAGGTATCACATATGTGTTCTTATTGCTCCATTGTCCCCCCCCCCCGCAACTCCTCACTCATGCCCTCACCCCTCACCCCCGTGTCTGTGTCCATTGGTTAGGCTAATATGCATGTATACAAGTCCTTTAGTTGATCTCTCCCCTTTACCCTCACCCTCCCTTACCTTCCCTCTGAGGTTTGATGGTCTGATCAGTGCTTCTCTGTCTCTGATCTGTTTTTGTCCATCAATTATGTTGTTCATTATATTCCACATGTGAGTGAGATCATGTGGTATTTATCTTTCTCTGCCTGGCTTATTTCGCTTAGCACAATGCTCTCCAGTTCCATTGATGCTGTTGCAAAAGGTAAGAATTCCTTATTTTTTACCACAGCGTAGTATTCCATTGTGTAGATGTTCCACAGTTTTTTAATCCACTCATCTGCTGACAGGCACCTAGGCTGTTTCCAAATCTTAGCTATGGTGCTGTTGTGAACATAGGGGTGCATATATCTTTTCTGATTGGAGTTTCTACTTTCTTGGGGTATATTCTTAGAAGTGGGATCACTGGGTCAAAATACTAAAAATGAGAGTTCCATTTTTAGTTTTTAAAATATATTTTTAAAAATATATTTTTATTGATTTTTCACAGAGAGGAAGGTAGAGGGATAGAAAGTTGGAAACATCGATGAGAGACATCGATCAGCCACCTCCTGCACGCCCCCTAGTGGGGATGTGCCCGTAACCAATGTATGTGCCCTTGACCGGAATGGAACCTGGGACCTTTCAGTCCGCAGGCCGATGCTCTCTCCACTGAGCCAAACCGGTTTCAGCCCATTTTTAGTTTTTTGAGGAAACTCCATACTGTTGTCCACAGTGGCCGCACCAGTCTGCATTCCCACCAGCAGTGCACGAGGGTTCCTTTCTCTCCGCATCCTCGCCAACACTTGTTTGTTGATTTGTTGATGATTGCCATTCTGACAGGTGTGAGATGGTACCTCATTGTCGTTTTGATTTGCATTTCTCAGATAATTAGTGACTTTGAGCATGTTTTCATATGTCTCTTGACCTTCCTTATGTCCTCTTTCAAAAAGTATCTATTTAGGTCCATTGCCCATTTTTTGATTGGGTTGTTTATCTTTCTTTTGTTACGTTGCATGAGTTCCCTGTAAATGTTGGAGATTAAACCGTTATCAGCGATAACACTGGTAAATATGTTCTCCCATGCTGTGGGCTTTCTTGTTGTTTGTTGATGGTTTCTTTTGCTGTGCAGAAACTTTTTATTTTGATGTAGTCCCGTTTGTTTATTTTCTCTTTAGTTTCTATTGCTCTAGGAGCTGTACCGGTGAAGAAGTTCCTTGGGCATATGTCTGAGATTTTGCTGCCTGTGGATTCTTCTAGTATTTTTATGGTTTTCCATTTTATGTTTAAATCCTTGATCCATTTTGAGTTTATTTTTGTGTATGGTGTAAGTTGGTGGTCTAGTTTTATTTTTTTGTGTGTGTATCTGTCCAATTTTCCCAGTACCATTTATTTTGCCTCATTTGTCAAATATTAATTGAGGATAGTGGTTTGGGTTGATTTCTGGGTTCTCCATTCTTATTCCATTGGTCTATATGTCTGTTCTTGTGCCAGTATTATGCAGTTTTGAGAACACTGGCTTTGTAATACAGCTTGAAATCTGGTATTGAGATCCCTCCTACTTTGTTCTTCTTTCTCAGGATTGCTGCAGCTATTTGGGGTCTTATTTTTTTTTTTATTCCAGATGTATTTTGGAGAGTTCATTCTAGGTCTGTGAAATATGCCATTGATATTTTAATGGGGAGTGCATTAAATTTATAATTGGTTTGGGTAGTATGGACATTTTAATGATGTTGATTCTACCAATCCATGAACACAGTATGTTCTTCCATCTGTTTCTGTCTCCCTCTATCTCTTTTTTCAGTGTTTTCTGATTGCAGATCTTGTACCTCCTTAGTTAAGTTTATTGCTAGGTATCTTAATTTTTTGGTGCGATGGTAAATGGGATTGTTTTTTTAGTCTTTCTGTAAGTTCATTTTTGGTGTATAAAAATGCCATAGATTTCTTAGCATTAATTTTGTATCCTGCTACATTGCTGAATTCATTTATTAAGTCTAATAATTTTTTGATGGAGTCGTTAGGGTTTTCTATGTACAATATCATGTCATCTACAAATAATAACAGTTTTACATTTTCTTTTCCAATTTGGAAACCTTTTATTTTTTTCTTCTTGTCTAATTGCTATGGCCAGCACTTCCAGAACTATGTTGAACATGAGTGGTGAAAGTGGGCATCCCTGTCTCATTCCTGTTCTTAGGTGAAATGGTTTTAGTTTTTGCCCATTGAGTATGATATTGGCTGTAGGTTTGTCATATAAGGCTTTTATTATGTTGAGGTATGATCCCTCTATTCTCATTTTGCTGAGGGTTTTTTTTTTTAAATTAAGAAAGGGTATTGGATTTTATCAAGTGCTTTTTCTGCATAAATTGATATGACTGTGATTTTTATCTCTCAATTTGTTTATGTGATGTATCACATTTATTGATTTGCAGATATTGTACCATCCTTGCATCCCCAGGATAAATTCTACTTGGTCATGGTGTATGATCTTTCTGATGTGTTGCTGGATCCGATTTGCTAGAATTGTGTTGAGGATTTTGGCATCTATGTTCATGAGGGATATTGGCCTGTAATTCTTTTCATTGTGTTGTCTTTATCTTTATGTTTTGGTATTAGGGTGATGCTGGCTTCATAGAATGAGATTGGAAGTATTCCTTCCTCTTGAATTTTTTGTAATAGTCTGAGGAGGATAGATTTTAGTTCTTCCTTGAGTGTTTGGTAAAACTCCCCTGTGAAGCCATCTGGCCCCAGGCTTTTGTTTGCTGGAAGCTTTTTGATGACTGCTTCAATTTCCTCCATAGTTATCAACCTATTCAGATTTTTAGATTCTTCCTGATTGAATTTTGGAAGGTTGTATTTTTCTAGGAATATGTCCATTTCCTCCAGGTTGTCTAATTTGTTGGAGTAGAGTTGTTCATAGTATTTTTTAACGATCCTTTATATTTCTGTGGGGTCTGTTGTTATTTTGCCTCTTATATTTCTGATTTTGTTTATTTGGGTCCTCTCTTTTTGCTTCTTGGTAAGCCTGGATAGAGATTCATCAATATTGTTTATCCTTTCAACAAACCAGCTCTTGGTTTCATTGATCTTTTGTATTGTTTTTTTTTTTTTTTAGTCTCTCTGTCATTTATTTCTACTCTAATCTTTATTATTTCCTTCCTTCTGCTCACTCTGGGCTTTTCTTGTTGCTCTCTTTCTAATTCTTTAAGTTGTAGAGTTAGATGATTTATTACCATTTTTTCTTTTCTTTTTTTTTTTTTGAGGTAGGTCTGTAGAGCTATAAACTTCCCTCTCAGACTGCTTTCACTGTGTCCCAAAGATTTTGGATTGTTGTGTTTCCATTGTCATTAATTTCCAGGATGTTTTTAATTTCTTGTTTGATCTCCTTGGTAACCCAGTCATTGTTTAATAGCATGCTATTCAGCTTCCAAGTGTTTGAATTTTTTTATTGTTTTTATTGTAGTTTATTTCTAACATTATGCCCTTGTGGTCTGAGAAGATGCTTGATATGCTTTCAATCTTCTTGAATTTGGAGAGACTTTGCCTGTGACACAACATGTGGTCTCTCTTTGAAAATGTCCCATGTGCATTTGAGAAGAATGTATATTCCATGGTTTTGGAGTGACATTTCATCCTCTGATTGATTTGGGGAACAGCTCGGGCAGCTAGCTAACTGTATGCCCCACAAAAACCACATTGACCACGAAGACCATAGGACCAGATTCAGCTCTGCTGAGAAGCATGGAATCAAGTTAAGAAGGATTTGAGATGAAGGATACAACTCATCATAGAACCTTCTGCCCTCCATAGAGAAGAAAGTAAGGCCCGAGTCAAGGTTAGAGCCGCTCAAAAAGAATTGTGAACACAAATACAGGTATTGATTTATCAAGATTTGCCTGAACTTTCAGGCAGGAGAAAACTAGATGAGAAAATATACATCATTGAGTTTCTGAAATTCTTTGCTTTAACTGGTTTGTGCTAAAGAATTATTACTACTAAGGTGTCTAATAATAAGATTTGGTTATTCACTAATGGTCTGAAGTTGGATAGCTTGTGTTTATAGAGCTATAAGAGAACACCGCCCATCATAATTCTGAATTTTGGCATTCTCCTCCCCTCCCGAACTCCATGCTACACTGAGTCGCTCAATTAGTGTCCCTAAATTATTATGGCCGTTTCCAAGAAATGAAGAGATCTCTCCTTGAAAATGGGAACCCAAATCACTACTTTATGAGAGATGCTTTAAAAACAGACTTTGTACTTATTGTCCTCAATCCTGACATAGTTTCTCTGGGGGGAAATAGAAGATTCCACTTTTGGGTTTCACAAGATCACACATTCTAATGTCCTTTCCTCTGCTACTACTCAGCTTTGCTCACCCGTTATATCACTCAGCACAATGTCCTGCATATCTGGCCGGGGAAATAGGCACCTCTTTTTCTTAGTGACTGGAAACCAGCCATACCTCTGCAACCGTTTATGACATGGAATACAGTGTTACTTTAAAAATGTTATTTCTAACACAGGATCAGGTAGCTGCACAGTGAATGCCCATTGAATGAGCGAATGGGAAGGGCATGATCAATTCGGTCAATGCCATGTGGAAATTGGGGGGAGCTGAGAAAATGGATTGTTTCTCCTCCACTGGGATCTTTCAGTGGCTTCCCATTGCTGGTGGGGTGAGGTCCACACTTCCTTAGCCAGGCTGCTATGAACCAACCACTTTCCCATCTGAATCCTCTTTGGGAGAAAGTAGATTTTCTGGCCGATAGGAACACGTGTATCTTAATACTTAAGCTCATGCTGTTCCAATTATCTGGATCACCTCCCCAGCCTTAACACATCGTGCCTTTCCTTCTAGGTCCAATTTGAGTCTTACGTTACCTGCTAACTTTATCTCCATAGCACCTGCCACCTTTGAATGTCTCATACATTTCTCTCTTTTGTTCATTGTGCTTTTCTCCTTACTAGAATGTGAGCTTGTGACGACGGAAGTTTGTGTGTGATTTCTTTACTTCCTGATATTCTCACTCTGAGAACTGTGCCTGGCACATCTTGGACACTCAGTAGAGATTTGTGGAAGGAGTGGTTCTGGCCTTAGTAAAACTCTTTTTCCAGAATGTCCTGTCCTCTGAGGGGATGTGTGTGGTGTGTCCTTCATGGAGAAGACTTTACGGGGATGCCCTGCCCTTTTGTCTAGCTCCTGCTTGTGTTGTCTTCTGGAGGAAGCATCCTCTATCCCAGCGGTTCTCAACCTGTGGGTCGCGACCCCTTTGGGGGTCGAACGACCCTTTCACAGGGGTCGCCTAAGACCATTGGAAAATGCAGATATTTACATCATGATGCATAACAGTAGCAACATTTCATGGTTGGGGGTCACCACCCCATGAGGAACTATGCAAGGGTTGCGGCCTTAGGAAGTTTGAGAACCACTGCTCTATCCGATTTTGACATTTTAGCCTTTTTTTCTTTGGGTTCCCTTGCTGTCCATAGTCTATCAGAACGTATACATTCTTGTTCGATTGATCCGTATTGGCCACTGCACTTTAAGCTCTTTGAGGAAAGGGACCAGTGTAACCCATCTATTTATCTTCAACAGCCTGAATGGTGCACGGATACAGTCGGTAATAAATAAATATACTCTTTTTCACTAATGAAAGAAGTTAGAGTTGAGTCAGATCTTTATAAATATTTTGCTTCCCCAGTAGAAAAGAGGCACTTCTAGAAGTTACAATTTTTTTCTGGTTAGCAATTTATTTATTTAGTCTGTGAGCATAATTAGCCCGATTTAGTAGTCCTATGTTGACTTTCTAGTAAGTTTAATAAGAGTTTGTGTTGAAAGAACAGGCTAATGTCTGATTTCTTTATGCTTAGAAATTCCTTTACCACAGACGGTAGTTTGTTCGGTCTTCCCACTGCAACCACCGTAGTTTCTGCAATTTTCTGTGACAGCGTCTTTCCCCCGAGTTCCTGCTACTTTGACACCTTTGGTTGCTGGCCTGGGCTCTCCCATTTACTTGTCTTTTTCTTGGGCATTCTAATGGCCATGCCTCTCCCATGAAAGAACCCAGCTCTTGATTAGTGAGTCTCATTGTGGATAGTAATCATGACTGAAAACCATTTACCCGAATCTCCAATTGCAACTTAAAAATGTGTGTTAGATTTTTGATTCTTGGAAAGTCAGTATGGAAGGGTGGGCAAAAACAAAAAACAAAAAAATAAACTCACTGTGAAACAGAAAAATTAGATCATATGCTGGATTCTTCCTGGTGCCCAGAATTTTGTTTTTATTACAGGCCGTGAGGGATGCTCATGCAGAAGGGGACCAACAAGCCATAATTATTTTTAAAAATTGCTAGAGTAACTCCTCAACACAGATGGTCTAAAAATACACGGGTGGCTTGCTCAGTGCCCGCCTTCGTTCCGGTAAGGGCTCAATGCACTAGAAAGTCACAGCACAGCACACAACCTAGCCTCTTTCGTTCACCAGGAATGGCTTCCCACATCTCGTTTTATTTATGGAAAATTTCATTGCCTGGAACTCCTCCTGTAGAACACTTGCCACTCCTTGGGAGAGAGTATATTTGCATATAGCTTTCTTGGCATTTTTACAGTCATGGCACCTTGCCAGGTTAGAGCCACCACCTGCCCACTCAGTCTCCCCACCTCTTTTTTGTCGTTGCCTTATGACTTGATGATTAGCAGGATTAGGAAAGGGATATTAGATAACTACAAATCAAGTTGGGTCTATTTGATATTGACCTCCGGGGTTCCATTTGAAGTGTGATGGGCAATTTCAGATGTCTTCCTCATTGACTTGTTAGTCTGTAATTATTGATTAAGGAACGCGGTGGTGTTTTTCTGTTTGCCTATAAATAGATATCAGAGCGAAAGATGAATTTAGAGTGAATTCTTTTGGAAAGTTTTATGTAGGTGAAGTCATCGTTGTCTGGCATTGAGGGATACAAATTCCATATTATGTAATCCCTGCCCCGAGGGAATTTGCAGCCTGGTCAAAGATGACAAACCTGTGAAAAATGTTTAAATGCTATAACATTTTATAGGTGCTATTGTAGAAGTATTAGTTAGTGGATAGAGTGAGGTGATCTCATTTATTTGAAGGTAACGAGATTGGCTGTGGAAGAGATAATTTTATCTTACTCTTTTTTTTTCCCCCTGGGAAAGATAATTTTAAACAGAGGAGTGGGTATTTGGAAGGTTGTTTGTGTTAATTAGCTTTGCTATGGAACAGACCAACTCAATAACTAGTTTAAAACAACAAATATTTATTTAGGTCATGATTCTGGGGATTGTCAGTCCTGGGCTGAGCTTAGCTGGGTGGTTCTTCTGCTGTGTATTGGTTTCCTGGGTGTGCTGTAACAAACTACAACCAGCTGGATGTGGGAGGCCGGGGGCAGGTCAGTAGTGGGGGTGGGTGGGAGGAAGAGACATATGTACTACCATTTGTAATTCCTTAAACAATAAAATAAAAAAATAAAATAACAGGAAGGTATTCTCTCACAGTCTGTGACACAGAAGTCCAAAATCAAGGTGTGAACAGGTCTGGTTCCCTCTGGAAGTTCTGAGGGAGAACTGATTCCATGCCTCTTTCCTAACTGTTGGTATAGTCTCTACTGTTCCTGAATTTGAGGTCTCATTACTCCTGTCTCTGCCCCTGCCTGTACCTGGCCTTCTCCTTCATGCAGTTCTAGGTCTGACCCCCCTTTTTTTCTTTTCTTTCTGGTCTCATAAGGACACACATTGTATTTACAGCTCACCCTAATGCTGGATGATCTCCTTATTTTCTTAGCCAAAGCAAGACACAAGTCCAGGCCAGATTCAAGTGATACAGACTTCACCCCTTAATGAGAGCAATGGCAAAGCCACTTAGACAGAGCTGTAGACACATGGGGGAGGGAGGAGGACATGTCGGCCATTTTTCAGTCTGCCACATGGCTGAGGGCAATGGGCAGGATGGAGGAGAAGGTTGATGGGGTGGGAAACGAGGAGAGCACATTGACGGCATAAATGTAGAGCTAAAGGGCCAGGCGGTGCCCAGGTCATGTCAGGTAGGTTTTATACGTCATCTCTATGGGTGGTGTTGGTGGTGTCATTTATAAGAATGGGCAAAAGAAGGATTACAATGTTTTGTATGGAAAATAACACAATGATTAATAAATCATAAAAACAAACTCCGTGTTTTGTGTACTCGCAACTGTGAACCTACTTTGGCCCCACCCTGTATTTTTGTATGTAAGTAATGCATTTTATTAGCTGTTTTTTTCTAACCCCCAAACTTTTTAAAAAAATATATTTTATTGATTTTCCACAGAGAGGAAGGGAGAGGGACAGAGAGCCAGAAACATCGATGAGAGAGAAACATCGATTAGCTGCCTCCTGCACGCCCCCCACTGGGGATGTCCCCACAACCAAGGTACATGCCCTTGACCGGAATCGAACCTGGGTCCCCTCAGTCTGCAGGCCGACGCTCTATCCACTGAGCCAAACCGGTTTCGGCTAACCCCCAAACTTTTACATTATGGAAATCTCAAATATATACAGAATAAGTGGATTGTATAATGAACTCGCTTGTATCTAGTGCTCAACTTCAACAATTATCAGCATTATGCATGCTTCCTTTTCCTGTACCTCCACCTACCCTACTTTAGCTTTATTTTGGAAGGTAGAATTCTCATACATTGGAAGGCACAAACCTTAATGGTGCAGTTTTAACAAATGCACGTACCTGTGTAACCAGTAGCTCTCTCAAGTTATAGGACATTTCCATACCGGAATCGTTCCTTGTGCCCCTTCTAGTGAATAATTCCTTCTCCCCTGCTCACATCTTTTTCATAATGTATTTATATGGCCTCTCCCAGTGCTTCCTATAAACGGAACCACCCAGTATGAGCTTTATGTCTCTTAATTTGTTCCATACATTTTGCAACATTCCTTTTTGCTGTTGCATAAAACAGTGACTAGTTATTTTTTATTGGTGAGTAGTGTTCCATTCGGCGAATGCACCATGATTTGCTCATCTCTTCTTCCGGATGTCTTCGTTGGCATATGATTAAATTGGTCTTAGATAAATAGCTGGGGGTAAATTACTGGGTCTAAGGTTGATATATGTTTAATCTTATGAGAAGCCGCCAAACCTTTTGGCAAGAAGTCGGCCCCTTTTAGGTTCCCACAGGTGGTGTGAACGCACTGGCTGCTCCACATCTTCCCAGCATTCAGTGCTGTCAGAATCGTTAACTTAGACGTGCTGATTTGTACGTGATGGCAGCCAATGCGATTTTAATTTGCATGTTCCTGATGACTAATGATGTTGATTAAAAAAATTTTTTTTGTGTGTTTTTGGCTTACCAGCTATTTTTAAAAAATTATTATAGAGAAGGAAGAGGGGGGAAAGAGAAAAACAGCAATGATGAGAGAGAATCATTGATGGGCTATTTCTACATATCCTACCCTGGGAATTGAACCCACAAGCCAGGCATATCCGGGAACTGAACCAGGTACCTCTTGGTTTATGGGTCAATGCTGCACTACTGAGCCACACAGGATGGGCCAATCTTTTCATAGTGTCTTTTGATGGAAAGTTTGGAAGTCTGAAGAAGTGTAATTTATCGTGTTGTTTTTTGCTTTCTACATCCTAAAAAATCTTTGTCCCTCCCAGGCCTGAAGAAAGCGTGTTATTCCCTGCTCCCCCGCCCAAAGCTTTAAAGGTTCAGCTACTAAGTTTAGGTCGCTGATCCTCCCAAATTAACTTTTGTGTATACTGTTTTATTTTTTTCCATGTGGAGATCCAGTTTGTCAAACTCCATTTGTTAAGAAGACTTTCTTTCCGCCACTGAGGTGCCTTGGCCTCTCTGTGGGAAATTGTTTGAGTCCAGGTTAGTTTCCGACTCTCAATCCTATCCCGTTGGTCTGTTTGCCCTCATGCCAGCACCACGCCGTCTTGATTACTGTAGAGTTCAAGTTCGCCTGGAAGTCAGTCTGTGAAAGCCCTCTATCTCTATTCTTCCTTCTTCAAGATTATTTTGCCATTCTAGGGTAGGTGTGTGTGTGTGTGTGTGTGTGTGTGTGTGTGTGTGTGTATGTGTGTGTACACGTGTGTGTGTGTGTCCATTTCCATGGAAATGTGAAGTCAGCTTGCCAGTTTCCACTGGAAAAAGGAAAAAGCCTTCTGGGGTTTTCATTTGGGTCATGTCACATCCACAGATCATTCGGGGGAGAATCACCATTTTTAACAACATGGAGTCTTTCAGGGTAGACATTCTTAAGCATATTTTTGCTCATGTCACTCACCAGCTTAAAAGCCTCTTTTTAAAAAAATCTCTTTCCTTTTTTTTTATTCTCTTTTCACTTTTTTATCCATTGCTTGTTGTTTCTCGTACACTGTCTGAACTTCTCTCCGTCACGCGTTATTCTCTCATGCCTTCACTCTGAGTGTGCTTCACACTGATTCTCCCAATCCCGAAGACTCACATAGTACAGATCTTTATATTCTAATGTAAGAAATTACAGATTAGTAGTGAGAAGGTTTAAAGAAACAAATTATCCTGGGGCAGATCACGTAAAATCTAGTCCACATTAACATTGGAGCATCCCTCCAAAAATAAGCAAAACAAAACAAAAAACCCCCTTCAAACCAAAAAGGGAAAAGCACACCTCAGTGATTACCAGAATAAGAGGGGGCTTTGCTTTTAGATAGGAAGGCGGAGGCAGCTTGAAGGAAGGGTAGAGGAGACAGGAGCAGAAAACATGCGGATCCAGAAATCCGTGTCAGAAGCACTTGCCACCAGCACAGATGCAAACGGAGCCCCCAAGAACAGAGAGAGAGCGGTGCATGGGACAGAGTCCGGCGCTTCGCTTTCTGCTGCTACTTAGAGGTTCAGAAAAATGGGGGACATCTCTAAGACTCTCAAGAACAACAATGAAAAGAACAGTTAGGTTCTAGGAAAAACAGCATGAACCAACTTCAGCGTTCTGTTAACATCATTTCTTTGTGTACAAGTCGCCTATGTGTTAATTCCTATTTCAGAAACAATAATTGGAAAAAAAAACACGCATTGCGGTGTCCAGCACAAGCTTTTATTTCCACGGTTAACATTTTCCCAATCCCCGTGGCTAGAAATAACATGCCTCCTCCTGAATGGTAAAGGACTTCGTACTGGCCTTATGGTACTTGTGTCTGCCCCATATTATCCCTGCCAACGCGCATGTCTTATTCTTTTAGGGGGCTGCAGTTTCATTGAGGCGCCTTTCTATTTTATTCGCGTCTGCTCCTCCAATAGTATCCTGCAGATGACCAGAGTTTGAGGGTGTTTGATGAATGAACAAGCGAACAATGATGAGTGAATGAATGAAATACAGTGAAGAAATGAGAGGCAGATAGTAAAGGAAACAGGGCCTAGAACAAATCGGTGCGCCCGTCTTTTTGTTTTCTGTTTCAGTGTTAGCACGGTGAAGGCGCTAAAGAACCCACAGCTGGTTTAACTGTAGGAACAATTATAATTTGAGGTTTTTCCAACACGAGCGTTATTTCTTTTGTGGGAGACATACTTGTCCTCACAAGAACTAACGAGAAAGCCACATCCCGGTGAGGTTCTGTAGACAGTCATTAATCTACTTTATAATACAGATAATTTTAACCATTGATAACTCTCATCAAAAGAGGTTTTATTTTTATTTTTTTTGTACCAAGTTGGATCCTGCTGACAATAGCAACTTCCAAATGGCTGTCAGATCGGCCTTCACTGCTGAATTCCAAACAGGTGTGTCAGCTAATTTCAGGAGGAAATAACCACAGTCATTTTGTTCTTAACTTGGTAGCTTAAAGGCAAATCTTCACGTGACATTCTAGGGAGAACTGGTCTCTTCTTTTCCTTTTCTCTCTTATTTTCCATAGTTGATTCTTGACTACGTAGTCGTTGTGCTTAGAATAATAATGAAAAAACCACCCATTGGTAGTTCATTTCAAATAGAATTCAGTTCCACGTAGAAGCGCCTTACATTTGCTGAATGCATAGTCTACTCTGAAACATCGTTCTGCGTGAAGAGTCACTTGCTGCCTTCTGGGGGAATAGTGGGGTAACGGAAAGTTTCAGGGCTGAAGCCAGAGATGATGTGATCTACTTACTCCCTTCTCTCCATCCCTTTCCTCTTCACCTGGGCCACCACCTTTTCTTACCTGGGTTTACCGTATTAGCTCACCCCTCTCCCCTCCCCCAGCATGATCTCTCCACATTGCAATCAAAAGGGATCTCTGTCAGAGACCAATCTGATCATCTTATTTCTCACTCCGATACTTAAAAACCTTCTGTGATTCCCTCTTGTTTGAGGATGAACGAATCTGTGTGATTTAACCCCATGTAGTTTCTTGGCCCCACCTTGGCCGAATCTCCCTCAGTTTTCTGTGTCCGGTGCCTGGACTTCTGTATTTCTCTCACTTAATGTGGAATGTTTTTCTGGTGCTGCAGGCGGGATGGGTTCGATCAGGAACTCGGCTGCAGGCACTTTGGGCGTTGGATGTCTGGGGGCCTTCCCGGGGGGGAGATGGAGTGTGAGGCTGGACTCGGGAGGGAGGTCTGGTGGGAGGTATACACAGGGGAGCTGGCCCTCACAGGTATTTAATATTCAAAGTCACGAGACTGAATGAGTTCACTGAGGCCGGGTCCTCTTCCTTCTACTGTTTATTTTTCTTTTTTTTTTAAAATATATTTTTATTGATTTTTTTTTTTTACAGCGAGGAAGGGAGAGGGATAGAGAGTTAGAAACATTGATGAGAGAGACATCTATCAGCAGCCTTCTGCACGCCCCCTACTGGGGATGTGCCCGCAACCAAGGTACATGCCCTTGACCGGAATCGAATCTGGGACCTTTCAGTCTGCAGGCCGACGCTCTATCCACTGAGCCAAACCGGTTTTGGCTACTGTTTATTTTTTATCTGAGGATCTATTGTAGGTCAGGACCCCTCCTGCATCCTCTGCTCCAGGAAACCTGTCTTATTGTCTGCGAAGTCACTGCCGTCTGTTCTCTGGGCTGATAGCACCTGCCGTGCTGTCCTGCGGTTGCTATTTAAGAAAAAAAGATGTTTTCCTTTACAGCTAGACCAGTTTCTGCTGGGGCAGGCCATGCTTTATTTGCCCTTGTGGCTTCTGTTCTGCTTTGAGAGATGGCGAAGTGAATCAGCGCATGTTCAGGTGATCAGGTCCAGCCTGTTGGGGTGGAGGGCGGGCTGCCTGCTTCCCATCTGCTCTTGTTCTTTAAAAAAAAAAAAAAATTTTTATTAATTTTTTACAGAGAGGAAGGGAGAGGGATAGAGAGTTAGAAACATCGATGAGAGAGAGAAATCGATCAGCTGCCTCTTGCATGCCCCCCACTGGGAGTGTGCTCTCAACCAAGGTCCATGCCCTTGACCGGAATCAAACCTGGGATCCTTCAGTCTGCAGGCCCACGCTCTATCCACTGAGCCAAACCGGTTTCGGCTGCTCTTGAAGGAAAGCGCCTTTCAATCCCATGCTTCTTACTGAGGCAGAGTAAAACTGGGCCTAATAAATAATGTTTAAGTTTTCAAGTTGAAAAAAATATGTTTTTATTGATTTCAGAGAGAGAGGAAGGGAGAGGGATAGAGATAGAAACATGGATGAGAGAGAAACATTGATCAGCTGCTTCCTGCATGCCCCCTACTGGAGATCAAGCATGCAACCTAGGCACATGCCCCAACCGTGCCCCAACCTAGAATTGAACCAGTGACTTCTTGGCTCATGGATTGATATTCAAGCACTGAGCCACACCAGCGTGCAGCTTTCAATATTTTTTTGATATGGATATATAATAAGAAAAACCAGAATTATAACCTGATAAGTTAAAATATTTTATATAAAATGTGGCTGAATAATATATGATTTGAGTGCATTTCTTTTCATTTGTTTTTAAAACTTATTGCTCATTGGTTTGATTGAATTAGCAAATGAAAGAAACTGTTCATTTGTTAGCATGTGAGCTGTATTTCCAATGCTTTCAGGTTGTACATTATCTAGATTGGCCTAATCAGAAAAAGAAAACTAGATAAAAGTTCTAATCCCACAGATTATTTAACCTCTAAGTTGATGATTCAAATCCATTGTCTAGGAATGGAAAATAGAACACAAAAAATAATTTTCTTTTAAATTTTATTTAATTATGAAACATGATAAAAATAGCTTATAATCTCACTAACAGAGATAGTCACTATTAGCATTTAGACAATTCTTTTTTCCTAGTTTGTGCTTTTTATACATGTATTTTATAAAATTAGGATAAAATGTATATGCAGTACTATATTTTGTTTTTCCTCTTAATATGTTTTTGCTATTTTTTTTCTGATAGTAGATATTTTGTAAGATGTGATTTTTATTGGTTTCTAAGCATTCTGTTATAGTGGTATCACAATTAAAAATATTTTCCCTTTTTCTTATCATTTGGTCAGTTTTAAGTCTTCTTAAAAACTCTGAAAGTAAATTATTGTATAAAAAGGCAGTGAGCATTTCTAAAACTTTTGATCTATATTTCTAAAGTATTCGCTAAAAGGATTTTTAACAAATTTACATTCCCATTGAGAGTGTATGTGAGTTTCCATTTCCAAATACAATTTTTTTTGCTAGTTTGATGTATTCAATAATAAAGGATAGCTTTAAAATCTATACTTTATTGATTTTGGAATGTGTTATAATCTATTCAGTGACTATTTTTATGTGTGAACTGTACATTCCTTTTGACCATGTTTTCGGATGTCATCTTATTTTCATTGATTGGTAAGGGTTTTTACATATTAGCCGAAACACATGAAACCGCTTTTATAAAAACAGTTGAATATTCTCAACTTCATGCGTTTCAGCTTGAGTTGTGTATTTTATGTTTGTTGCCAGTGTTTTCCCAGGTTGCCTTTTGTTCTTTTTACCCTGTTGTTTTTTTAAAGCATATAACAAGTTTAAATTTTTCTGTGGCTTGACTTAGAGATAATTTCCTTTGTAGTTGCATCTATAGCTTTCTTGCAGCAAAAGTCCTTTCCATCCCAAGGGCAGATAAATGTTTTTGCAGTTTCATATTTTGAAGTTGAACTTTAAAAATCCATCTGGCATTTTGTTTGGATGGATTATTAGGACAGGAATCTGTTTACTGAGTGATGAAACAACGACTTTGAGATTCCTAGGCAGACACTGTTGTTTAGTGTCATGCCCCGTTGCTAAAAATGACAGAATTATTATGTGTCCTGTGCACATAACATCTTTGACCTTGATTCCTCATAAAATACTCAGGCCTTGGCTCAGCCTTGGGTGTGCTTCGGGATCGGTAATAACCCAGAGACCTCAATTTTTGGATTGCTCACTCTTATTTTAAAGATATGAGTAGTATGGTAGACAATACTTGATTTCCTCGATGGCTTCTTCCAGCATAAAATTCTATTATTCCCAGAACCTACCCCATTAGTCCCAATGGACAATATTGTTCAATAAAATGTTCATTAAGTTAGAAAGGCAATTAAGAAATGCATGTAGGAATTTCTCTTCAAACTCTTCCTATCTGAACTCGGAAACTTAGAAGGTTCACATCAAATTTTAGATAAGTCCTCGTGTCTAAATTGTTGCTCTTTGCTATCTAAAATAGCGGGACAGAAGTGATTCAGTAATAAGCTAGCCAACTCAAAGACCCAATTTGCATAGTGAGGGGTTCTTGTATGAGGCCAGGCTGGCTCTCCTGTATTCTGGACCACTCAAAGGTGAAGATGAAACGGACAAACCCTCTCAAAGGACTGATGATCTCAACGTTCTCTGAGAAGCCAGCCAGAGTTTCCTGAGGATCCACTGGGCCCCTAAACCCCAGTGGTGCTGCGTGGAACGGGGAGCCTACCCCTGTGACCACTCAGAGTGGCAGAGAGTTGGCCCTTTGGGACTGGCCGTTAGGACTTCCACGACCACTAGGGGGCTTCAGTTATCCGCGAAGCGCAGATCATGCCCAGAGGGGCTCTGATGTCGCTGAGGAAAAGAATTTTATTTGGGGAGTATTTATTTCCTGAGCTAGATCGGCAGAACCGATTCATAAAACCTAAAGACCTTTGAGGGTCGTCTAGTCCTGCCTTCCCACTTTGGAGATAAAGATCATTTAGGGGGACTTCTCTAAGGTGACTCAGCTATAGAGCGGCAGAATCAGAGTTAGAACCCAGGTCCCTGATCCAAGTCCTAGTCTAGTTCTTTAGCTGTTGGATCAGTAATGTACATGGATTTTTTAATATTTCTGAAGTTATACCACACGGCTCTGTGGCACCGACTGTGCCTCAGTCCTGGAATTAGGAATGGTGTGTTGGAGGCAAAAGTGGGTGCTGAGCCACCCTTATGGGAAGCATCACGCCGTGTAGTAGCTACTCTCAGTCCAGCTGAGCTTTTGGATTCAGGAGCTGACCATGTGCCATGATCCAGCATTGGGGAGTTTTAAGAATTCTTAGCTACTCTGAATAAGGCCTAGAGCCTCATCTACTTTATCCTTTTCTTCAGATGAACAGCAACATTTGTCTCGATTTTTTTCTCTTAAAAATTTTAATGATGTTTTAATTAACATTTAACCTTTAGAACCTGGTTGGTAACCCTTAAAAAAACAACAACAACCAATGGCCACTAAAAAAACATAACAAAAATCAAGCAAGCAAATTCATTATGTACTAGCTCAAAAGGACTTATGACAATGTTTAATTTTTTTCTTTTGTGCAAAAGAAAGAAGTAAATGGTGTTCACTTCAATTACTTTTATAGCAAGTTCAGAAAACAACTTTGATTTTTTCAAACGATAGGCTGAAATGATAGGATAATGGCAGCTGGCATGAGGATTAAAGACATGGTACTTGAAAAGCTCTTAAAGCAGGATTTGCTGTGTAGTTAGGTCCTCTGAAATGACAGCTACAGTATTAGAATAATTTTTAGTGTTTTTTTTCCCCCCTTCTGTAATGAATCAGAACTTTGGGTCTACTTCTGGAAATACAAATCATGTTTGAAACATTTAAAAAATAGATTTTTATTGATTTCAGAGAGAAAGGGAGAGGGAGAGAGAGTTAGACACATCAGTACTGAGAGAGAATCATTGATCGGCTGCCTCCTGCACACTCCCACAGCCCCCAAGCCAGACATGTGCCCTTGACTGGAATTGAACCCAGGACCGTTCAATCCGCGGGCTGACGTTCTACCCACTGAGCCAGACCAGCTAGGGCCATGTTTGAAACATTTGAATTGTGTCTTTGGTCTGAAATTTTAGACATAGATAATATAGTCATTTTCTTAATGGTGTATTAAAGCTTAATTTAAGAGAAATGTAGTTGGTCAATCTAAACCCACAAATTTAATTATGCCTTTTTTTCTCGGCTTTATTGTAGTGATTTAAAGGGCGTGATAGTCACCCTGAGTGAGGATGGTCACCTGCTGTGTTCATACCTGGGGACAGACCCGTCTTTGTTCCAGGCCCCCAAAGTCGAGTCCAGAGAACTGAATTATGACGCGCTTGATGCAGAGCTGAAAGAACTTCAGAAAATCATTAAAGATGTTAACAAATCACAAGGTATCTCATTTGAAGCTTTTTATTACTTGATTTGACTTTGTATCTGGATAATGTTTTGTACATACTAATTTTCTCCTTCAGGTTGAATTAAAGTCATATTTATAAAAACTGGGCTGCTCTTTAACCCACAAGTCTTTGTACCTAATTTGAATTTTGTAGGCTCTGAAAAATATGGCCTATTTAAGAGAACGCTTTTTTACTAGTGTCCCTTTTTGGGGACAGTGCTATCTAGGTTTTTTTTTTTCCTTTAAGGTCTGAAAAAGGGACCAGTACTCCTTAAGCAATACTGTATGTGAAAAAGAACAAGCAGAATGAGTTCCCTATTGGGAGCTCTTAGGAGCAAAAATATTAAACGAATCTATATATATAAAAGCCTAAGTGACCGTCTGACCATCCAATCATCTGACCAGCAGCTATGACGTGCAGTTACCACCAGGGGCAGACTCACCAACCGGTAGCTATGACACACACTGACCACCGGAGGGAAGATGCTCAATGCAGGAGCTGCTAAGCTGGGGTGACTTGGCAGCTGTGGTTCTCAGGTGATGCACCTGGAACCAGAGAGAAGGGAGCCCGATTTCGGGGGGCATCATCCGAGAACCGCCCTCTCGCAATCCGGGACCCCTCGGAGGATGTTGCAGAGCCAGTTTTGGCCGGATCCCCACAGGCCAGGCCTCCCACGGCTGCACGAATCCTTTCACCAGGCCTCGAGTAAAAAAAAGAAAGAAAAGGATTTCTAAAATACATGTTCCTTTGTCACCAAATAGTGCTAGTTCTCTCATCTACATGTCAATCAGGTCAGCAGATGTACACAATATGTAAGAATATTCCATAAATTTCCTTTTAACAACAATAACAGAGAAGGAACCTGGACCTCTTTGGTCAGTGGTTTCAGGCCTTGAGAAGAACATTAAGGTTTAGAGGGGCTGTTTATTAACTTCTAATATCCCTGAAAAAAAAAGCTAGCTGCTTCTCTGAAAAGAAACCAAAGCAACACATGAGTTACCACTCTGTTACTAAACATGTGGCCATTTGCAGCTTAGCGATAGAATTGATGTTTGCAGTTAGCATCCACGGAGCATGGCCTGCGGTATGCCGATTCTAATGACTCAGAGGCTGATGGTATAGTCAGTTCCTGAGTTTTGAGTAACTCAGTATTATCTTACGGCCGGGGATGCACAGGGGTATAATTTTATTGTAAATTAAAAGGAGAAACAAAACCCCAAGCCTGCGTCTGAGTTGGACATGTGAAAGGCATTACTGCAAGTTCCATTTTCAGGGTCAGGTAAAAGTTTTTTTTTTTTTTCCTTCTTCTTTTTAATGAGGAAAAATATGGACTATTTTCACATAAAAGAAATGTTAAAACAAGTAGGAATAATAAAAGGAGCAGAGCATCAAAAGCCAACCCAAACTCCGGAGTCAGTCTCCCTCCTGGTCCAGTCGCTTTATGAGACGTATGTATTTTTGAGTCTGCATAACCAACACAAGAGTCAGAGGCCTTCAGCTAGTCTCTTTAAAAGAGTATGAACGTTAAAATGAAATAATCATTCTTCGGCTTCACACTTCCTCTTGGTGAGTTTTGAAAGTGAAACTTAGGTCTTTTCATTACTTTCATTAGTTCAAAACTATGTATTTTTTGTCAGCACCTCCCTGGCAAATAGAGAACCGTTAAAATGGGAGGTAGCAAACTGCAACATACAATCCCTCCCCCCCCCGTTTTTGATACTATTGTTTGGGATCAATGGAACCGTCAGCCTCATTGTATTGTTTAAAAATGTAGTTGGGAAAGAGTGGCATATCTGGGAAGCATGAAATCTCTCCAGTTCGTTAAATACATGTAAGGCGGCTTTCCACTACCCAATTTGGTGTTTGGAGATTTTGTTCTTTCCATAAACAAAGTGCTAATGGTATTTTGATTGCCATTTAATTGTGTTAACCGTTTCTCCAAAAAAAAACCCCTTCCAGCTGAACGTTATGTTTTCGGTGACCATGGTGATGCCCTGGGGTGAGAAGGGTGAGGTTGTTCTTCTTGTCGCGGCCTTGATCCTTCGGTGTAATTTGAAATAACTGCTAATTAGGTGAGGGCTGTGCCCATGGACCCCGGTCCAGAGTTCAATGTTTACGTAACCCCGCGTTCTCGTTGATATTTGGAGGGCTCTGCCCTTTCCCCCCCCCAACCATTAGGTTTTATCCCTGAAAAAGAAACAAAGAGAAACGTTTTAGAGAGAGAGAGACTTTTAAACTACTTCATTCCAGATATGGAAAAATAGAGTCTTCTGTACCCTTATAAATCTGTGGCCTATTTTTTTTTATGAAAATACCTATAATTATGTAAAGCAGCAAATCGTTTCGCTCTCGAAGATTCTGAGAAGTTAAAACTGATTTTTTTGAAGACCCCATTATTCATTGAAATGCCACTTATTTTCGTAGAGTGACTTCAACCGAACAAAATATTTCAGTCTTGTGGGTTATGGTCAGTACTTAAAGCTTTTTTTATTTTTATTTCTTCAAAGCTAGAAATGCAGCAAAATTTAAAGCCAATTTAAAGAGTACATTTTGTTATACACATGGTGCCTATTATCTACTGTAATAAAAAAGGTTTTGAACCTGATTTTATGTGTGTAAGTTATATGAGGAATGTATGTTGTAAGCATGAAGTTATAATAATAATTCCTGTATGGCTCATGGATTTTTGAAGCTTTCTGTGCCCAGCTCATTAGTGTGAATCCTGCCAAGCGTTTCTATTACCGGCATCAACAGCTGTTGGTAGGCACTCTCAAAGATGGGGTTCCCTCTCCGGCCAATGTGGCCCAGTGGTTAAAGGTCGGCCTATGAACCAGGAGGTCACGGTTCCCATTCCTGGTCAGGGCACAGGCCTGGGTTGTGGGCTTGTTAACCAGCAGAGGACTGCAGGAGGCAGCTGAGTGGATTCTCATCATCATTGATGTTTCTCTCTCTCTCCCTCCTCCTTCCTCTCTGAAATCAATAAAAAAGATATTTTAGTCGAGACTGGTTTGGCTCAGCGGATAGAGCATCGGCCTGCAGACTGAAGGGTCCCAGGTTCGATTCCGGTCAAGGGCATGTACCTTGGTTGCAGGCACATCCCCAGTGGGGAGCGTGCAGGAGGCAGCTGATGGATGTTTCTCTCTCATCGATGTTTCTAACTTTCTATCTCTCTCCCTTCCTCTCTGTAAAAAAATCAACAAGATATTTAAAAAAAAATATTTTAAAAGGGAATGTTAAAAAGAGGGGGTTTCCCTCTGATTTAGACAGCTGGGTATCTACTTGGGCGAGTCGGGAGGAGCGGGTGGGATGGTGAGACAGGCTTCCACGCAGTGTGCCTTCAGGCGGGAGCCAGCAGCAAGCCCGTGGCCTGCAAGTGACAGTCGCATCCCCAGGAAGCAGGTCCAGGATAATCAGGCTGCCGCCGCCACTGACTTCCAGGAACGTTTGCATTTGGTGGCCTGGTTGGGATGTGTTGTGTGGCTGCGTGTCTCAGAAGACCCGGTACAGCGGCCTCACCGAGGCGGTGCGTTTAGTTCCCGGGGAAGGCAGTGCGGGCTGGCGGGTGCCGGTCCCCAGGGACCCCCTTCCTCCCTGGCAGGGCCTCTGCTGGTGCAGGGCGGCCCCTGCCCTCAGGTCTGCGGCTGAGCCAGCCTGCAGGATGCTTCCTGGGGCAGCCCCTCCTGTCATCTCACTGGCACTCGGGCTGCGGAGAAGGCTGGGGGTGTGGGGTGCTAGCCGAGCGCTTCGTTGCCTGGAACAAAAGGGGCGTGAAGGATGGTCATTGGCTGGGTGATGGCCGCCTTCTGCTCTCTCTAAGTGATGGAAATCCCTCTTCCAAACATTGCCCGCCGGTGGAGTGCCTGCTGGAAGCGGAGGCAGAGCTTCGTTTGCCAGGCACCGCGGGCTCAGGTGGCTGCGTCCAGGGCTCCCCATCTGTCCAGGTGGCCCTCCTCAACGTGTGTGGGGGGTCCCTCTCAGGTCCCCGGCGAATTCTGCACGATTCCAGGGAAGAAGGGAGGTGTTTCTCCCGAGTGTCCCCGTTGATTAGGGAAGAAGAGCTTTCCCCAAAGCATGCACCAGGATCCCCCAAACCCGCGCCCAACTTTCCTGGCATCGCATCTGCCAGGATTAACCAGCCCCAGGCTCAGGCCCAAAACAACCACCAGGCAGGGGAATGGGATCAGCCTAATTGGATTTGACCAATCCGGTGACTTTGAGGTGAAGGTGAAGGTCTTAACGGAATCAGGACTCTGGTAGCGAAGGAGGCATGCAGGTGGATGGTAGGTGGGCAGCCAGCAGTGTTTCATACACATGCGTGTGTGCGTGCGTGCACACAGACACACACACACACACACATACACACACACACATTGCATAAGTATTATTTATGTTCCTTGCTTATTTAGTATCTCTGTCACTTATTCATAATATAGACTATAAACTTTTTTTAAATAGTGAAATTTTAAGTTGTGAAAATAATATGGATATGGGGAAAATAATTCAAACAGTACCGAAAGGGTAAAACCCCAGGTCCTATTCCACGAGATGAAAGGTAACCTTTATCAAGTGTGTCGTGTATTCTTTAGGAAAATGTTATGTTGTTGTGATAGTTTTTTTTTTTCAAATGCATATAAACACACTGTACTACATCTTATTTTTTACTAGTAGGCATATCTTGGAGTTTTTTTCTTCTCAGTATATAAGATGGACAGCACTCTTTACTTATAGCTCTGGAGTTTAGGCCATTGCACACCATGGCTATACCATAATTCAGTTAACTGTTTCCCTATTAATAGAAACATAGAGCGTCAGGTTGTTTTGGTTTTAGTAAGTACCAGCAGCAGAGAGCGTCCTCGGGCAGGTCTGTGAGTTGGAAATAACTATCACAATGTAAAATGAACGGATCCTGTCACCTAACAGTTCTCCCAAGTGGTGGGATTACTTGCCTTCTAAAGTAATTACTTCCAAACCAACTTACCTTCAAACCAACTTACCTTCAAAAGGGTTATATTACTAATGCAGGCTTCCACCAAAAATGAAGGAGAAGGCATTGAAATTCTCAACACTGGTTAGGCATTGGGTGACTTCCTAGCTACTGTCTTTGGAGAAAGAGACAGTTTTTTTCTTAAAATATTGTAGAGGGGGTGCCGAAACCAGTTTGGCTCAGTGGATAGAGCGTCGGCCTGCGGACTGAAAAGTCCCAGGTTCGAGTCTGGTCAAGGGCATGTATCCTGGTTGCGGGCACATCCCCAGTAGGGGATGTGCAGAAGGCGGCTGATCAATGTCTCTCTCTCATCGATGTTTCTAACTTTCTATCCTTCTCCCTTCCTCTCTGTGAAAAATCAATAAAATATATTAAAAAAATATTGTAGAGGGAGAAAAATTAGCATCAAGCTTCTAATTCTGTAATGCATTCGTTTCTTCAATATGTATGTTTATGGTTGTTTTGGATACATGGTATAGATAACCCTTAAAAACTATCAAGCAGGTTTTATTTTATGATTAGACATCTTTTTTTGAAAGAATTTCTTTCTTTTTCCAATTATAGGTGTTTGGCCCATGACGGAGAGAGAAGATGACTTGAAAATTTCTGCCGTGGTTTCTCCTAATGTCGACTCCGTGTCTGTAGGTGTCTTTGCAACCTTGAAAGGGTTGGTGGTAGTGGGGGACTTGCTAAATTGGGGTCACAATTTATTGGCTTAAATGATAGGCCTTCAAATAGAAGTTTTAGGGAGGATAACCACTTAAAATCGTTGTTATTTTCTGGAAACAAACATCTCTAGCCTCTTGGGTGCAGTAAGGAGTTTCTAGGCAGATATCTGTCTAAAAAAGGGGAGGAGAACAGTAGTAAGGGTTCTCACCATTATTCTGAATCTCCCTTTTTTAAAGTTTAACTTTAATTCTAATCCAGATGGATATACTGACCCCGCAAGATGTTTGCTGAAGGTTCAACGAAATAATGTTTATGAAAAGTCGAGCTCAGGGTTTGGTCATTTACCATCTTTAATACATTACGGTGGTGGTGAGGGGGGTCTGTGTGTAGTTTAAGAGTAAACAGGTGGGCCAGGAATTATTCCCTCCTTCTCCTCCCCATTTCCCCCAGTTTTGTCTGTGGGATCTAGGGCACATTATTTCATTTTTCTTAGTCTCAATTGTCTCATCTGTAAATGAGAAAAAGAATAGAATCTCCTTTGTTGAATTGTTATGATAACTAGTCATCATCATCATCATCAAATTACATTTTATTTCTTCCAACATTCTAATCACCACCACCACTACTGCCATTACTGCCACCATTGCCACCATCTATCCATCTAGGTTTCACTACTCAAGTTGTTCACTGCTGCAAGTCACCCTTTGGGAAATAAGACAACAGTCAGGGAGAAGTGGCTTTACAAAGACACCACAGTGCCATAGGAATGAATACGGTACTCTCAAGAATCTCTTATGAAGGAAAAAGAGAATGAGACAAGGAAAATGAAGCTGAAAGAGATGCCTACCGTATTTTCTGGCGTATAAGACGTCATTTTAACCCAGGAAAATCTCAAAAGTCGGGGGTCATCTTATATGCCGGGTGTCATCTTCTAGGGCGAGTATATCCCAAACTCTATATTTTAACTGGAAAAGTTGGGGGTCATCTTATACACCAGAAAATACGGTAGTTAAAAGGAAACAGCACCATCTTATATGGTGCCTATCTTATATGGGTGCTCAGTAGATACTTGCTCTCTGAGTGCATGAATGAAGCTGAGAAACAAGAAGGATGAAAGGGGGACTGTCCGTGGTTAGGTTACCCCATCTCCTTGTTTAGTCTTCTGTAAGCACTTGTTAGATTCTTACTGGTGATGTCTCACTGCCTCCTGTTGGGGCAAAATCTATTAAGTTTTGATGTGTCCATACCTAAAGCTGATCCATTTAGACAGACATTCATTGGTTTTACTGTATTTGTGTCATATCTATAGTAATAAAAGCATAATATGCTAATTAGACTGGACATTCTTCCTGATGACCTTGTGGATGAAGCCGGGGATGTGAGGGAAGCCCGGGTCCTGGGTGCCAGAGGGAAGCCGATGCCTGCAGCCAGAGGAAGGAAGGCCTAATCTGGCATGGATTTTGTGCACCGGGCCTCTAGAAATTATATAATTTTGCCTAGGAAATGGCTTTATTTTTATTTTTTAAAATATATTTTATTGATTTTTTACAGAGAGGAAGGGAGAGGGATAGAAAGTTAGAAACATCAATGAGATAGAGACATCAATCAGCCGCCTCCTGCATGCCCCCCACTGGGGATGTGCCCACAACCAAGATACATGCCCCTGACCAGAATCAAACCCGGGACCTTTCAGTCCGCAGGCTGATGCTCTATCCACTGAGCCAAACCGGTTTTGGCAGGGAATGACTTTACTATGTAGGTATCAGAGCATAATAGAGTCAGTAGTTGTCATAAGTTTTCTGAGATTAATTTTAGTATAACAGCCAGCCCAGGTTGTGAGAAAAATCACGTTAACATTGCTATAGCCCAGTAAGTCGGGTACGCTTAAAAAAAATAGGACTCCATATGAAAGAAACATTCACCCAGCTGGTCACATAGTGGAGGCACTGTTTTAACATTGGCCGTTCAACACACACCATTCCTCACTCTACCTGAAGGGTGTAGCCTGGTGGAACACTTCTGCTCAGTTAGCTGACAAAATGTACACACACTTTCTTGCCTTTGGAATGATTCTTTTTTTCCTTTGGGTAACTTCTATAATTTTTTTTTCAGGTTCTCTTACACATAGGCTATTTGGAAGGAGGAATTCCCTCTCTGTTCTCTGGCAACTTTTGATCTTTGAAGGAAAAGGCTTTAGGTACTAGCACTGGATCGTAATGTATATGTCCCTGTTGGCAGCCTGGAGTGCTGTTTCCTTTTCACTAGGTGTCTCTTTCAGCTTCATTTTGCTTGTCTCGTTCTTTTTTTCCTTCATAAGAGATTCTTGGGAGTATCGGGTTCATTCCATTGGAAAACATTAGCCCAGCGATTTGTGTGGCGATGGCGCTGTGGTGTCTTTGTAAAGCCATTTCTCTCTGACTGTCGTCTTATTTCCCAAAGGGTGACTTGCGGCACTGAGGTGTTCAGACAATGGATGGAAAAGAGCAGGAAACAGGAGATGTTTGTTTCTTTTCTAGACACTTAGACAGCTAAGTGTAAAACATTTCCTGGGTTTTAAGTAATACTATCCCCCAAAGCCTGGCTTAATATTTTATTGGAATCATTAATATGAAAGTACACATTTGAAAACATAATATAATTTATATTAGAATGGGGTCTTTTATAGAGGAGGCAAGCATTGCTATCCTATCTTCTTGATGGAGGAGTTGGATTCAAGTTTACATATGGTTTTTATGGAGTCATAAATATAATATGAATCTCCAACTCTTAATTATGCTGATGCCCATTATATCATAGCAATCCCCATGGCTTAGCTGTGGCTTAGTTTTTCTTAGTGAAAAGATTCCAAGTAGCTTAAGTTAAAGTACAGTTGATCTATTCATTGGTTGGATACCTACTTAGGACCTTTCTTGTTCCCCAGGAATTCATTTGAGCATTACTAAAAAATATGGCCTCCCTCTGTTTTATTCTGTCACAGAGCGAGAATTTTTCCCTCTCAATCTTCCACTCTAAAAAATAAAATACATAAAAATGTTATAAATTATAAGAAAATGTTTGCTCTATTATACAATAACTCTGAATTTCTTAAGAAGTAGAACCAGGTAGCCTGGCCTGATGCTCAAAGAGTGAACTAGTTTATGATAGGAGCTGGTGAAAAAAAAAAATCACACTCATACCTTTATTTTCTAGGTGTGAGGCCACTCAATCTTTTTATTATTAGTTGTATGTTTTAGATACATATTCATCTTACTAATAAGAATCAAGTGCCCTTGGCAGTTAAAAAATGAAAGGGCCTAGAAGAATGGCATAATGTTTATCTGGGAAATACCAGGAGGCTATCTTCTGTGTAATATCAAGAACGAGCTAATAGAACTAATTAGTTTCAACATTCGAGTAAATTTGGCAATAGAGCTTGGTAATAAGACCTGTGACCTTTTTTTTTGGGTGGGGGGTGTTTGAATATTAGCTGATGACTTTCTAGATGAAGACATCTGAAAACTCACAGGGACTCTTCCAGTCTGTCCTGGGAGTGACTCATCCTTGAGTTGGGTCCCGATTTTGGAGGAGAAAAGTGTGTTGGGTCCCGATTTTGGAGGAGAGAAGTGTGTTGGCGAGTAATATTGAAGCCCTTGTTTCCTCCCTTCCTTCTCTGTGTTTACAGCAAGCTCCTGATGTGGAAGTGGGAGCTGACCAGGTCCCTTCAGTCACAGTGAAGGTATTGTACCATGATTCTAGACTGTGCTGTGCGCACGAGAGTACGCATTTCATCACGTTTGTCGCCCTTTAACAGCCAACGGAAATGTCAAGCAAACACGTGGAAGTTGTATGCTTTCTCAGCCTTGGGTGGTGAATTGCTAATATGAGCCAATAATGGCATGCATAGCAATATGTACATAATAGAAACAATGGTTATGACTTATTCCTACCATTATTTAAATGTGTTGTATGACCCAGGGTCTTTTTTCTAGAAACAGTTAGCATTTTGAATATGCTAGAGGAATCGTGCCATCATATAGACCAATCAGTTGATTGATGCTTCATATATATACTAAGGAATTATGTGCTTGGTAATAATAGCTTTCTTTTAGGAGTGACTATATATGTGTTTGAAAAGAATTCCCAGCCATCTATCTGCCATAATATTAGCTTTAAAGGGGTGTATTTATAGCAAGAACATACTAAATGAAGAAGCCACAAAGTAGAGCAGTGACAAATTGATAGTCCTGAGAAAATAGAACCCGCAGGATGTGGTTTGGGTTAAAATTTTTCGTCCCGTCATTGTAGAATTCTCGACTAGGACTCAACTGTAGAACCCTCTTAAGGCATTTAGATTAAAGTGTGGTAATCAGTCAGCACATTATTAAGCTGACAATATTTATCACTGCCCAGAGCTTGGAGCCAGGGAAAAGTTGTGGATCTTGGCGATTCGCTCCGTCAAAACTTGGACACGGCCTCATATTTTCTTAGATTATGGCTTTGCTGTCCTTGGAGAAGCTTGACAGGGTACCCAGGCTCTCCCAATTGTGTTCGCTTACCCTGGGCCCGGCGGGTGGCCCCGGTGGGGGGGCTCCGCGGGAGAAGTTGAAGGGAGCCCAATCTTTTAACAAGTTTCCTCAGCTAATTTTTTTGGATGCTCGCCACTGGAAACAAGGGTGGTCTTTCCCCAGCCTCCCTCCCCTGTTCAATCAAAGGCTCTATCTCATTAATACTTCTGAGTCTGGAAAAGCATTAGTGGCAAGAAATCAAACACTTCAGAGAAAAAAAAAAAAAAAGAAACCCTTCAGAGTTCCAGGAATGATCTATAGACTCGTGTGGGGAAACCCTTTTTATGTCTCTTTACTGATACTGTTCAGACACACACACACGCAGAATAACTTAGGCACACGCCATCAATTGCAGAGAAGTCTTGTACCGCAACCAGATCACATTGCTCATGCTATATTTCACCCCCCCGTCCCCCCAGCTACTGCTGATGGCTGTAAGGAAATAGACCTTTCTGTCCCAGGCCGCTCTTAGCCATCAGGTGGAGCAGCCACCTCCAGATGCTGGCGTGACACTCCCGGGAAAGTCGCCTTCACGGGCAGGGTCACTGCGTGTGACAAGGACAGAGCCGTTCCTGACGCTCCTCAATGACAGATCCCCGAAGAGCAGGAGAAAGCAGGCACCACACCGGGCTGCACACGGTCGGTCGGTCGGCCGGACATCCGCAGCAGACACAATGCCTTCCTGATTCGGGCTGACAGTCTCTACACACATTCCTGCCATAAATCTCCCCCTCCGGCCTTTTCTAACAACAGCGGCCAAGATACATAAGCATGCACGTTTCCATCATCATAAATCCTGTTAATTGAGAAAATGTTTCCATCCGTTCCACGTGAGCGAAGATGTGGCTACCCTGAGTATGTGCGCCCGACGGGAGAGGGGTTGGTGCAGCCCCGGCCTTTGGAGCCCCGGTTCCGCACCGGGGATCAAAACTCGGGATTCTGTTTCCTGAGGATCAGGTTTCATTTTGTTCGGAGCAGAAAAGAGCATGGAAAATTCTTGTATTAATGTTTTATACTTTCCCCTTAATATTCTATAATTATTTTTTTTCTCTGAAAATATGAAGTTTACGACCTAGCCAAGTCTTTAACTCTTTTTTTTTTTGGCTCCAACACAGCTCTTCTTTGTTCCTGGGGTTATTTTCGTCCCACCTCTCTCCCTTGATTCACTCTGGAAAGGGCCCCACCATTGTTGGGGTTCTGGAAGGCCGCGGCGGGGAGAGCTCTCACGATTGGGCCTCTGAACCAGACGCAGACGCGTCGGTGACAGTGGGAAGGCGTGTGGCCTTTGTCTGAGTTCGCGATGCCAGGGCAGGCAGTCATGGGGTCTGCGCTCTTGCCCATCCTGGCTCGATGGCCATGCGCATTTGCTGAGCTTCTCTGAAGCTCTGTCTTCCTATTGTAAAATGGGGGCACTCGCTCATGCAGAGAGTTGTTTGGAGACTTCACCCCAGTAGATGAAGAGCATGGGCTCTGGATTCTGGCAGCCGGAAGGTGACCTGTGGTTCCTCCACTCACAAACAGAATGGCCGCGGGCGAATCGTTCAGCCTGTCTCAGCCGCAATGTTCTTTTCTATAAAACGGCATCCAGTAATAATAGTAGCTGTTTCACCATGTTGTACATGATAAGATAATGCACATAAATAATGTATTAGCATGGTTCTATGAATATAGAAAGCTGCTAATGGTTAATGTGATTAAAAATATATGTATAAGCTAGCGTTGGATTACAGTGGTACCTCGAGATACGAGTGCCCTAACATACGAGATTTTTGAGATACGAGCCTTCGAGCGAGGGATTTTTGCTTTGAAATACCAGCAACAGTTGAGATACGGGTAATCGAGAGGATCGGCCTTCTGCACACGACCCCACCAGTTTACCGCGACTCGAGCATCTCATAGTTTCCCACGCCTCAAGGTTACGGAACGAATTAAACTCGTATCTCGAGGTACCACTGTATTACTCATAGAAAATATTTAAATTGTGTTCCATTTGTTCAGGGCCTAGCTCTCTGAGAGAATGTTGTCTGTGGTGCATATCTGGTTTCTTCTCATCATGGCCGTCAGGGTTGGACTAAAAAGGCAGCCGGTTTACAATGGTCAGACGTCACTGAGGAAGCTTTGTTTGTGGGGTGCAGGTTCCCCTCACGTATTCCCAGGGCCGATAAAGTAACAACCGAGGGGTCATTGTTCATTTTCTGTGTTTATTGTATTTATCTGCATCAATAGTTGTCTTTTAAAAATCTTTCTGTGCAAGTCAAAATTTCATGTTTGACTTACTTTTAAGTTGTCAAATATCCACATTGTTTAAAATTAATTCAAGATATTTACTAAATATGATTATCCTCTCTAATAAAAGAGTAGTATGCAAATTGACCGCTTCTGGCTGCCAGCCTGATCACCCCCTAACTATCCCCCTGCCAGCATGATTGATGTCTAACTGCTCCCCTGCCAGCCTGTTTGCCCCTAACTGCCCTCTCCTGCAGGCGTGGTCACCCCTAACTGCCCTCCCCTGAAGGCCTGGTTGCCCCCAACATCCCTCCTCTGCCTGGAGAGATTATTCAAAGAGACTAGGCCATTTAGGAGATACGATCCCAAGAGAGAGAGCATGCCCATTGGAAGCCCGATCATTAAGCTTTTTCTTTTGACAGCGTGAAAATGATGCCCCTTCTCATTGGCCAGGAAAGGTCGCCAGGCTGGTTGTTTTTATGCTGCTTCTCCACAGGCAAAGTGAGAAAAGTCTCAGCTTCTCTCACTCCCCCATCCCCAGCTACTTCCCGACACACTGCTACCCCAAGTTCTTAGCTATGGATTCAAATCCGAGGGGAAAGGTTTCCAGCATCATCAAGCGAGAGCACCAGTTTGGAAGTCCAGGCAGCTTAGAGATGAAGCAGTGAATGCTGCATTCTTGGGCATTTTCTAGAACTAGTCATGTCAGTTATTTTTTGGTTTAAGCCATAGAAGAAAATACAGTGCTTTGATATGTATCTAAGCTATCTATATATATAAAAAGCCAGTGACTGGAACACATAGATGCCCGCTGCAGCCAGCGAACTGGCCCCATCGGGGGGTGGGGTGGGGAGGGCTGGCCAAATTCCCATGGCCCCTCCACCCAGCCGGCCCCACTCCTGACCAGTCTCCCCCACCTAGATCGAAGGCGGGGTGTCTGGCCAACTCCTCCTACCACCCTTCCCCCAGGCTGGTACGGCTCCTGATTGCCCCCCGCCCCCCAACCCAATAGACAGCCAACCCTCTGCCGCCCCACCCGTGGCCGGCCCCACCCTCCTGGGCCCTCACCACCCCAATTGGCCCGCACCCCTCCCACCTCCCCCAGGCTGGACCCGCCCCTAATTGCCCCCCTCGACCCCAGTAGGGGGTGGGGTCAGCCAGCCAATCACCTATGGCCCCTCCTCCAGGCCACTCGCTCCTGATTGGTCCCCCCACCCATTCAGGATCAGGGCCAGCCAGCCCAGTGTCCACAGTCCCTCCCCACGCCTGGCCCCATCCCCAATCAGCCCCCACCACCCCATTGGCCTGCAACCCCTCCCCCAACCAGTTCTGCCCTGATTGCCCCCCCACACATACTGATTGGGAGTGGGGCTGGTTGGCCAATCCCCGTCAGTCCCTTCCCTGGCCATTGACCTCCAATCGGCTCCCCTCACCCCATTCAGGGGCAGGGCCCCCCCCCCCCAATCAGCCAGCCCCACCCCCACAGCTGGCCTCACCCTCAATCTGGTCCCCCCTAACCCCTGCAATCGGGGGTGAGGCCACTAGCCAATCTCCCATGGCCACTCTCCCTAGCCGGCCCGGTTCTGATTGGGCCCCCATCAGGGCAGGTCAGCCAGCCGACCTCCTTCCTACAGGCTGGCCCTGATCTGCCCCAGTTAGGGCTGGGCCAGCCAGACTCCTGTGCACAAATTCGTGCACTGGGCCTCTAGTACATATATAATTAAGGAATAGGTGATACAAGTCTTTTACTTAAGAGAAATTTCAAGACTATGTTCCTTAAGGAAAAGTAAGGAAATATTTTTTATTAAATATATATATATATATACATACATACATATATATATATTAATGTTTTTAGAGAGAAAGGGAGAGAACTAGAAATATTAATAATGAGAGAGAATCATTGATTGGCTGCCTTCTTCATGTCTCAACCTGGGGATCAAGCTTGAAATCTGGGCATGTGTCCTGACTGAGGATCGAACTGTGACCACCTGGTTCATAGGTCGATGCTCAACCACTGAGCTACACTGGCTGGGCAAAGTAAGGAAATCTTTAGAGCACAATTGACTTGTGTACAATGTAATATACTGATACTGGATAAGATAAATCATGGTGCAACATCTATATGAAAAAGAAGAATGAACACATATAATAAATATTTCATGATGTAATTATTTATCAGCCACTGAAGGCTGATACTTTTTTTTTTGCTTTTGATAGAACATTTTTAAGTCAAAAATTTAAATTAGAAAAATTAATTGAAATGAAAAAAGTTTTTAATTATAGTTGACATACAATATGTCAGTTTCAGGTGCACAGCACAGTGACTAGGCATTTATATAACTCACAAAGTAATCGCCTGGATAATGGTAGAACGTTTTTAATAGCTTTATTGAGATGTAATTTAGATACTATACAATTTACGTATTAAAAAGTACATAATTCAGTGATTTTTAGCATATTGGTAGAGTTGTTGAATTCTCACCATAATTTAATTTGAAAACATTTTCCTTCCCCTTAAAAATGGCCCTGTTCCTATTAGCTGTCACTTCCTGCTCCCTTCTGTCCCACCCCTCCCTCATAACCCCTCTCCATCCCTCAGCGACTGCAGGTCTCTGTCTGTCCTTCTCGATTTGCCTCTTCTGGACATTTCAGATAAATGAAGTCATACAATCTGTGTTTCTCTGTGTCGAATACATACTACTTTCAAGGTCTGTCCAAGTTGTAGCATGTGTCAGCACTTCATTTCTTTTATTACCGATTAGGATTTCACTGTGTGGATAGACTGCATTCTGTTTACCCAGTCATCAGTTGATGGACATTTGGGTTGTTTCTACTTTTGGCTATTAAGAATGATGCTGGTTTGAACCTTTGTGTACAAGTTTTTGCGTGAACATATGTTTTCATTTCTCTTGACATGGAATTGTGAGAGTGGATGGTAAATTTATGTTTAATTTTTAAAGAAACGGTTAGACTGTGTGTGTGGTTGTCCTGTTTTACATTCCCATCAGAACATATAAGGGTTCTAATTTCGCCACGTCCTTTCTAACACCTATTTTACCTGACCGGTTGATTCTGGTATTCTGGTGGCTGTGTGCAGTCGTAGCTCATTGCGGTTTGAGTTTGCCTTTTGTAACGGTTTTCATGTGCTTTTTGGCCTTTCCTGTGCCTTCTTTGGAGAAAAGTCTGTTTAACTCCAGGGCCCGTCTCTTACTGAGTAGGACAGTTCCATCTACCACTTACATTACATATTATGTTTCGTAGCTTTTCTCTCTCTTTTTTTTAGATAATGTTCCCTGATGACTTGTAGTGATTTTTAAGTAGTTGTGATATTTTATGAATTTGGATAGAATATAATTTTTAGTTACTAACAATTTCTATGTCCTTAGGTCACACTGCAGAATCGAGTGGTGTTGCACAAAGCCAAATTATCAGTCTACGTGCAGCCACCTTTGGTATTGTCACGTGACCAATTCACTTTTGAATTTACCGGTGAGTACTTGGTTTGGGCTTAAAGTCTACCATAGTTTGAGGTGGTCTCTCTCTCTCTCTCTCTCTCTCTCTTTAAAAATATATTTTATTGATTTTTTACAGAGAGGAAGGGAGAGGGATAGAAAGTTAGGAACATCGATGAGAGAGAGACATCGATCAGCTGCCTCCTGCACGCCCCCTACTGGGGATGTGCCCGCAACCAAGGTACATGCCCTTGACCGGAATAGAACCTGGGACCTTCAGTCTGAAGGCCCATGCTCTATCACTGAGCCAAACCGGTTTTGGCATCTTTTTTTTTTTTTTTAATTAAATTTTTTCTTATGAGTGTGTTCATTTTGTGGATATATTTCTTGGGTGAATCGTGAGGCTGATATCTTCCTGAAATTAATGCTTGCGTGGTTTGGCTTATGGCGTTTTCCCTCTCTCAGCATCAGGCGTGGACATTCAATGAATGGCTGTGGAGTCTGAAGTAATTACAGATTTCCAAGGGCTTTCCTTAACTAGGTGGACCTGTAATTGTACTTAAACACTGTAATTTGGGAGGCTTTCTTTATTAGTGTTTCTCTAGTGAGCTATTCATTGAATCAGGGATGTTTGAAGAAAGAATATTGACTTTGGAATCTGGCCGGAATTTGAATCCTGGCCCTGACTCTCGCTCTGCGTGTAACCTTGGGCAAACTACCTGAGTAATTACTGGGAGCCTCTGTTTTTTTTTTTTCATCTCCAGAAAGGGATAATGATGTCTTTCTTGTAGAGCTGTCTTGTGGATTTAATGGAAAAAAAAATCTATGTAGGGTATCTGCAATGATGCCTAAAGTGGGGCCGCTCTGACTTGGCATAGAATCTCTTATCCCCTCCCGCTTACATCTGAGTTGTCACTGATTCTGTTAAAGTGATTTCTGAATTATCTTTCTTTGTTTACTGCCACAGTGGAGCCTATGTCTTATTCACGAAGTCAAGGACATCTCTCTCTTTTTGGCCTTTGTATAGCCAACTCTTTCCCGACTGTCTGTTAGAAAGTGGGGACTCAGTAAGTTAGTCATTGAATGAGTGAAGGAGTGGTTGAATGGCCTAAGTTGCCTTGGATGTGATACCCAACGATTTGGTTTCTCATTTTATTTTCTAATTTTTGTGTTTTTTAAAAAAATATTTTTATTGATTTCAGAGAAGAAGGGAGAGGTAGAAACATCAATGATGAGAAAGAATCATTGAATCATTGGTCTGCTGCCTCCTGCATGCCCCCCACTGAGGTTTGAGCCCACAGCTTGGGCATGTGCCCTGACCAGGAATCGAACCTGTCACCTTCCCGTTCATATGTCGATGCTCGACCACTGAGCCACACCGGCTGGGCTATTTTCTAAATTTTTACACAACTTTCAATTTATCTTTTTATTAAAAAAAATATTTTTATTGATTTTTTACAGAGAGGAAGGGAGAGGAATAGAGAGTTAGAAACATTGAGGAGAGAGAGACATCGATCAGCCGCCTCCTGCATGCCCCCTATTGGGGATGTGCCTGCAACCAAGGTACATGCCCTTGACCGGAATCGAAGCTGGGACCCTGCAGTCCGTAGGCTGACGCTCTATCCACTGAGCCAAACCGGTTTTGCCTCAATTTACCTTTTTAAAACACATTCTGAACAATTGATTTTTCCGGTTACAAACCTGCTAGGGCTTTCTAACGCAGGTTGGAGAATAAATGCCTGATGACTGAAGGCCATGTGCCATCTGCTGTCTCTGTAGTTGGAGCTTTATCAGGTCCAGTCCCCTCCTGGGGTTCCCCTGCAGGCTTGTCCTGACTGTGACAAAGAGCTGTGCCCCATTCCCACAGTCTCCTGCCCTTTGTGTACCCTTGTCTCTGGCTGTTCACCTGGGTGACGAGAAGAGTAGTGTAGCGCGTTCGCTTCCCAGCTGTGTCTTTGCTATATGACCTTGGGCAAGCCTCTTACTCTCTCTAGCCAGTTTCCTCCTGCACGCTCTCCCCCAGACCCCCAACAACATTAACACAAAAGACAGGAATGGGCATGACAAAACCGGTTTGGCTCAGTGGATAGAGCGTCGGCCTACGGACTGAAGGGTCCCAGGTTCGATTCCGGTCAAGGGCATGTATCCTGGTTGCGGGCACATCCCCGATAGGAGGTGTATAGGAGGCAGCTGATGGATGTTTCTCTCTCATCGATGTTTCTAACTCTCTATTTCTCTCCCTTCCTCTCTGTAAAAAATTAATAAAATATATTTTAGGGAAAAAAAGAAAGAAAGGAAGGAATGGGGACAATAATTCCACGCACCTCTATAGGGTCATTGTGAGTGAATTGACCCATGTGAAGTGCTTGGGACAGCAGCCGGCATACAGTATAGGCCTAATTGGAGCGGTTGTAAGAATCACTGTCTGTCATTCTGTAACTTCCATTTCTTTCACATTGCTCATAGCGCCAGAGATGACTAGAACGGTGGCCTTTTCTGTTTTTCTGAAAGGAAGTTACGCCCCACCTGAATTGGAAGGAAACGCTGTTGTTTCTTATGCCAGACCAACAGGTAAACAAGATTAATCGCTCCTTGGCACTTGTAGTTATTAGTGAGATGTTTAAGTGGTAAGATGGGAAAATACGTTGTAAAATATTAGTAAATGAAAAAATATTATTTTCTAGTGTTAAATAAAATTGTATGTCCAAGTTACGTTAATGTATTATGAATAATTAGTGATAAGTCTATTTGGTGGATTTATATGCTTAATGTTTGATTCTATTTTTGCAGTTAATAGTAAATGTGATATACCTTTACTCTCACTAGAAGAATGGTATATAGTCATACTTTATCTATTTGAACTAAAGAGAAGAACCTAGTTTGAATAAATGAAAAGACTATTATGGGTTAGTCTAACATTAGTTAATATTCAGAGTTTTAGATATTGTTTTAGTGACTAATTACCCTTTAGTCAGTTTAAGAGCAGACCTAGTGTAATTTGATCTGTGTTTAAAAACAACCACCTCTTTTTAGATTAAAAAGGTTATCTTTAATGAAATGATGGTTGCCAACGGTCGGGGGAGATGTGTAAAAGGGGAAGATGTTAGTCAAGGATTCATACTTCTAGAAGGAGTAAGTTCTGGGGAGGGGGGGGTGTCGTCTAACTGTATAGTGTGATGACTATAATATACAGTACTGTAAGATATGCTTGAAAGTTGCTAAGAGAGTAGATCTCAAATGTTATCACCACAAAAAATGATAATTATATGACAAGAAGGAGATATGAACCAATTTTATAGTGGTAATTTTTTTGCAATATATATGTGTATCAACTCACCACATCGTGTACCTTAAACTTACATATATCACTAATATCTCAATAAAGCTGGAAAAAAAGGGAAAAGGTTATCTTTCGTCCAGTTGAGATCCAATTATTATGTTTCAATTTAATTGAGTCAATCAATTTTGTATATTTTTCCTGTATAGTCAATTTCTCATAGTAACAGTTGGACATTTGATTGCTAGAAGAGAATTCGGCATTGCTTTTTGTCATTTAACCGAAAATATGGTTAAATGTAGTGTAACTGATAAGAAGGTATTTCAACAATGTTACATTTTAAAAATATGTGTATACAGTTTTCTTAGTTTTTTTTCTTTCTGCTGATGCCCACTTTGCTTATTGTAGCAATGTTTTTAATAATGACTGTAGTTTTTATTTGGCCTAAGGGAATTTTCAGGCTTATGTATTGACAATTTTATGCTCTGAGTTGATTTTATAACGTTAGTACATTTTCAGAGTGGACAAAATGCTAAAGTTGTAAAATAAGTCTGTGAGCTTATTGTTGCACGTACCATTTTTAGCTATCATGCTTTTCTATAGACAGAATTTAAAAAACTATAAATGATTGCTAAACAAAAGAGCAGAGCATTCATTGGTCGAAAGTATATTAGAAATTAAAGTAAAAAAAGTAAAAGAATGGCAAGATAAGCTCCCACTTACCCAAGACATTACAGCATGATGGTATCTGCTGGCTGAAATTATAATTTAAGCAAGACTAACTGGAACTATTATTATGATTATGTATTTGGTCTTTCATGCAGCTGTTTTCCCAACAATGCATTTAATGCTCTTGATGCCATTTATGTACGTGGCTTGGTTTGTGGTTTGGCTACATCGTATATCTTTATATCTTTTTGCTACTTTTGCACTGGAATAGCACACTTGCATGGACTCCTGAGAATGGAAGTGCAGATATATTGTTAGATTTCATTTATTCATCTTTTACTCATCAATTGGGGATTAACCTGAACTCATTTTTATTGGAGAGCCATTTAAATCCTCAGTGAGAATCTTAAAACATTTAATTTATATTTTTAAGCAGATATGTATTAAATTTGTGTTGTAATTTTACCAGAGGTAATTTGTTGCATTTTTTTGTCTCCCCTAACCCTTTCTGCATTGCCTCCGATGGATAGATCGAAGTCCTGAAGGTAGGTAAAAAGAATAATTTAAAAAAAAATTTTTTTTCATTTAAAGCTCTAATTATTATTTTTGGAATATTGCGTTTTTCAGAAAGTACAAATTCCATGTCATTTGCATTACTCTATAAACTATTTTTTTTTTCTTTCTTTTTTTTTTTTTATTAATTTTTTATACATATCTTCCCATTGCCCCCCTCCCTCCCAGGCATACCCCAACCCCCCAGTGTCTATGTTCATTGGTTATGATTATATGCATAGATACAAGTCCTTTGATTGATCTCTTATTTACCTCACCTAACTTTAATCATCCTGCTGTAATTTCACAGTCTGTTTGAAGCTTTACTGTCTCTGTATCTATCCTTTTGTTCATCAGTTTATAATGTTCTTTATTATCCTCCAATGAGTGCGATCATGTGATGCTTCTCCTTCATTGACTGGCTTATAAAAAGAATAATTTAGAACTAAAGGAATTTCTGAACTGAAATGTGGTCAATGAATTGAGTTGGTGTTATACATGAATTAACTGTTTTTATACACTTATTGTTTTAAATTTGGGGGGGTGACATTGGTTCATATAATCATACAGGCTTCAGGTGTGGGTATCTATGTTATAAGACCTGCATATTGCACTGTGGGCCGACACTCAGATCTTCTCCTGTCACTGTATACGAGAACCCCATTCACCTCCGACCCTCTGCCCTCTGACAACCACCACACTGCTGATTGTGTCCGTGAGTTTTAGTCTTAAATCCCTCTTCTGAGTGAAATCATATAATTCTCAGTCTTTTCTGACGGACTTATTTCACTTAGCGCAATATCCTCAAAGTCCATTGGTGGTGCTGCAGATGGCAGTATTTCCTTCTATGGACTGCTATTTTAACTACAGAAACCTCTTTCAGGTTTTATATTTTAATTTCCTTGGTCTGACTATGTTTCCTCCCATAGAGACTTGTCATTCAGCAGAGTCAGGAGAAAGAATGAAGCTCCATGACTCCTAAAAAAAAATTCACATCAGTGGCAAGTGATTTCTTCAAGTGACCGGGGTTTACCCTCATGTTCTGTTACCACATTTTACTAAAATGAAGACATAGTCAGGGACACAGGGTGTTTGCCATGGAACTCTCCATTGTCTGTTTTCTCTGAGCCCCGACAAACCCACCTCTGTCTCCGGTCAGCATGCCTCTTCCGTGGGCCTGGTCATTGTCTTGTTTAGAATTTATGGGGGAGGCCATTCCGGGTCTGACCCCTTGACCTTGGCTGGGTCAGTGTGAATTGTTAACCCATGTTGTGTTCCTCCAAACCTTTGTTTATGAGTCTGCTGTAAAACTGACCACGCTGTGAATTTCATTAAGAGTGTTCCTTTGAGTCCGCTAGTGGATTCTGAGCTCTTTGAGAGGCAGGTTCGAGGACTTTTCTTTGAATTATACAATATTAGGATAAATGACAGGCACTATAAAAGAATCTTCTGCCCTAGTGTCAGCCTGTGGACTGAAGGGTCCTGGGTTCGATTCCAGTCTAGGGCACATGCCTGGGTTGTAGGCAATCAATCAATGATTCTCTCTCATCATTGATATTTCTATCTCTTTCTCACCCTCTCCCTCTCTGAAACAAGTAAATAAATATATATTTTAAAATAATTAAAAAGATAATTAGAAAGAATCTTCTACTTTATTTTCCTCCTAGACACAGACTTTATTTGGTGGTTTATCTTCATATTAGCTATTTTAAGGTAAATATTAGATAACAATATTAATTCATTAATAATAAATATATACAATACTTTAAAGTAATGGCAATATTTACTCAAAGTTTTGGTGATGCCAACAACCTTTGTTGCATAGTATTTGGAAGGTGAAAATGCACTTATATGAGAAGTATTTTAACAGAAGTATGTGATTAGCTTAATTACATAAAGAAATCTAGTCAAATTATAATTTGGGTTATTAAAAAACCATTATAATACATAATGTTTATATTTTACTTTGCAAGATTGCACCTAGCTGATAAAATTTGCACTAACTTTTGTAAAATGCCATATTCGTATTATTATTGAAATGATTTGTTTCTGGTTAGAAAAAAATCAGCTAAGGTTATCGTTGAAAGTCATTTATTCCCTCTTGCTGTAAATTCAGTCCCAACCATTAGAGGGGAAAAATCACAAGATAGGGGAATGTGAGTATTCCAGTACAAAGCTAAAGCCGGTTGTAATGCCCTCGTGACGTATTTTAAAAGTATGATTAAGCTTTGGGGAGCGGCTTCAGCTAGCAGGCAGGAAGACAAAGGTTGCCACTGAGCTCTCCCTCTGCGCACAAGGCCTCGCATTTCAAAGACGGTCCCTTTCCGTGGCCTGATCTGTCCAGGCTGCGGCGCGGATAAGCCGTCTCTTGCTTTTAGGCACGGAAAAGAGGGAAGCGGACGAGATTTGACGTTGTCCCGTAAGAGTTCGTGTCCATGATTTCTGCGTTAAAGTTCCATGACGCGGGAGGTGTAACAGGACCGCAGATGGAGCACAGTACGCAGCCAGACACAACAGGAAGGGATGGAGGAGGTCCTGGCTACCAGACACGGCTACTGCTCGGGGCGCCTCGTTTCAGGGGGAAATGGTTCTAGCAGGCCCCACTGGAAGGGTGGTGCATATACATATAGTTACTCTCCTTTGATATATATATGCTTCCTCCCCCCTCTCTCCCCGCCCCCCTCTTTTTAAAGTGCATTTTGGCTTCTCTCTTGACAGTGATGCTGGGCTCTTGGGCGTGCCAGGTGCAGTTAGAATTCTCTTCCTGGGAAAATGGTTCCGCCTTGTTCTGCTGTGACTTTTCTTTCTCGGCGTTAAATCGCTTGGTGATGAATTGTACCAAGTTAGTTGCCACTGCCCATTTCCTCCCGCCGCGAGCGAGGGAAGTGTTTGAAGGGGGAGCGGTTATACTGGTAGAGACTGCAGCATCAAGTCAGTCTGATGAAGGAGGAGGCCGATACAGCGGTACCTCGAGATACGAGTGCCCTAACATACGGGATGTTTGAGACACGAGCCGTCGAGCGAGCGATTTTTGCTTTGAGATACGAGCAACATTTGAGATAGGAGTCATCGCGCGGATCATCTGGCGGCACACGACCCACCAGTTTACCGTGACTCGAGCGTCTCATCGTTTCCCACGCCTCAAGGTGACGGAACGCATTAAACTCGTATCTCGAGGCGCCACTGTATTTGAATATTACAGATGACCGCATTTTTCTTTTCTCTCCGCTTAAAATTGACTAAGCCTGTTTGCCAAGGACACAGAGACAATATCACCGGTGGTAGGCGAGTTAGGACCAAGGAGGCTCTTTCAGCTGAGCCGAAAGCTGGTGGAAAGCCTTCGAATACATGTCATGCTTTTCTTCCTTATTAGAGATGCACGCATGTGCGCCCTCACACATACTTGCACGTGTCTCTGGCCTCGGGTTCTTACATGCAGTGGTAGCCTGAAGCAAAATAATTGTAGCCAAATTTACATTTTAAGATTCTCAAGAAAATGTAAATTTCAACGGAAATGTGCCGCTGATAAACCCCACAACTAAATACAGTGGTGCCTCGAGATACGAGTTTAATTCGTTCCATAACCTTGAGGCGTGGGAAACTATGAGACGCTCGAGTCGCGATAAACTGGTGGGTCGTGTGCAGCCGGCCGATCGGCGCGATGACTCCTATCTCAAATGCTGCTCGTATTTCAAAGCAAAAATCGCTCGCTCGATGGCTCCTATCTCAAAAATCTCGTATGTTAGGGCACTCGGATCTCCAGGTACCACTGTACTAGAGATGGTATTTTGAAATGCTTGGTTTTTAATTTGATGAGAAATAATATAAAATACTGGCATTGTGATTTTTTTTTTTAAAGATATGGTTTCTTTAAACTAGCTTCGGAAGGATTTAATATTTTCTTTTTAAAATATATTTTATTGATTTTTTTACAGAGAGGAAGGGAGAGGGACAGAGAGAAACATCGATGAGAGATAACATCAATCAGCCGCCTCCTGCACACTCCCTACTGGGGAGTTATCAGAAGGTGAAGCATTTCCCCCCACTATTCATTAAAAATGAAGAAAATGAAGATAAGTTTCAGGTTTTGAGGCTTTAATTTATCTATTGTAGAGGAAATACATTAGTAGGTACAGTTCCATAATTTGGAGATATGTGGAATATATGAAATTGGAAAAATTCATAAGCCGTAGCTTAGATCATGCTACCGTAATATTTTGAGTCAAAATATTTTACCATTGCCCTGGCTGGTGTGCTAAGTGGTTAGAGTCCTGGCCAGCACACCAAGGGATGCGGGTTCAATTCCCAGTCAAGGGCATGGACCTGGGTTGCAGGTTTGATCCCAGGCTCCAGGTGCATGTGAGAGGCAACAAATCCATGTGTCTCTTTCACTTCCATTCCCCACCCCCCTCTCTCTTTCTTTCTCTCCCCTCTTCCTTTTCTCCCTCCCTCCCTTCTGCTCTTTCTATAAAAAGCAATGAAAAAATATCCTTGGGTGAGGTTTAAAAAAAATTTTTTTTTTTTGCCATTGTAAAGTACAAATAAACAGGCCTTTAAAATCTCACAGAGTGTCAGGATGTAATACCCAGGAACCTTTCTGAAGAGCCACAGTTATACTTTGCATCTAGGATTCCAGAAGTGAATTAAACATCTGTTGGTTACGAGCAAAAAATGAGCTACGTAAAAGTTGATGGATAATAGATTACGTTGGAGAATGACAAATACGCTCCCCTCGCTCTGAAAAAGTCTTTAATTGACCTCATATATCAACATGTTTCCATTGCTGCTGATCGCTCGCTATCCCACCGAACAAGCAATTCTGAAAAGTATAGTCCCAGCCTGGATGGAGCGTAAGCCACTCAGCTCCAACTGGCTTAAGCAAAACACGCTGTTAATTCGGAATCACGACCCCGAACTCCCAACTGCTCAGACTTTACTATTTCTGAGTTGCTCACTGGCTCCACTGGCAGGCAATAAAGGGGTGAATGTGTGGCCCCCTCAGGTAGAGGACAGCAGGTGTGAGATACAGGCTCCTGCATAGTATCTTTTATCTTTCCCCGGCAAAAACAGAAGCCTGGGATGAAAGGAGAGAAAACCAAAGTTGTAGAATCGCTTTTCTGGGTTTATAAGTAGAGAGCCTGCTTTGCTTTGGTTTCGGTATCGTTCTCTGTAAAAATATTGAAAGGGATTGATTTTAAAAACTTTTGATCCTGACATAAAAGTCTGCATTGAGATGTATTGTTCAGTCACCTTTTATTTATTTATTTATTTATTTATTTATTTATCTATGTATCTATCGATGTATCTATCTATCTATTTATTTATTTAAAATATATTTCTTTATTGATTTCAGAGAGGAAGGGAGAAGGAGGAAAGAAAAATCAATGATGAGAGAGAATCATTGATTGGCTGCCTCCTGCATGCAGCACTGGGGATTGAGCCCGAAACCCAGGCATGTGCCCTTGGCCGGAATCGAACCTGGGACTCTTCAGTCCACAGGCTGACGCTCTATCCACTGAGCCAAGCCAGCTAGGGCTCAGTTACCTATTTAAATATGCCTGTGTACATAGAGAACAAAATCTGACAATTGAGTGACTGTGGAAGCCTTTAAAAAGGTCACTTATCTGACATGTAAAGTTAAATGGATTGAGAAAAATTGAATCAGATGAAGGTGGTATTCTTAATATTACTGTATAAAATGTCACGAACGTCAGTAGATCTTAAGTAGAACAAATTCTGCTTTCACGTTGTGATTTATTGCAAATTGTTAATTGTAATTTGAATTTCAGTAAGTAAAAAAAGCTAAAGGTTAAAAAATGTGTGTGGGGGGTAGAGAAATTATGAAATATAGTCATATTAAGTCTTTCTGATGTAAATTTCATATTCATTGCTCATCTTAGCCGAGAGTCTTAAATTAGGGCTAGAACTTTGAAAGCCTTAAAGATAGTTCAGTAATTGACTATCACTGTACATTCAGTGTTGAAGTGTGATGATTTTAAAAATATGGTATTACTATTAAAGGCAGACCTCATGCCTGTCGTCTTCCTAAAATTTTATTTCTGCCTTTCACTTTTAAAAAAATTCTGCAATAGTAGTACTCTTTATCTTCGTAGTTTTTAAATTATGGTTGACATTCAGTATTACATTAATTTCCGGTGTACGGCGTACTGATTCGACATTTATATAACTTACAGTGATCCCTGATATTGCCTTCTGCTTTTTGACAGTAATATAAAAATGTCAATTATGATAATAATGTGCAGTTACTCTAGTTATTCTAGACAAAATAGGCAGGCAGCAAACTTTCATACTAGGATAGGTTGCTACTCAGACTATTTAGTAGTACAGTGGCACCTCGAGATACGAGTGCCCTAACAGACGAGATTTTTGAGATACGAGCCGTCGAGCGAGTGATTTTTGCTTTGAAATACGAGCAGCATTTGATATAGGAGTCATCGCGCGGATCGGCCGGCTGCACACGACCCACCAGTTTACCGCGACTCGAGCGTCTCATAGTTTCCCACGCCTCAAGGTTACGGAACGAATTAAACTCGTATCTCGAGGTACCACTGTATTTTGTGTGTGCAATTATTTGACACACTCGTGACCCTGCATTTCTCTCTCTTTATTCCAGGCATTCCTCGGGTTGCCCAGTGTACCTTCAGACTCCCCCTGAAACTAATCTGTCTCCCGGGCCAACCTTCGAAAATCGCCAGCCACAAACTAACCATTGACACCAACAAGCCTCCCGTGAGCCTGCTCTGCCTCTTCCCAGGTAGGCCCTCTGAAGGAACACGCCTGTCATGCGGCAGAAATGTCAAGAATGTCGAATGGAATCCTTCCCCCGGCGGGTAATGAGGGGGTAATTATCAGATAATGGTTAAGTCAGAATATAAAAATGCCTCCAGGATTTTTTTCCCTTTGCCTGTTCAAAGGCGAATAGCTTATATCAACAAGTGATGAGGTGTACCTTTTAAGTTTGATTAAAATTAGCCTAATGGTTATTTTGTTTCAGAGATGAGAACATCAAATGTTCCTCTCTAGACCGTGGAATTTGGGGGGCTTGGAGTGTAAATATTTATTATTCACTCTCATGGGAGGCTTCTTCTGGAGAGGTACCTTTTTAAAGTACAGTCTTCTGCCCCTGGAAAGTAAGTCGGTGCTCTTGGTGGCTGTGTTGCTGGCAGCAGCTGGAGGGGGCGAACATCCCTTCTCGGTCCCTAATTGCTTCGAAGGGGCTCCGTATATAAAGCTTCGGTGTCGCAGGGAACATTCGGGGGCATCTGTAAAGGTGCGGCTTGCTCCAGGTGTCAGTTTTTTCTCTGAGCGACTTACCCAAAAGACAGGCCTTAACTGGACGCAGCATCGGCAGGAACCGGGTTTCTCATGGACCCAGCCAGTAGTCACCTTCCTGGTGATGGGGTGGAATTACAGAAACAAATCTGGGAGTTAAAGCAACCCTTTCAAATCCCTCATTAAAAAATCGTCACCGTTGACTCTGAGGTGCCTCCTCACCCTTGCCTTAGTGGGTAGGATTTAGAATACAAAGAGTATTTCCCACAAGCTTTAGCGATTTGTGGTAAGTCAACTTTTGTGTTATTAACTACTTAAAGTGCTTACAGTGTATTCCCCCTGAATTTGAAGTGTTTAAAAAGTATTGTTTATGTATCACGAAAAGCCTTCAAGATGGAATGCTTTTTATTACAATTGATCTATTCTTTGGTTTGGTTTGAGCTTGGGTATATAAGTGTATATTGTTGGCAAATAGTTTTGTGCCTTTTGGTTTTTCCCTTTCCTTTCCTTCCTTCTTAGTCGTTTTCTTATAACAGATTTGGATTATAAAGAAGGCAGGAAGAGTCACTACCTTCATAACATCTTATACAAATGTATTAATTCCTTGGGTCTCCTATACTGTCCTGGAAATGTAGTAGGAAATTATATACTGCACACGGAATCTATGGGTGCCTTAGAAAAGTGTTGAAGATTGTGGCTTCTGAATGGTTGACATTTACTATAGATGGATGAAGCCCACAGAGACGGAATAAAAATGGAGGCTTTCAATCAGAGGGGTAATCTTTGTAAGCCTAGGGAAGTTTAGATACATTTTTCTCCTGATTTGGGGTTCACTTGTTTTGATATTATTGGTATCTTAGGCTTATCGGCACATATTTGCTTCTTACTTACTTTAGAAATAGGACTCGATGACAGATTAAAAAAAAATGTCCTTCAAGATCCAATGTATGTGATACAGCTGGTTCTTTTTGGGAGATCCTGGATCTGTGTTCATCTTGAACATGCTGGAATCCTGTCATTGTTCAACATAAGCACTCCTGGTACTTTTTCACTTTTCCATGTTTCACTCTTGGAATATAGAAGACGTTTATGTATTGATGCCAAGTCACGTTGGATCAAACTATCCTTGACTTCCAGATCTCAGTTATACTGTCTTTTTCACCTTTGTTTCTCTCGGCGCTGCATTTTGGGTAGTTTCTGTTGCTGGACATTTGAGTCACTCTTCTGCAGAATGTGATGTGTTCCCACTCAGCATGTGTTTCACCTCAGACAGTGTAGCTGTCCTCTCTCAAACGTGATATGGATCTTCTTCTTCAAACCATCTTCCGTGTCTCTAATAGAATGTCCTTGAACATACAGAACAACATAATAATTGTTCCAATCCCCTCGTCGAAGAGTCTGTCATCCATGTCGATTCAGAGTTAGTTCTGATTTATGTGCTCCCTCTGATGGATTGTCATTTCTTCCTTCTTTGCTTGTCCTATAGTTTTTGTCTGAAGAGCGGAACTTCTGAATTTTATCTAGTTGTGTGTTGAGGACTTTAGTTTTCCTCATTTTTTTTTTTTCTGAGACACTGTTAAGTTACTTGAAAAAGTTCGATCCTTTCAAGTGGTGTTAGGCAGGATGGGAGCAACATTTTATTCGAGGGCAAAATTCACCTACTCCTGAGGGTGAACTCTTCCATGTGTCTGCACGATGCCTAGGGAACTAGGCCGGTTCGTATCCTGGCCAGTGAGAGCAGGGCTGGTCCCTGGCCTTGGGTGGGATCACAGAGTCCATGTTCCCTGTAATCTCTTTCGGAGGTCTTTCCTCAGCCTCATGTAGTTTCCTTACCGGTGTGGACTGGTTTGTGTTGGGATATGTATGTATTCCAGGGGCACTTTGCAGATCTGTGCAGACTCCCTCTGTCACGCTCTCTTCTCTGACACCCTGCCTGTGAACTTGTACAACTTGGACCTTTCCAGATGCCCAATTCTATCTCCCTTCTTGGGGAGAACGCTGGGTTGCACCTTGGTTCCCCAGCCTGTCTTCCGGCCTCCAGATCTTTCTCCAGGCAGTAAACTGGGGCCACCACGGGGCTCACTCTGTTTCTTGTTTGGAAGGGATCATTGTTCAATTCTTTATCTCCAAAGTTTTAACCAAAAGGATTTCAGTCTGGAAGGTGTGGCTCAGTGGTTGAGTGTCGACCTGTGAACCAGGAGCTCATGGTTTCATTCCTGGTCAGGGCACATGCTCAGGTTTCAGGCTCTGTCCCCAGTGTGGGGTGTGCCAGAGGCAGCCGATCAATCAAATATCATCATTGATATTTCTATCTCTCCCTTCTTTTCTCTCTGAAATCAATAAAAATATATTTTAAAAAAGTATTTCATATTTTCTGTTCCATTTTTTAAAGTTGTTTTAGATGGGAGGGTAACTATGGCTCCAGTTTCTCCATCTTGGCCTGAAGTGAAAGTCTCCAACATTATTATTTTTGTTTGTTTTGAGTCAGGATTCAAATGTGGTTCACATTTTTCAATTTTTTAATATACACTTTTGGTATCTCCTTTTCTATAGGTTTTAACGCCCCCATCTCCATCTCCCTTTTAATTATTTGTTGAAGAGCACATATTATTTTTCCTATGTGTTTCTCACACTCTGAATTTCACTGATTACATCCTTGGGATGGTGTTTAATATTCATTTTCTCTGTCCACTTTGGTGCCTGTAAATTGCTGTTGCAGCTAGAGCTAATACTTAAGCTTAATTATTTTGGCCACGTTGCTTAAGGAATGGTGGTTTCTGCTTTCAGCAGGGGGGACAAGATACCTGCTTGTCTCTTTTTGTGTGTGATGGTCTCAGCATTGATATTAAATGCTGAGATCCATTCATTCATTGGAAGTTAAGACAATTATATTCTATTTCTTTCAAGCTTCCTTCAGTTTTTGGCTGAAATAGTTCTGTATGGAGAACCTTTCCTTATGTACTGTGGGTTATGTGGTGCATATGTAGGATCACCAGTGTAAATTTTTGCATGGTTCCCTGTGTTTATTACTGATTTTTAAAATAATGAGTTTTGCCTGGCTGGTGTGACTCTGTGGTTGAGTATCAACCCATGAACCAGGAGTTCACGGTTTGATTCCAGGTCAGGGCACATGCCTGGGTTGTGGGCTTGATCCCCAGTGTGGGTTGTGCAGGAGGCAGCCAATCAATGATTCTCTTTCATCATTAATGTTTCTATCTATCTCGCCCTCTCCCTTCCTCTCTGAAATCAATTTTTTTAAAGTGTTGATTCTCTAATTCTCCAATACTGATTATTTGGCTGTTTTTTTTTTGTATCAACATAAATACAGGCCTTTAATTATATTTGATGTATTTCACTCCATTGCAGCTATCATTTTTTGATATTTAAATATTTTCACTGCTGGTCAGTGATAGTCTCTTTAAAATGGCTCTTACATCCTTTTCACACATCTCTGCTACTTACTGGTCATTTCCTTGCTTCTGTTACAGGTTCACCTGTGCATTTCCTACCTTAGATCTAGAATGAACCAGTAGGAGAAAGGAAATGAGATGATTTCAGAGAGTTCTTATGAGGCATCCAATTTAGCAACTGGAAGCTAACATGAAAATCGGTTCATCTAATTCATGCATGGGGTTTAAATATGACCAGTGACAGACATAAAACATATTTCTCATCAGCTAAGTTTTCTGTTTCAAATATTGTCTTATCTCATGGTTATGTAAGGTGATTCCCTTCCCCCACTTTTTTTTTGTTTTGCAGGTTTTGCCAATCCGTCCGAAGATGAACAAGTGAATGTAATGGGGTTTCGATTCTTGGGTGGTTCCCAAGTTACTCTTCTTGCTTCTAAAACCTCTCGTAAGTAAACCATGGAGTTAGAGCTTTTGGAAATTTTCTAGTAAGTGCACTACATCATCACCAAGGGTTTCTGCAAAGGGTGGCATTTAGCTAAATATTGAAAACTAAGAACCAACTTATTAAGTATATAGGACAAAAGTTATAAAGCGAGGTCCTATTTTATTAGAGATTTATCTTTGTTTGGGGATGAGGATAGTTTGAGGGAGGAATTTAAAGGATTGAAAAATGTTTATGAGATAGGTAAATGCTGAACTAGATTTTAGGGACTATTAGAAAATGGAATTAATTTTTATGTGTGCATATATTCTTATATTCTTTAAAAAAAAATCCTCCCCTGAAGATATATTTTTATTTATTTATTTATTTTTAGAGGGAGAGGGAGGAGAGAGAGAGAGAGAGAAACATTGATCGGTTGTTTCTCATACATGCCACAACCAGGGGTTGAACCTATGCCCTGATTGGGAATCAAACTGGGAACCTTTCGGTGCACAGACTGTCGCTCCCGCCACTGAGCCACCTGGCCAGGGTGACACCGTTTTGTTTTGATTCGCTTTAATTTTCACTTGGATGATGGAATAATTTTTGTACACTTCTTTTGTTAAGCTATTCTCTTTAGTTAAACTAAAAAATTGTTGCCAACATGTCCTTGGGAAATGATACAGATCTGTTTAACTTCAGTTTATGATGCTGTATGATAAGTCAGCAACTGAAATCATTTAAAAAAGGCAAGAAGTTATTCCATGTGAAAAATGGGGCTATTTATGTCCTAATGCATCATGTTTATTACTTTTTAGATAAAGTGACTTTTAGAGCATTGCTGTAGGGCATGATTACTTTAGCATTCTGTAAATATCTCCTAATATTCAGCTATATAGATGATTTAGTCACATATATCTGAATAGATGGCTGTGCCATAGTGCAGGCAGACAGGCTGAATCATGGGATAGGACAAGGCCTTTTAAATAAGAAACCAAATGAACTGTGTCAACTGAAACCTGAAGAGTAGCCATTACAATTCCCTGGTGATTTTTTTTTTTTTACTTCAGTGACATACAGAATTCTCCCTAGGAAGTGCCCTTGGTGATGAAGGGAGATAGATATGAAGAAAGTACAGTTTTCTGGGGTTCAGGTAGATGTGGTGCTCCCTACTGCTCTTACCAGAATATCCATCCCCAAGAAAGGAATGAGGTAATTTGTACAAAATGTGTGTCTGGCATTTTTCTTTTTTGTGATTCTAAATCCAGGATGTAATTTCTCTTCTAAGAGAAATTCCACTTCTTTAATAATGTCTCTAGCCCAGCTGCTGTGGCTCAGTGGTTGAGCTTCGACTTATGAACCAGAAGGTTATGGTTCGATTCCCAGTCAGTGCACATGCCCAGGTTGCAGGCTCAATCCCTATTGGAGGGTGTGCAGGAGGCAACTGATCAATGATTGTCATCATTGATGTTTCTATCTCTCCCTCTCCTTTCCTCTCTGAAATCAATAAAAAATATATTTAAAAAATGTTTCTATAGCTTATCTTTATAATTTATAAGTAGCAAATTTCACAGAGCTTTAAAAATATCGATAAGACCCAATTTACTAGATATAATTCTATCTGAGCTCAAATCGGTGCAGTCTAAGCTACAGCTTAATCAAAGGATAAATGTAGAGGATCTAGTGTTGCAAGTGTTTAGAAAGAACTAGACAACCAAACTCAGCAGTAATTCGGAAGTGAGTTGTAGTTGGAAGGAGTGTAGGTTTTATTTTGTTTTTAAGTGGGAGAGGCTGATAATCAGGAAAGAGAAAGGAATCACAAAGCAATGACATCTTTGAGAAGGAGAGAGGCGGTGGGATACAGGGCGTGGGTGGCAGGCTTTGGGGGTGTCCAGGGGATTGAAGGACAAGGCTTTTGTAAATTTACTGTGACAGGAGGGATCGGATGTAAGTCACACCTTTTGGAGAGTGGCTTGTGAAGATGGAGAGAACAATGGAGACAAGGATTTCAAGGAAATGAGATGTCACAGTTGTGTATATTGAAAGAGGCTGTTTGATGTTAGCACAATGAGTCAGGAAAAGAAACACATCTAAACACAGTGTTTGAAATCTTGGAGCACTAAAGATTAGAAGCATATCCTCAAAGATTAAAAAGGAAAACACAAGCTACTCAAAGAACATGAATTAAGAAGATTGTCTTGGATGCTAGGACACAAGGGAAGAATTTTTTACACGAATGATTTTCAACTTAGATTTCTGTACCCAACTAAACTGGTCATTAACAGTGAATGCCGAGTAAATACATATTTTCAGTGTCACAAGCAGGGTTAAGCAATTGCAAATAGCAAATTTATGTAGCCTCGTGTAGGCCTCTGGGAAAAGAAAAGTAATACAATGAAAGATTATCCTGAAAGATGTGAACATGCTAGAATGAGGGGTTGAATTGAATAAGATCAAGCTTAAAAGTCCTTTGCTTGTTTCTTGATGATTTGGCTTCACGTATAATGAAAACATTGTAGTCATGTATGTGAGTAAGGGTTGGGCCTTAAGAAAGATTTTCTTTTTGCATGGGCAAAATTGTGTTTATGGGAATGTATAGAAAATAATACATAATGAATAAATATTAATAAAAGAATACACTCACAACTGTAAACTACTTTTGATAACACATCACCTGCATTTTGCATTGTGGACCCACCACACAGAGTATATAGTCTCTTTCTGTCACGATCCTTCTGTCCTCCTTTACCCTCATCACTCTCCCCCTCCTCCCCTTTCCTCTGGTGACCACCATCCTTTCTGGTCCATGCCTATGAGTTTGTTTTCTTTGTTGGTGGCTTTCTGTTTTATATGCCACAGCATATGTAATCTTGAAACATATTAACCAAAATATCTTCGGAGGAAAGCATGTAAGAGGCTTGCTTTCAGCAGACAGCCTATCTAATAAAAGAGTAATGTGCAAATTGACTATCACTCCAACACGCAAGATGGCTGCCCCCATATGGTCAAAGATGGCTGCGGCCATGTGGACACAAGATGGCCACCTTGTAGCAGGGGATGGAAGTTGGGAGGGACCAGACCTGCAAGGGAGGGCAGCTGGGGGTGACCAGGCCTGCAGGGAAGGACAGTTGAGGGGGACCCAGACCTGCAGGGGAGGACACTTGGGAGGGGACCAGGCCTACAGGGGACAGCAGCTGGGAGAAACCATGCCTACAGGGGAGAGCAGTTGGGGGGAACCAGGCCTGCAGGAGAGGACAGTTGGGGGGAACCAGGCCTGCAGGGGAGGGCAGTTGGGGGGAACCAGGCATATAGGGAGAGCAGTTGGGGGTACCAGGCCTGCAGGGGAGAGCAGTTGGAGGGGACTGGGCTGATAGGGGGGAAAATTAAGGGTGACTGGGCTGGCAGGGGAGGGCAGTTGGGAGGGACAAGGCCTGCAGGAGAGGACAGTTAGGGGTGACCAGGCCAGCAGGGAAGGGCAGTTAGATGTTGATCAGGCTGGCAGGGGAATGGTTAGGGGATGATCAGGCTGGCAGGCAGAAGCATTTAGGGGTAATCAGGCAGGCAGGAAGGTGAGTGGTTGGGAGCTAGCAGTCCTGGATTGTGAGAGGGATGTCCCAGATTGGAGAGGGTGCAGGCTGGGCTGAGGGACACCTCCTCCCCCCCGCCCCCATGCATGAATTTCATGCACCAGGCCTCTAGAGTTAGATATAAACACTGTGGTGGCTCTTGTGGCGCTCCTGGACATGGGAGAGACAGATAGAGAACCAATACTCGAGCTTGGTATGCTGATAGAAGCCCACTTTAGGTGCAATTGCAGCCCAAAGGAGTGAGGTTCCATAGATATTTTATTTGTAAAAGATCTTGGAGGATGACTAGGAGATTATTAGGTGGAGGGCACCCTACAAAGAGGAAAAGGTATCCTCAGATGCTGGATAGAGCATGGCGTTTTAGAAATCTGGGAATTCTATATAGTAGAGGCTTTGTGGTAGTTTTTCAATGAAGTAAAAAAAAAAATAGAGATAAGTATAGTGACCTACCCCATGCCACTGTACGCACTTTAATGTATGCAGTGAGTCATCAACATATTCCTGCTTTATATTTATCTTAGAACTTCTTAGCTCTATTATCAAGGGACAATGGCCAAATTATATAAATCCAGCTTGGAAAAAGCCTCTCGAAAAGTAAATTTAGACAAATCATCTCCAGTTTCCACTAATATCGAAGAGGTTGTATATTTAGAATATTATACTAATATCTACTGAAATTGTTTATATTATTTTCTCAAACTTCTTGGTTCCAAAAGCCTTCCTCTGCCTTTCCATCTCGCATTTAAAAATTTCCAAATAGTATAAATTACACTGATGCTTTGTTTATGACATGAAGACAAACATTATTTATATTGATGAACTTCAGATGTTCTGACATGAATAGACACTGACGTGATGCATTTTTGTGCCCTGCTTAGTTAAAGCCATTATTTTCTCCGTGGAATGGCAATTGACTGCACTCCAGTCATCTGAATTTATTCATTTGGAAGCTGGAACGGCTATTTCCACTGAGCTGCTGTTACAAGATGCAAAGGAAAAAGGACTAAAAAAAAAAAAAATCAAATGTTCATTTTGGCAGCTGTTTTAATTACTAGTATTGTAAGGGTGTATTTTAAAATACAACTTTCTTCCTTTGTGTTATATTAGAAATAGATTTTTATTTCTCCTTTTCATGAAATGCAGACTCTGGAAATGTTTCCAGGGCAATGTTAACATTTTGAAACACAAAAACTGAGAAAATGCTTGATCATCAAAATAATTCCTTATACATCTTTGACTCATTAATTCTTGTTGATTTTTGGTAATCTGAAAAAAAATCAACTAAAATAATTGTGTTTATCTTTTTGAATATTGAAAAAAATTAGTTTTCTTCCCCCCCTTTATGTATTGATGAAAATAAGAATATAATTAAAGCCTGAAATGTTACAGAAAATATTATATCTATTTAAGTGTTTATTATTTTTACAATTCTATTATTGGTGACATTCATGCATTATACTTGGTCATAGTAGTGTACTGTCTTAGTTCAGTGGGGCTGCTATCACAAAATATCAGAGACTGGGTGGCTTTTGTACAATAGAAATTGGCTTCTCGCAGTTCTGGAGGCTGGGAAGTCCAAGATCATGGCTCTGGTACAGCTGTGCCAGGTGAGAGCCTGTGTCAGGTTTATAGGTATCTGTCTCTTTCTATGTCCTCATAGAGCAAAAGGGCAGGAAAGTTCTCTGGGGTCTTTTTTATAAGGGCACTCATCTCTTTCATGAGAGCTTCACCTCATGACCTCATCACCCCCAAAGGCCCTACCTCCACATACCATTACATTGGGCATTAGGGTTTACCAGATGCATTTTGGGGAGATATGAACATTCAGTCTATTTCAAGTAGCTGCGGGGTATCTAGAAATTTATGTATATTTGAATTTTTCACTGAGCTTTAGATTTTTTACTTGTTTCACTCCACACTTTTTATATTAGATAGTTTTAACTTTTTGATATATATATATACTAGAGGCCCGGTACATGAAATTCGTGAATGGGGGGGGGGGGGCGCCCATCCTTCAGCCCAGCCTGCACCCTCTCCAATCTGGGACTCCTCAAGGGATGTCTGACTGCCGTTTAGGCCCAATCCCCATAGGGCCTAAATGGGCAGTCGGACATCCCTCTCACAATCCAGGACTGCTGGCTCCCAATTGCTCACCTGCCTGCCTTCCTGATTGCCCCTAACTGCTTCTGTTTGACAGCCTGATCACCCCCTAACCACTCCCCTGCCAGCCTGATTGGTGCCTAACTGCTCCCCTGCCTACCTGTTCACCCCTAACTGCCCTCCCCTGCAGGCCTGTTCACCCCTAACTGCCCTCCCCTGCAGGCCTGGTCATTCCTAACTGCCCTTCCCTATAAGCCTGGTCCCTCCCAAATCCTCTCCCCTACAGGCCTGGGTCACCCCCAGCTGCCCTTCCCTGTAGGTTTGGTCACCCCCAACTTCCCTCCTCTGCAGGCCTGGTCCCTCCCAACTGCCCTCCCCTGCTGGCCTGATCACCCACAACTGCCCTCCCTTACAGGCCTGACCCCTCCCAACTGCCCTCTCCTGCTGGCCATATTGTGGTGGCCATCTTAGGTCCACAGGGGGGCAGGATCTTTGATCACATGGGGGCAGCTGTCTTGTGTGTTGGAGTGATGGTCAATCTGCATATTACTCTTTTATTAGATAGGATATAGAGGCCTGGTGCATGGGTGGGGCCAGCTGGTGTCCCGGATCAGGTTGGGTGTTCCCTTGGGACGTGGGGTGGCCTGGGCAAGGGGCCTGTGGTGGTTTTCAGGCTGGTCACACCCCCAGTGACCCAATCGGAGGCCCAGGTATCTGGAATTTATTTATCTTCTACAATTGAAACTTTGTAGCATGGAGTGGAGGCCTGGGCCAGCCAGAGTGGGCAGAAAGCTTGGCTTCCTCCATCAACCGGGGAACCCAAGCCTCCCTCCTGCTCTCTCCATGGCCACAGCCATCTTGGTTGGGATTAAATTGCATACTTGCTCCTGATTGGCTGGTGGGCATGGCTTATGGTGTAGCGGATGTGCGGTCAATTTGCATATTACTCTTTTATTAGATAGGATATATATTTTAACCCTCATCAGAGGACATGTTTTTATTGATTTTTAGAGAGAATAGAAATGGGAAAGAAAGAGAGAGAAACATTAATGTGAGAGAAAAACACCATTTACCTTTGAAAAGAGTCATGACTTGGAATTGAACCTGTAACTTAGGTATGTGCCCTGAGCAGAACTGAACCGTCAACTTTTTGTATATAGCATGATGTGCCAGCCAACTGAGCTACCCAGCCAAGTCTTGACCAATATTTTTCAACATCTAATTGTGATTGATATAAATTTTATAAGTCAAAGATAAATTGCATTTTTATAGATACAGTAAGCCCTTGATTTTGTGGACCTTGATTTAACAGACTTTGGATTCTAGTCTGTATGTCAGACGTGAAAATTAACACTCCGCTAATTTAAAAACGCTTTTAACCAAGATTTACTTATAATTAAATTAACAGGTTATTTTTTTATTAATTCACTGTTATTTTTTATTTTATATATTTTATTGAATTTTTACAGAGAGGAAGGAAGAGGGATAGAGAGTTAGAAACATCGATGAGAGAGAGACATCGGTCAGTTGCCTCCTGCAAACCAAGACACATGCCCTTGACCGGAATTGAACCCGGGACCTCTTAGTCCGCAGGCTGATGCTCTATCCACTGAGCCAAACTGATTTAGGCAATTCACTGTTATTTTTTAATGAATTTTAGCTAAGAGGCCATATGTTAGAAAGAACACGGTAGTAATTTCATCGTCATAAATGGATATTCTATATCTTCAACTAGCCTATATCTAATCCAAGAGTGCTGCATGTGAACAGTGTCCCGGAATGATTAGCATGTGATCCCACGGCATCCCTCATGGTAGCTGGTTCTGTTGTCACTGGGTGTGACTTTCTGCAGAATGTCTCTTTTGTTTTGTTACTCGTCACCGATTGATTTTTAGAGAGTGGAAAAGAGGAGGAGACACAGAGAGAGAAACATCAATGTGAGAGAAACACATCCATTGGTTGCCTCAGGGGATCCAGCCTGCAACCAACATATGTGCCCTTGACTGGGATTGAACCTGCAACTTTCAGTCTGTGGGCCGGTGCTCTGTCCCCTGAGCCAAACCTCCTAGGGCTGCAATAAATAATATATTTTATTGATTTTTTTTTTTTTACAGAGAGAAAGGGAGAGGGATAGAGAGTTAGAAACATCGATGAGAGAGAGACATCGATCAGCTGCCTCCTGCACACTCCCTACTGGGTGTGTTTCCGCAACCTAGGTACATGCCATGACTGGAATCGGACCCAGGACTCTTGAGTCCACAGGCTGACACTCTATCCACCGAGCCAAACCGGCTAGGGCAGGCGGCAGCAGTTTTAACGTGAGCAGGCAAAGTTCCATGTGCGCTAACCCTCACCCAGTGTGTGCATTCATGTACTCTCAGTGACTAATGAATGTCTTCATTGACTACACCTGTTCAGTGTAAATTTAAAGTTACTGTGATACACACAGAGAACTTTTCTGAGTAAACTTTTCATTTTACAAATGTGTCTACATAAGGAGGAATAGGTAAACGAGTTAATTTGTCAATGTTTTAACAAACACGTTCAGAAAACCTACTTCGTTATACTAGTGTAATGGACTTTGGGCTTTAATGGACACCTCTGGCATGAGTTGGTCTGTGATATGGAAGTTTACTGTAATGATACCTTATTGTATTTTTACAATGGCTGTTTTCTTACCTGTAAAGTAAAGTGTTGTTTGTTCTTCAGAAGGACTCAAATTTAAGATTTAAGTGTTGTTTTTTTCTTACTGTACTGTAATGTAAAAAGGACCATACTCTATAGCTTGGCACTGTGACCACATACCTTTGGCATTAAATTTAAAAATGTTAAGTGGCTGATGCAGGAAACCTCAATAATGCACTAGAAATATTTTTATCAAGCCCATAGAAATTGTTTCTATAGTCCATCAAAGAAATCTTTGTTCTTTTTGTTTTGGTATGCATTATCAGAGGGAGTGTCAGTTCATGTATTTCCAGCTCATAATAAGCATTTTCATTAATTATTCTTTTCCCTCTCCTAGAACGATATCGCATTCAGAGTGAACAATTTGAAGATCTTTGGCTTATAACAAATGAGCTTATCATCCGCCTTCGAGAATATTTTGAAAAGCAGGGAATCAAAGATTTTGCATGTTCTTTTTCTGGATCCATGCCCCTTCAAGAATATTTTGCGTTGATTGATCATCATTTTGAGGTGTGTATGATTAGAACAAACATCCTATCTAATAAAAGAGTAACATGCAGATTGACCATCACTCCAACACACAAGATGGCTGCCCCCATGTGGTCAAATATCCTGCCCCCAGGTGGATACAAAATGGCCACCACAAGATGGTCAGCAGAGGAGGGCAGTTTGGAGGGACCAGGCCTGCAAGGAAGGGCAGTTGGGGGTGATCAAGCCTGCAGGGGGGAGGGCAGTTAGGGGTGACCAGGCCAGAAGTTGGGGGCGACTGGGCCTGCAGGGAGGGCAGTTGAGGGGGACCCAGGCCTGCAGGGGAGCAGTTAGGCATCAATCAGGCTGGCAGGGGAGTGGTTAGGGGGTGATCAGGCTGGCAGGCAGAAGCAGTTAGGGACAATCAGGAAGGCAGGCTGGTGAGCAGTTGGGAGCCAGCAGTCCTGGATTGTGAGAGGGATGTCCCACTGCCTGTTTAAGCCCGATGAGGATTGGGCCTAAAGGGACAGTTGGACATTCCTCGAGGGGTCCCAGATTGGAGAGGGTGCATGCTGGGCTGAGGGACACCCCCGAAACCCCCATGCACGAGTTTCGTGCACTGGGCCTCTAGTCATTTATAATTTTTAAACACATTAAAGAAAGTGATGCTGCAGAGGTGGGAACTGTATGATACACACTGTTAGGCCATGTGTTCCAAAACGTTCTTCTTTTATGGACGGTAGTTTTCGTGAGTCTCTTCCTGCCCTTTTGCCTGCTGTGTGATCAGTTGCAGACAATTAAGAGTGGCTGCCCGGAGCCACGCATGTGGTCTTGCCTCAGAACAGAGCTGATTGAATTCTTCCACATGAGGACTTAACCTTCGACCCCAATAACCCGGTGTTGAAACGATTGGAGCTGATCGACAGCCATTAGGCTAACTAACTCTAGCACGCCATAAACGAGGTGTGATTGTAAAGCAAAGCGATCTTTCCTTCCTTTCTTAACAAGCACACCCGAACTTCTGCGTCTGAATGCGGGTAACCCCATAAAATATTCGCCAGTATCTGGCACCACGGACACTTAGTAAAATGCTAAATGGCTAAACGTCTAAATAAATGAGATCTGACAGTAACGTTGTTGCCTGAATATCTCATTGTTTTAAGAGTCCCACGTGTTAAAAAACTCACCAGGCTCAACTTATTTATTGGTCTATAGATAGACTTTCTAGGCAATTATTACAAAGGGGAATTTCAAAAGAATTTTGAACATCATTCAAGGAAGATAGAGTGAGTGACTTTTTAAGGACTCATTAGGATTTGGCATTTCTGTTTATAAACTATGGTGTGAGTGTGTGTGTGTGTGTGTGTGTGTGTGAGAGAGAGAGAGAGAGAGAGAGAGAAAATGAGAGTAAAAGAGAGAGTCACATAAATAGTCTACCTAATTTCAGTCCCTTTGAACATTCTAAAGGCATTGACTTCAAGCTATAATAAGTTTGTTTAACACAGTGTGGACACAAAGGGAAAAGTTCAGTGCATACATTCCAATTACAAATAACGTCGTTAGCAAATAGGGTTGAACTTATTAGAGTTTCCCTTTTTATATGCTGATATTATTGACATATTTATTGATGAAATGTTATTTTTAAAACATTTTAGTTTAAGAAATCTATCACAGCTTTTGGTAAGGAAAACTTTTTCCCCCTTCAAGAGAATATTCTTTGTACTTAGTTAATTCCTTATTGTTTCTAACATTGGTATTAAAAGAAGCTAATAAAATTCCAAGATTTTTATATCATGTATAAATGAAAAGATAAGGAAGTTTGTTTTGATATCAGAAATGTTAGCTCTGCTTGATTTCTGAACATTTTGGATATATTTCAGACCTAGTTATGACTGTTTTATAAGGTTGAATTAGGAGTTCACATGATCTAACTTCATAGAGTTTCTCCCACTCTATGACTTTGACTAGCTTTCTTGTATCTTAATAATATTAAATTTAAAACTTATAGAAAGAGTTACGGTGGAATAAGTAATTTCTGGTTCTCATCCTCCAGTCTCCTCTTTGGTATCTGGTTTCTTTTTTATTTTATTTTTTTAAAAATATATTTTATTGACTTTTTACAGAGAGGAAGAGAGAGGGATAGAAAGTCAGAAACATCGATGAGAGAGAGACATCGATCAGCCGCCTCCTGCAAGCCCCCTACTGGGGATGTGCCCACAAGCAAGGTACATGCCCGCAACCGGAATCGAACCTGGGACCTTTCAGTCTGCAGGCCGATGCTCTATCCACTGAGCCAAACTGGTCTCGGCATGGTTTCTGAACTATTTCATGCCATCACAACTATGTCAAAAAATACATTTGCTTTTAAAAAATACTTGAATGCTAGTACATTGTACATACTATTCTGTGTTTTTTATTTTCTTTGTTTTATTTAGTGTATCTTTGGAGAGCATTGCATATCAGCTCCCAGTAATCCTGCAAAGTAGGCTTCTTTATTCATTTAACCTGTTCCCATATTGATGAGTATTTTGATGTTTAATAACATCTTACTGCAATAACAAACTATACTATAACGACTATTCTTATATCGACATTAGTTTTTGCAGGCATACCCATAAGATCCTTGAAGTGGGATCGGTAGGTCTGAGGCTGTGTGTTTGAGAGCTTATTTGTATTAACTTTTCTGTAAATATTGTTCATTTTTTTTATTGGGTTGTTGCTCTTTTTCTTAACCATTTGTATTGGGTGTGGTCCTTTTTCATTGATTTGTATGTGCTTTCTGGATATTAGTTTAGGGGCATGATTTTTAGTCTGTGTGATTATTGCTCTTTTTACAGTTTGCTTTTTGTCTTATCACTTTACTCAGAATGTTTTTCTTTTTGTAAACCAGATGGAATTAATGTTTTCAGTACTTTATCGTGTGTGTGTGTGTGTGTGTGTGTGTGTGTGTGTGTGTCTTTTGGATTTTGACTGTACTCATAAGGGTCTTTCTCATTGCTGAGATTATGTAAAAACTCTAATTTTTCTGGTACCTTTATTGTGTCTAAACTTTTCATTCCTCTGCAATTAATTTTGCTGTAAATATTGGAGGAGAAATTCTTAATCTTTTCCCCCATGTGTTTAATTAACTTTCTCAAGATATTTATTACATAATCTATTTTCCCCCAGGCATACTAGGCATCTTTACTACATTTTTATTTAACCTACTCCACTGGATTATCTCTGTATTCACGTACCAAATATCACTATTTTAATTCTCCACTCCGTGATATGTTTTTCTCTCTTCATTACTCTTTCAGACTTTGATTGGCATTTTCTGTATTTTCACTTTAAATATGTTTCGTTCTACGCATCTAACCTGAACTTAAGAAACTCTTCCTTGTAGCTGCGGATAAACGGGGAAAAGCTGGAAGAACTCCTCTCGGAAAGAGCTGTGCAGTTCCGGGCCATCCAACGCCGGCTGTTGACCAGGTTCAAAGACAAGACGCCTGCCCCCCTCCAACACCTGGACACGCTGCTGGACGGCACCTACAAGCAGGCGAGTACCGTGCCGGGGGGGTTCCTCCGCCACGTTCTGCTGATTGTGAAAATCAGGTGCGTTTTTCTCAGAGTTAGCT